>JAOQGH010000023.1:110614509-110634371 GCA_025769975.1 Gallinago jamesoni | reverse complement strand
CTGACCACTCTTTCAGTAAAGTAATTCTTCCTAATATCTAATCTAAACCTCCCCTGCCGCAGCTTCATACCATTAAGTATGCTTAAACTGAGGTTTCTCCTTAGTGTCCTTGTTTGTATTATTTGTAAAAGCCTTCATGAACTGCAGAACTACTTTGTAAGTTGCAAACACAAATCTTACCTCTGCCCAAAATTATGTATGGGATGTTACCACAGAAAGGAGTTGTCCTGGCATCTGATAAGGAGTGTTTGAAGGAGGATCGTGAGCATTGTGATCATTTTGGGGAGGCTTTCTGTTAGGGGCAACATGGGAAAAGAATTTCAAGTGATCGTGTTCTGCAGGTAGAATCACAGAATGGTTAGATTTGGAAGGAACCTTAAGGATCATCCATTTCTAATCCCCCTGCCCTGGGCAGGGACACTTCCCACCAGGTTGCTCAAAGCCCCGTCCAGCCTGGCCTTGAACCCCTCCAGGGATGGGGCAGCCACAGCTTCTCTGAGCAACCTGTTCCAGTGCCTCACCACCCTCACAGTAAAAAGTAGTAGACAAGTAGGCCAGGTTGACCAGCCTGTTAGTGACAGATGCCTGTCTCCTACTGAATGGAAAATGATGGGGTTTGATCATGAAGACAAGTAATGTAATTCAATTGAAATAAAAGGAATAGCAGAGAATTTTCAGTGTTGATCTATGGAAAAGACTCCGTGGGCTGATATGGAGATTCCAGTGCTGACAAGCACAAGGAGAAAAGTCATTTAAATATTGTAAGCAAAGTAATAAGGCAGGCCAGAGCTGATAGGGAGCGGGAGCAGCACTGCCTCCCTTCTGTGCCTCTTCTCTCATGAGAAGCCACGTCACAGGAGAGCGGGTGAGTTGGGTAGGAAGGGCTACAAGACAGATTATGTTAAATTCTGTCTCATCTCCTTCATCTGTGGCGTGGTTTTTCTGTCCCTCTCCAGACTCGCAGTTCCCACTGTGCCAGCTCTCGGGGATGGAAGAAGAAGGCTTGAAGTGCAACGCAGCGTGTAGTGCTGCCTCTTTGTCTGTGTCCCCATGGGACTTTGTCACCTCATTACCCAGTGCTATTTCTAGTTACTGGTGAAATGCAGAGAGGCAGCGGCAGTAGCGTGAGCCTGAACGGACAGAAGGTGACAGTCCTAACAGGCACCTTATGGTCATTGACTTTCTTTCTTCAAATTCATATTTGTGCAGCCTCTGCAGCTGGTTGTGAGCCACGGGGACAGTCCTAGCACTGATTGTTAAGGAGATAGATGCTGTGCCTGATAGGAGAGACTGAATTGAACAATATCCTCTCTGGCCATCACAACTGTGGCTGTATTTCATCCCATTGGCCTCATTGCATTGCCCAAAATGTTAGTGTAGAGCCAATCTCCTCTTATTTGGAAATGCCCTGCTTTTGAGGAGGCTCAGGGAATCTCTGAATGATTCGGGGCTCTGATGTAGCACACAACAGTAATTCTGAGCAGTGTAGAAGTTTATAGGGTGCAGGCTACAGTTTATCTACAAAGATGCTGTCCTTGCCACAAGGCACTTTGTAAGGGCTGTAGTCTAATAAAACACAAAACAGAGAATATAGTGATCTTTTGTTCTCCACTTCAAAATTTTAACTGTACTTAAAACCACAGATGAGACTGTAAACCTTGGGGAAACCTTAACCTTGGGGACGTCACTTAATCTAGCACTTAATGCGGTTTACTTTTCAATTTTTTGTTAGTAATATCAGAGAACAGTAATATTAATAAGATTATTTAGATGTCATGAAAAGCAAAAAACTGATTCTATAGTGAATAAGGTCTGAGAACTCTTGTAACTTGGGTAATGCTTGCTAAGCTTTCTGAGATCTTACAGGTAAGATTAAGAGTATTACATAATGATGTCAATGGTTTTTGATACAGTCATGAGCAGTTTGCTTTATAACTAATACTTCCTGAATCATTACTAAGAAATAAATTCAAAGAAAGTATCAGACTAAGTCCCATTCACACATAGCCATACAGATACTATAAATTTGGTATTACCTTGCATTAGGTGCTTTTCTAGACTGTGATCCTCCTAAATCCAAATATGAACTCTGTAGTGTGCTGAGGAAGAAAATGCATAAAAGCAGAGAACTTTAAAAATATAATTCCAGAAAACTGTGGGAGGGGAGATAACAAAAAGTGGCCAAGACAGTGTCAGTAACGTGACACAGTCTTAAAAATATGTGTTGCAGTGTGGTTCTGTCTTCTAGACAAAGCCGGCAGCTGTGAAGAGTGACCCCGGAGATAAGAGGCAGCTTCAGGCACAGCATAATCTAGATGTTCCCTGTACACTCAGGGTGGGATTTCTGCCATTTTACATTAGCACAGTTACAGTTTATAACTATGGTTAAGCTTGCTGAGTATACAAACCATGAGCTAGCAACAGAGCAAAATGACTGGAGGGTCAGAGGAAGTAAAATATGTCTCTGAAGTTTACTGAAGGCTTCAATTAATGCAGCAGAAATCCAGCTTCTCTTACATGGAAAACATGGCAATTGCATACGGTGGAAATCAGATAATAGCTACTGAAACTGCCAACAGCAGAAGGAAAAAAACACAATTCATTTGGCTATCCTCCTCTAAATATATGTGGGCAAAAAGTTGCATCTTGTCCAAACATCCTTTGAGCATTTTATGTAAAATCTTTAGAGGATGCTAAACCTGTTTTTGCCCCAGAATAGCTTATAGCTAAATGCAATGTGACAGGATAAAATGTGAATTCCAGGGGTTTGAAATGTGCTTAGCAGGAGCTGAATAGATGGGGTTTGATCTCTGTATTTGTAAGCACACTTTTAAAGTGTTTTATGAGAGTAGTATTTTTCTTTCTTTGCTGTGACAAAGTTTGCAGCAAGTTGTATTCATTTCCTAGCATATACAAATTCTTTAGTCTTCTCCTATTCAAGTATCAACTAAAATATTTTCATCAAAATATTTTTGCTGAAATATTTTATCAAGAGCTCAGTAGCCTGCCTTCAAGATCGTTACATCATACCAAATCCCAGTTCGTTTCATACCAGAAATAAGAAGGCTGCTGGGATGCAGCTACCACCTAACCTGCTCTTTCTCCACAGGTGAATTGCTTTTCCCTTCTGAGAAGGTTCCTTTCATCAAGTATTTGGTTGTGGGCTCTGCTGTAATTAGTTTTTTGAGATTTGTAAATGCTTTGGAACGGAGGCTGTTCTTTCTGACGTTTGTACAAGATAACAGCACAGCCTCATTTGCTACAGCAATAAGAATGTATATTATTTTGGACATGCACAGTGTCTCCAGTAGCAAACAAAGCTCATAACTTGCATGTGAATGGGTTTCCCAGATTCTTCTGCATCTCAGTAGATAAAGGAGCTATGTCAGTAGAGAAGAAGAAACACTAAAATATAAACATCAAGGGAAAGACAAACACCTTCCAGTTAAAAAGTTTGGCTTCAGTCTTTTGTGTGTGTTCTTCCTTTTTTTTTTCCCCCTTTTCTTTTATATTTTGAATTTTAGCATGAGTCCAAATGCAAGATCTTGCAGTCTGAGCCCAAAAAAATTCCCAGTTGAGAAAATTTGATATAATTCCTTGAAATATGCTGCCATTCAGTGCCCCCCACTGCCTTGTCACTTGTAAAATCACTTCTCACGTCAGCAAGACAGTATTTTCTTAAAAAGACTCTTGCATGTTCTATTAGTGGATGACAGTGGGGTGAGTCAGATGCGCAGCGTTGTAGCACCCGAGGGGAAACGAGCGTAAATTAATTTTTCCTGCAGCGAGACAAATATTTGGGCCACTGCCAGGGGATTTCTGTGTTCTGTTTTCATATCAACCTCCCGACGGCATTAGTACTCTTGTTCCTGTGTCTCAGGTGCACCGTTGGAGAAATAACGGATGCGATGAAGAAGGTGTTTGGGGAGCATAAAGCCAGTGACCGAATGGTGAGCGGAGCTTATCGCCAGGAGTTTGGAGAGAGCGATGAAATTCTTCATGCCATCAATAGGTGAGAATGGCTTCCCAGGAAGCCCAACACGGTCTCACATTTAATCCATTAGATACATGTGCTACTCGCTGCGCCCTAAAAAAAGCCTTCCCTGAACCCGAATGACATCCCCAGAGCAAAACAAAGACCTGCACAGTTATTCTCATGCCTGTAAGCAAGTAAGCAGAACGAGAAGAAGTAAGTGCAATATGAGGCAAAACTGAATTGAACTTGTATTTGCTGAGTCCACTGAGTTGATGTTATGATTTGAGGATTTTTGTTCAAATAGATTAGGCACCCGTAAGAAACTAAGAAAAATTGCCTGAAATCCCTGTATGTTGAAGACTCTCTAATAGCAGGCGCTACAAATATTTCCAGCAATTCATATTTGCAAAAACCTGGGTTGTGTCTGCCCATAAGGCTTCACTGCAACTTCACTCTTACTGTTCCTAAAATTGCGAGGCTAAAATCTGTTTGGATACCCACAGACAGCTCCCAGTGTACGACTGTTACTCGTATCACCAGGGAGAAAACATCCAGAGATGGTGGGTGGTATGTGTGAAAACACTGCCCATTTGGGCCTTTTGTCAGCTTCTGCCTCTGATGCTGTCCTCTGGGTGAGGAGACGGAACTGCTGCAGTGAGTGGGGATGCAATAGGAATTGATGCTTATAGGTCCCTGCTGTGCTAGGGTTTATACATTAAAGAGTTACAGGATCTCTTAAAAAGGAATTATTTGATGGCTTTGCAATTGAGATGTTTAGCCTGACTTGAAAGTAGTTATGCTGGGAGTGTCACCATCAGTTTTGATTTTAAGTATTTATTTTAAATTTAAGTGTTTGTAATTATGCATTTGCATGAAACAGAACTGAACTGATTCCTTGAGAACCAAGATGTAGCTCCCTTTTTTTACATACCCACCTTTATGTCCAAGATCATATGTACCTGTTAGTAAACGTGGCAATGAAGCTGAATTTGCTACGTGTCACCTTTGCACAGGCCTTCAAACATGGGATTTTGCACTTGTCCCACACTTAAGCCCAGCCCTGAGTTGCAGCAACTCAGGTCCTTGCAGGCTTGGAGTGTCTAGAGCTGGTCTTGTTGAGAGGGAGCCTCTGGGTGGGGAAGTAAGAAACCAAGTATATGGAAACAGAAAATAATACGGATAAGGATTTTAAGATATCACCAATCAGTTCAGGTACTTACTTCACTGATACCCTCAGCAATAGGAGTCGAGAAGGAAGGCCCTATACATCCTCAAATGGAAGCTGTCTCAGGCTTCTTCCTCAGGCTCTCTTGACATAATTGCTTTTTAAGCTGTCTGAGTTCTTAGTTTTTCCCTCTTAAGTGATGCATTTTCCTGTCCTGGAATCATCTCTTGAGGCTGTTGAAATCTGTGCTGATAAATGCTTTATCTAGAGGCATTCTTTCCCCCATACTAAGCCATTGGATTCATACAGTGATAATCTCAGCCAGGTCAGCGTATGATTTCAAAGTGCACGGAATCCATACAACCCCATCATTAACAGAATGTTCAGAACAGTACAATATTTAAAAAAAAAAAGGCAGAACAAAAAACACCCCACCTTTTATTTCTGAGAAGTAGTAGTGTCCCACTGGACAGATACTGGCGGTACATGGATAATGAGAAGTAAGATGAAAGATTAATCTCTGAGGCTCTGAGTCTGAACTGCCACTGAGCAGAAAAAAGGAGGCACTGGAATGAGTGCACAGAATGGGGGAACTGGGGATATGATAATCCTTTTCTGCCCAGACTTGTGTCTGGTTGAACAGTGATGCACAGGATGTCTACGACCCATCTCTATGGCCCGTGTGCCATGTAAGTACATTTGAGCCAGTTGGTCATAGTTATTCTTAAAATCTAAAAATTGTGGGTTGGTTAGTTGCAATTCTGCTCATAAAGCCCTGAGAGAATTCAGTATTTTGTCCTTTAGAAAGCAGAAAAGTAGTAGAATGGTTTTCTTTAAAAAAAAGAACATTTTATTGTTAAGGCCAGTAAATACACGGTATCAGTTAGCAATCATCTAACATGAATATTAACTAGTATGCAGATTACATAGACACACCATGACGTAGAAGATCTTTTGGTTTGATGTACGGAAACGATGCTACAGTTGCAGGTGGTGCTTTTTTTTATTTGTTGAAATGCTTCTGATGATTCTCAGTGCCTTGCAATGATACAATATGTGTTTTCAATCAGAGTGACCAAGTTCACGGATCGCGAGGGGCGCAGGCCTCGCATACTTGTCGCAAAGATGGGTCAAGATGGCCATGACAGAGGAGCTAAAGTTATTGCCACGGGATTTGCAGACATTGGCTTTGACGTGGACATAGGTCCCCTTTTCCAGGTATGAGTTACTGAGCGGTGCCCAACCGTATTTTAAAGGCAGTGATTTTCCCTCAGTAATTAGGCCGGGGCTAATTATTAATTATCACTGATCCTCTCTCTGTATAGACACCTCGGGAAGTGGCCCAGCAGGCGGTGGATGCGGATGTCCACTGCGTTGGTGTGAGCACGCTCGCAGCAGGTCATAAGACTCTTGTGCCCGAACTCATCAAAGAACTCGATGCCCTTGGCCGGCCAGACATCCTTGTCATATGCGGAGGTGTCATCCCACCTCAGGTAGCGGTCAGCGTCACTTCCATCGAGACTGGGAGACTGCTCTACTTCTGTCTGTGCTGTTTTTAGCCATTTTCTGTATTCTGCTAATGTCAGAGGTGATTTCCAGTGCTGAAGGCTGCTGTGTACAGTCACCAGGGTCAGCAGAGATCTGCGGGATGGTTGCAGAGCGCTGTCAGGTCTCATTGATCTGTTTTTCTGTGCACTGTGTCCTGCTTTAACTTAACGGTGTTTGTTGGATGGAATATTAAGTTGTCTTGTGAAAAGACTGGCCTCGGGGAGATGTCCTTCATGCTCCGTTGTTCCTGATTACCAGTACCTTGCATATTACTGATAAAGGCCAGCTCCTGTCTTAAGAGACTTTATGGCTTCCAATAAAAGTTCAGAAGAGGCACATCTAGTTACTGGGACACGTGGCAGGTCCCAACACCTATGGGGTGCACATCTCATTTACTGTTTAGCCTCTCCTTGTGTTGCCCATGCTCAGGCCTCAGCGTTGCCTCTTAAAGGTCCCTTCTAATCTATGTGATTCTAGATGATTCTACTCCCTTTTCCCAGATTCCTTCCTTTTCTAGCCAGTTAGGTAAGCATTTAGGCATGACAGGCTTTTAAATTGAACAAGTAAAACTTATAGTATTTTTCTAAGAGATAAATTGTGTTTCTTGATGGGAGGCTACTAGTCTGTGGTTGGAAAAGGTATAATACATCCTATGTAGAAGTAAGAGAGGCTACATAACTGCTTCTGAGGTCTTTCTGAAATTTCAGGCCAATCATAGAGTTGGAGTAACTTAGATTGCCAGAAACCACTGGCAGTCTTCTGGTCCAAGGCCTTGTTTAAAGCAGTATTTTCAAAATTAGAAGTTAGATCAAATTTAGATTAGTTTATTCAGGGTCACATCTAGTTGATTTTGAATATTTTCCAAGGATCTGACACTAGTTTGATTCTAAACAAATAAAACCTTTAACATAGAGGTTTTTTCAACCTTTTTTTACCTCCTAACTAGTGTTTTTTGGCCATTTCCCTTGATGCTGTGCTGCCTCTCTCTCTGGGACTCATTACAAATCCTTTCTCAAGCCCAACATACAGCATAGAGCATACACTGATTATAAAAGAATTTACCACTTTTCTGTTGCACTGTTAACTACAGGTCTTCCATTTCTTTCTGAACAGGATTACGACTTCCTTTACGAAGCCGGCGTTACCAACGTGTTCGGTCCGGGGACTCGTATTCCGAAAGCAGCTGTCCAGGTGTTGGATGATATTGAGAAGTGCCTGGAGAAGAGGCAGCAATCTCTGTAAAGCTGAAATGTCACACGTCGCAGCCGGCCTTAACGCTAATCGCTTACGGGATGCAATCACCGGCGAGGGATGACCAGCCACGTGCCTTTGGTTCCACCGCCCTGTAGCCTGGTGTTTCGTGCTTTCTAAGAAAGTTATAAACTCTCTGCTTGTTCTAGTTGAGGATTATTTATATATGTCCCCACAAAAAAAAAAAAAAAATAAAAAAAATTCTCTCAAGAGCTATGACTTCAGGGAATGAAGGGAATTCAGTAGGTGGGTTTGGGTTGGGTTGGTTTTTTTTTCAGATATACTGATAAATAAAAGAGCTGTTCCAGCGCTTTGGTTGATCTCTTTTGCCTGCAGATAACTTCTTTTGAATTTTTTGCCAAGCATTGTAGACCTTGAAGTCTTCAGGCAAAATCACTAAAGTTCAGCAGAGAAATGATTGAATCGAGCAGCACTTCGATGTTAACATTAATCTGACCATAATTTTTCAGAGTTCATGGATTGTTTAATAAGATACAAATCCTGCATCCTGCAGTAACCCATGTAGGAGCAGCTGTGCTCCCCCAGTGTATCACTGCCCTTCCCTCCTACCTTGCTATTTCCCAAATGAAATTAATTCCAGTGCTCCTTCTCCCTTACTTAATTCTATATTTTTGTCTAGTTACTGTTCTTGTTCTCTTGTTCTTGTCTTATTTAGTGTTTGGACTTCCTTCATGTATCCTAAATTCTCAGCGTTTTTCTCACCCCTCCAGAAGAAATTGGAGGATTTATACATATGGAAAGTCCTTTGTGGAATCTGTATAATGCAAATGGGGTGTGAGGGTCTTTGGAGGTGCAGTCTGTGGTGCCATGGCCCTGTCCCACCTCATTTTGCCTTGTTGCTCATTGCATCCCATCATAAAACAAGACCACAGCCTCACCGGGAGAAGGCTTCTGTCTGCCTTGTGGTGGAAGAGGCTGTAGCACATTTCTGAAAGGTTTGGCACCATCAGACTTTATTCAAAGTGAGATTTTCTGCAGTTTGCTGGAAATTTGCAGATTTCATGAATAGCATTGTATCCTCTCTTCAAAGATTGCAGTTAATAAGTTCTTTACTTAAAATAAGCTTATTTAATGGGGCCCATGGTCTCACACTGCTCAGAAACAAGGAGGTTAATTGACTGGCTGTTCTCTTTTCTCTGTCTTTATAATTAAGGTTTAAAGTATGGATCCCGAACCAGACCATTGCCTGGAAAACTCCTTGAGGGTTTATCCTCAACAAGTATCTGATTCCCTTCAAGAAAGACCGGTGTGTTTCAGACCAGGACATACAGAAAGTAACAATAATAAAAATACTCCCTTATGTCTTTGCACAAACCTTCTTGCCTGCCAACCAGAAAGGCATGTAGTCAGAGCATTGGTGACCTCTAAACTTTATAATGACACTGGTTTCATTCATTTCTTTCTGCCTATGGTTTCTCTGCTCTTTGATAATGCATGTTGGATGGGGCTTTGAGCAACCAGGTCTAGTGAGAGGTGTCCCTGCCTGTGGCAGGGGGGTTGGAGCTCCATGATCTCTTAGGTCCCTTCCAACTCTAACCATTCTATTATTCTATGTCATGTACCCGTGTTTCCCTTAGAATTCTATAAAAAAATTCCCACCAGCTTCAGTGGGAATTGCTCCAGGCCCTTAATGCTTGAAGGAGGGCACTTTAGAGTTCTAGGCTCGGACTGACTGACATACATGGATTCTGTCTTGCCATATCAAGGCTGGAAAACCTCGGTGAGTCCAGGGAAAGAACAGTTTTCTCACTGGGCACACAGTGTTTGTGTTTTCCTTGAAGGAAAGAAAATACTAAAGTGAACAGATGTTCCTTCAAGCAGGTCGTCAGTTTGCTGCCCAAGCAGAGATTCCTTACGGGATGAGAAGCTGGGATGGAACATGCTTTTCCCATCTACTCCCTGTTGCTGGAGGGTAGCGTTTACCGACGGGCTGGTGCTGGGCTGTCAGCCCTCGTTGGGGCTAGTCTGAAATCAGTTTGGTCCTCTGCAAATATACTGAAATGTTCTGAATATATGAAACTGGCATATTCCAGGACAAAATGGTAACAGTAAACCATGGGACTCGGGTCTTTCCAACAGGAATGAGGAAGGTAGCAGCAGGTTACTACTGCACAGCTAATCATTTCCCTTAGCAAGTTTCAAAATAGTGGATATTTTTTTATGTGTTACAACATTTTATATTTTGCAAAGAGGCCAGGGATAGAGATAGGACAAAGGACAGGAGATTGGGAGACGCTGATTTACACCCAGGAACTGACTGACTGTGATGCGTTGTCTTTCATGACAGAAGCTATTGATGAAGCAAGAACTTGGGCACAGCACCATGTCCCAGTGCCCTTGCTGTGAAAGGGACTTTCCTCCCAGCTTTCAATTGTAACGTAACCTCCTGAGCACAGCAGATGGTGCTGAGGACAAGCTTCTACAACCATTCTTCATTCTGAGTTTACACAAAAGGGTTATTAAGCATTGGAATGGGCTGCCCAGAGCCCTGGAGGTACTTAAAAGACAGGTAGACATAGTGCTTAGTGACATGGTTTAGTAATGTTTATTATCAGAGTTAGGTTGATGGTGGGACTAGATGATCTTAAAGGTCCCTTCCAACCGAGGCAATTCTATGATTGTAAGGACCTTTCCAGCTGTGTGGATAAGAGAAGAACCCAAGACCAAGTTTAAGTGATTTCCCCAAAGTCTCACTGGAAAAGTAACGGGGTGGAACCCAGGTCTCCGCAGCGTTGACCTCACGGTCTTGACTGCTGGGACAATGATCTCCTTCAAATAATTGATATTTGTTCTGAAATGAGTCACATTTAATTTTACAGATGGAAAACTGATCATTAATAGAAGCAATCCAGTTCTGTAAGTTATCCCTGTGCTGAGATGGACAAAGTGTCTAGGAAGTTTTTCAAAGAAAGGCACCAAATTCCAATGTATTTTAAAAGCTGCCCATCAGGGTGCTAGTTGTGTTATTTAACTTTATATGTCTTCTGCTGAGTAGGGAGCTCCATTTATCCTCAATAGAAAGAAAGGAGCCGGAGATGACCTGCTCAGCTGTGGGTGTCTGCTTTGGAGACTTCCACAGGTTGGTGAGATACCTCCTCGTACATGAGTAACTTAGATGCTTTTGGGGTTTTTTACCTTAAATATTTCTATTGGGATGGCTGCACTGGTGATTGCAAACCTTAGATGCCTAGATTCGCTCCTGAGGTGCTCACATTCTGCTTCAGTGGCTCAGGAGATCACTTAGATGACAACATCGTCCAGGGCTGGGCAGGAAATACCATGGAATTAGAGTTATAATTTGTCCATAAGTCAACTTTATAAATCTTAAGACAAAACAACTAGACCCCTCTATAGTATCCTGTGCTTCCTTCCCTAGTTTTCTGTTCAAGGGCAGCCCTGCTTTTTTAAATTTTCTAAAATTCAGAGCCTCCACCGGGGAAGTTGGGATTTGCTTCTCACTGAGCCTGAAAAACGAAACAGAGGTTTGAGCTGGATTTGATAAACCAAGACCTGGAGCTTGGTCTTTAAAAACGAAGTACGCGAACAGGTAATAAATCAGGCTATTAAAGCTTTATACTGGAACGTTAGCAATATACACACCTTTTGGTTTTACAGAGATTTTATCTGTATCGTGGAGTGGTCTATATTGTGTAGTTTTCATATCACACACACATCAAAAGCATTTACAAGTGGGTGGGGACCTGTTCCACTCCTCGATTTTCCACGGAGATAAGCTCACGTTACATCACGTTATTAACGTGCACCTCTTCGTTCCGCTCTCAGACCTGCAATCAGCAGAGGGGAACATGTATTTTGCTGTTGGTTTTAAACATCAAGCAACTGAGAGAGTGAAAGAAAAATCTCTGGGGTGGAAGGTATTAAAATTCGGCTTCATTTTCCTATCAGGTTGTTTTTCAAAGCTGAAAAACTGCTGATAATTGACGTTTATCATAATAAGTCCCTTTTCCAGTGTGTTCCCATTGTCTTCACGCTCCTCCGACCCCTCTTTTGTTTCACATTGTTGTCCCTTTGGCATTTCCCTCCACCACCTCCTACCTCTTCTCTTCCCAAATATTTTCCTCCAGCTTTCCCATGCTCCCCTCTTGGTTACTGGTGTTTTCTCCCGCTTCCCACATTCCTCTCCCCTTTTCCCCTTTTCCTGGGCCATAGGCTGTCGGAGGTGGCTCTTTCCCAGAGGATGCTTCACCTCGTCATAGCTGGGAGAGATGACGGAGCGCAGTCTCGTTCCTCATGGAGCCTCTGTGAGTGACAACCCAGGACAAGGTCATGTCACCCTGGAGACCAACTTGATTTAGGAATTTTTCACAACATTAACAAATAAACCTAGTTAAATCTAGTGGAATATTTATGAGAGTTGGCAATGCTGCCTGTGGCAGGAGTTCGGGGGAAGACGAAGCTCCTTAAAGTTTCCTAACCCCCAATTTAGTAACTAATTGGTGCCTTGGTGTATGTTACAACTCACGTCTCCTTTGGTTTGTTCTTTTACAATCCATCCTCCACAGGAACAAAAGTTCTCGAAGCCACACGATGGTTTAAGCTGATCTTTTAATCCTGCTCTTGGCCCTACCCATACTTTATAAAATGACACTAATTATTAATGTTTGAGCGGGGTGGGAGTTTTCAAAAGCTCAAAATCCATTCCATTTAGATTGTTATTTAAAATCTGGGGCAAATCCTCTTGTGATTTAACTCCTGTTGCCTTCACCTAACCTAATGCAGAGAGAGATATGGTCAGCTGAGGGAGCAAGAACTGCTGCAGGTATCAAGCCTATTTTGTATAATATTTCAAACCCTAAAGATAAGTGTTTGTGTCCTTTAAAATAACACACAGTAAGTCAGAGAGAGAGAGATTTCAGCTGTAGGAGCTCCTCAGTTCCACCTCAGAGCCTCTTAGAACTGGCAAGTGGGATGACATTACGGTTCTACGAGGCTTTAAATTGACCACGGTCGCGGTTGCAGTTGCGTCCATGCTCCAACCAGCGAGAAGCTGGACGTCTCAGGAGCTCCCACCAAACGATGCACACCAGCACTGCTTCCACAGGCTGGGTCACTGCTGGCAGGTTCTCCTGGGGATGGCTCTTGTCATGCTTTACAGCGTCTTCCTCCAGAAAACAAATGCTCCAACAGCTTTCATGGTAGAAGAGCTGTTACACCTTGGCAAGCAATAGCGTAAGTGCACAGCTCCTTGTGCTAAGAGATGCCTTCACTTCTCCTTGTGCGATGTGTGACACACAGGAGGCATCCTTCACCGACTGCCACCTTCCCACCCAGCTTCCCCAGACGAAGGCTGCTCGGCTCTTTGAGCTGGTGCTTTGAGGAGGTGGAAAGACACCTCTGACGGAGCAAGGAGCCATAGATCTTGGAACGACATTCTGGTGGCAGTCACTTTTTGTCATCTTCTCCTGGCAGTGAATGTTTCTTGCTGCCCATATGGTTTTCTGTCTGTAGGCGCTGGGAAGCCGCGCTCTCAGCTGTGTCTATCTGGTAACGCTTTGTCTTCAACCTACGGGTTTCTCTGGTGGCTCTTTTACTGATGGAGCCAAGAGTTTGCAGACAGATCGGTTGCATTAAAAAGCCAGAAGTACAAGAAAAAAACTCCCAAAATAATAAATCCTCTTAGTGAAAGCTGTTTCTCTGAAAATAAGTTTAGTTTACGTGTTTTTACGTTTGGTACATAAATCTATCTATTTCCCCTCAAGTGGAAACTCTTAAAAAAAAAAAATAGCATTTTTTTTTTTGTTTGCTTGCTGCATGGCTGAAAGAGAATATTTGAGAGCTGCTGAAAAATATAGACTTAAACCTCTGTATTTGAGGTTAAGATAGGCAGTGGCAACCCCAGGCGCTGCGTTCCTGCTCGTTTGGGCCCCGGAGGGAGCCCAAGTTTGGCCCCGTGTTGTGAAGCCACGGCTGCGTCTCAGCGGCTCGCGGGTCCCTGGCTCTCCGCCTTCGCCACCGAGGAGACACGGACGTTGTCCCTCCCGCTCCACATCATCGACACGGGATTTTCGGCGGAGTTGCCGGCGCTGAGGAAAGGAACCCGCCAGCCGCAGCAACACCTCAACTGCTTGATCTCCCGGCGGAAGGTCTTGCTGAAGATGTAGTAAATGAAAGGGTTGTACGCGGTCGAAGATTTGGCAAACAGGCAGGGCAGCAGAGTGACAACGGGCTGGAGGGAGTCGCTGGAGTTAAATATGGACCAGAAGCTAGCGGCGGCGTAGGGTGTCCACGAGCTGAGGAACCCGACTGAGATGAGCACGGCCATCTGAAAGGGAAAGAGGGCTTCAGTTCTCAGCCTGCGCTGGCTGGGGCTGGGACGTGGCATGGGGCTGGATGGGGCTTTGTGCAACCTGGTCTAGTGGGAGGTGGCCCTGCCCATGGCAGGGGGGGTTGGAACTACATGATCTTTAAGGTTCCTCCCAACCTAAACCATTCTATGATGAAACCGCACCTGAACCAGCCGTAATACCTGAAACCATATGCTTGCTGTGTTGTGACATGAGCACAGGTAACACTGGACAGTAAATATATATATGCTTTTATTCCCACCTAGCAGATCCACACTGTGGTTTTGGCCCCACCTTGAGTGCTGTGTCCAGTTCTGGGCCCCTCACTACAAAAGAGACAGTGAAGTGCTGGAGCATGTCCACAGGAGGACATCAAAGCTGGTGAGGGGTCTGGAGAAAAAGTCTTATGAGGAGCAGCTAAGGGAGCTGGGGGTGTTCAGCCTGGAGAAAAGGAGGATGAGGGGAGACCGTCTCCCTCTCTACAACTCCCCAAAGGAGGGTTTAGCCAGGGAGGGGTCGGCCTTTTCTCCCAAGTAACAATTGATGGGACAAGAGGAAATGGCCTCAAGTTGCACCAGGGGAGGTTTAGATTGGATATTAGGAATAATTTCTTCACCAAAAGGGTTGTCAAGCATTGGAACGGGCTGCCCAGGGAAGTGGTTGAGTCCCCATCCCAGCAGGTATTTAAAAGACATGTAGACATGGTGCTGAGGAACATGGTTTTGTGGTGGACTTGGCAGTGCTGGGTTAACAGTTGGACTTGATGATCTATAAGGTCTTGTCCAACCAAAATGATTCTATGATTCTATTTCTTAAGAGGCAGTTGTTTTCATCTCCTTCCTTGACTCTGGCTGCAAAACACCATGAGAGACACAGCCCAACCAGAAGGTGGAGCCTATCAATACTCTGACCTCTAGAAAGTTTGGCCAATAGACTGGCCTCTAGAAATTCTGCTTTTCCACAAGAAATGAGAAACTGAAGTGCTTATTTGAAAGATGTTATATTAAAAAATCCTGTTTCCATACAGAAATTTCGTGTAGCTTTCACTCCGAACACCCCCTCAGTCAATTAAAAGTACCTCAGATGACAGAACAAGACCTCCACCCCAACTACAATGTGAATGGATTCAACAGCTATTCCAGCATGACTGGCAATCTGTATGTCCATGAAAATCACAGGTACAACTGCCTAAAGAAGCTTTAACAAGCTGTGTTGGGCCTACGATACGTTATCCCGATCAAGCTACTGAAATAACAAGGATTCCAGGACTGCAGAGCATGGGTGAGACTGGAACCACATCTCCATCTTTGGTCAATATCAGACAAAAGCAATGAAGGACCATCATGAACCATGCACGAGCAGAGCTGCTTCTCTGCAAGCTCCCCATTCCTGCAGACACTTCTCATCAGGGGGAGAACTCACCAATGTCAGCTTCTTCTCCAGTTTAGCTGCGTTAGGGATCCTGTCGATATTCTGGATCTCCTGGTATGCTTTATGAACCTTCCAGGCAATTCCCAAGTAGCAGGCAACGATGGTCAGTGCAGGCAGGACCGTGCACAGGAGGAACATGCTCAGGATGAATGAAAAGCCATTGGAGGAGTTGTGGAACTTGCTCCAGGCTATTGTACAGGAGATGCCGAATGGCTCAGGACCATAGTAGCCCCAGCCCACCAAGGGCAGAATGGCCCAGAGCAAGGAGTAGAGCCAGATGAATGTAATCAAGACGCGAACAGTGTTCTTGGTAATTTTTTTACCTGCAAGAAAGAGGACGAACAAGTGTATACGAATCTCATCTCAGCCACATGGTTTTTGCCATGACTTATTCTCCAACAGAAGGACGGTGGCTACAAATATGCCTGGGCTGCTGCTGCATGCAGTTCCCTGACCTTTTGGTCTTCCTGAGAAACGTAACAGAGAATGTCTATGGATTGGGTGAGACCTCAGTGCAGCCCTTAGCACTGATCTAAAGATTGGTAAGTCAGGGAGCTTTACAAGATCAAGTTGACCCAAAATCTACCATGCTTCCAGCCCAGGAATGCCAGGAGAACACTTTCCTCTCAAGGAGGAGATGTCAGTATGTCTGCTTGCACACAAATAGGAAGAGAAGACATTCTTGTCCAGCAAAACATTTGGGCTCTGCACCTTCAGGTTGTTTTACTTGGCATTACTGAGAAGTGAGAAGCCCCTCTGTTTAATAAGGAATTAAATCAGATCCTGCCCAGAGAGGTGGTGGAGTCTCCATCTCTAGAGACGTTCAAAACCTGCCTGGACACGTTCCTATGCAACCTGCTCTAGGAGGAGCAGGTTTGGCTCCTGCTTTGGCAGGGGGGTTGGACTAGATGATCTCCAGAGGTCCCTCCTAACCCCATATCATTCTGTGATCCTTCTAGGAGCATTCGAGGTTTGATATTGGACTAAAAGTTATGAGATTCCCTGAGAGGGAATTACTTACTGTTAGATTTGGATGAATTGGTAACGAGGAACCGAATCACAGCCATGGCACACAGGGTCATCATGCTGCAGACGCCGAAAAGGAAACCCATCAGGGCGTAATACATGCAGGACGCATCTCCTCCCAGCCAGGCGTGGTTCCAGGCGGACGCAATGGCCAGTGGATACATGCTGATGGCCATTCCGATATCTGCCACTGCCAAGTTGACTGTCAGCAGCTCCGGTGACTTCAGGAGGGAAGAGCGCTTCACAGCCGTGGCGAGGACGGCTGAATTTCCAAGGACTGTGAGGATGGCTGAAAGAGAAGGATCGGCACAGACAGTAATAGGACGTAATTGGCACAGCTGTGAGGTGCTTATCTCTGTAAAGGATGCGAAAATTGCTGGTGGTTGGCCTGGGACTAAAGTTTAGAAGACTGGGACACCAGCCAGAACCCCCAGGCCAACACCACACTGTGCTGATGCTCGGGAGACACACCGATGTGTATCTGCTCTGTCCTGCTATGAAACCTTGTTTTTCAGCTCACGGTGAGGAAACTTGTTCTCTTAGACAGCAGGCAGGCAATGCCACCTGGGTGACATTACTGAGAGCTGCTACGTGGCTCAGCATCCTCACCCCAGCACCCGCTTCAGCCAGCTCCCGGGGTTCAGCTCCCACCTCCCTGCTAGACAGGGATTTCCCAGACAGGCTGTGGTTTCACTACAGCAAAGAACTTTTCAGATTTCTCTTCACAGCCTCCTGTAGGGCCTTATTCACCTGGATGCCAGGTGTCCACCAAAGCTGCTCTGTCACTCCCCCTCCTCAACTGGAGAAGGGAGAGAAAATATAACACGGGCCAGAGATAAGGACAGGGAGGGACCATTCAGCAACTACCATCACAGGCAAAACAGACTCGACTTGGGGAAAAATAATGTGATTTATTACCAATCAAATCAGAGGAAGATAATGAGAAATAAAAACTAAATTTTAAAACACCTTCCCCCTGACCTCTCCCTCATTCTGGGCTCAACTTCACCCCCCATTTCTCTCCCTGCTCCCCACAAGTGGTGCAGGGGGATAGGGAATGGGGGTTGTGGTCAGTTCATCACATATTGTCTCTGCCTTCCTCCTCAGGGGGGGACTCCTCACACTCTTCCCCTGGTGCAGCATGGGGTCCCTCCCATGGGACACTGTTCTCCATTAACTTCTCCAACGTGGGTCCTTCCTACAGGCTGCAGTTCTTCATTTAGTGCTCCAGCATGGGTTCCTGAGGAGTATGAGCTCCTCTCTCCATGGATCCACAGGTTCTGCCAGGAGCCTGCTCTATCACAGGCTCTCCACAGGGTCACAGCCTCCTCTGGGCATCCACCTACTGCAGCATGGGGCCCTGCATGGGCTGCAGGTAGATATCTGCTCCACCATGGACCTCCATGGGCTGCAGGGGGACAGCCTGCCTCACCGTGGTCTTCACCACGGGCTGTAGAGGAATCTCTGCTCCGGCACTTGGAGCAGCTCCTCCCCCTCCTTCTTCATTGACCTGGGTATCTGCAGGGTTGTTGCTCCCTCTTATTCTCACTCCTCCCTCAGGCTGCTGCCTCACAGGGGTTTTTTTTCCCCTTGAAAATGTCATCCCTGAGGCACTACCATCATCCCTGATGGGCTTGATTTTGGCCAGCAGCGGGTCTGTCTTGGAGCCAGCTGGCACTGGCTCTATCGGACATGGAGGAGGCTTCTCCCTGTAGCCCCCCCTCCGCTACCAAAACCTTGCCACACAAACCCAATGCAACTCTATCTTGCCCCTTTCTATCCCCACAACATTGCTCTTCACTTCCACGTCACAGCGCCCTCCTCACACACTATATCCCACCTGTGGCTCATATCTCGTGGAATGATTCCCCCACCCATTCGTTCCACTCTCTCACAGCATCTTGCCCAACACACTAGCAAGTAAAATGGGCCTCTCCACCTTCCTTTTCGCCTGGTGATATTCCAACTTCACCTTCCTATTGCAGAATTCCAGCTGTCCTGCTTTCTTGTCCCCTCTGGTGCCCTCCCCTCTTGCACCATCTGGTGCTCTCCACTTCCCAAAGCCTTCCCTCTTTGCAGTGTGTCTTCCACTGGAGCCCCAGCACAAGCCTCTTGGGGCTCTCAGCTGCCTCGATAGTCCACATGTTCTGGTTGGGCAGCTCAGGGTCCTTGCTGGTCAAGGACCACAATGACAAGAAGCCACCAATTCAGACACCCACACTGTCCTGGTGGTCTCTGAGCACAGTGGGACAGACCATAGTCCCACTTTTTGCCAGAGGCAGGCACCAGACGAGGGATTGCTTTGCAAAAAGACCCGTCAGACATACATTATTCAGATATGCCACAGGGCATCAAAGCGTTCATGACAGCAGTGTCAAAAGTACACGTAGCAAATAATAACCCATTTTCTCTTTTCTTTCAAGGGAAGGTTGTGCTGGAGCTACATTTTGATCCCAAGAAGGTGTCCTCTAAAAAGTCAGAAGCGAAAGGGGGAAGCAGAAAAAGATCGTCTCACGTTCCCTTGTCACTGTGAAAGCAGGAAGGCTGCATTTCCTCACAGATACCACCCTATAAAGTGCCCACAGAGGGATTAATAAAGGCACATGCAACAAAATGGAACAAATACATTAGCATAAATCCAAAGGTCATAAGAGATGACAAAAGAAAGCCTTAAACAGAACAGAGACAAATCTGAGCCCCGGCATCCCTCATTCATTCACTTTCTCGCCACTCATATTCACTTGGCACCTCTGGACGTGTTTGAAGAATGCCCTGAGGTCTCAGGAGCCGTGTGTCTGCACACACAGAGATGCCCACGGTGGCTTGGCATGGGACCATTTACTGCTAGAGCAATCTGTGGCTCAGTGGGAAGAGCGTTCTCCTGCCAAATGATGACCACAGGACAGGACATCCTTGGGCTTCAGGAGCAAAAATGAACCCTGTTCACTTTCTCCTGAGAGAGCCCCTACTATCATGCAAGAGGCAGGAGGCAGCTTTCAGTCATCGTGGTGGACTTCCAGGCCCACCCTTTCTTTCACAGAATCACAGAATCACCTGGGGTTGGAAGGGACCTCTGGAGATCATCCAGTCCAACCCCCTGCCAGAGCAGGGCCACCCAGAGCAGGTTGCACAGGAACGT
>JAOQGH010000023.1:110565222-110598009 GCA_025769975.1 Gallinago jamesoni | reverse complement strand
TGTGGTTGGACTCGATGATCTCAAAGGTCCCTTCCAACCACTAAGATTCTGTGATTCTGTGATTCTGTGATCTTCAGCACAACCGAAACCCTAAACTGGTTTCACAAGGGGACATGCAAGTGTGACTGCCAGTCCTTGTTGTGTCAATCTGGTCTCCTTCCACCAGATGTTTCTCGGATGATCCATAGTCCAGACACACCAACATAAACATTCTCACACAATCACCCAAACCTTAATAGAGTCCTTGCATCTTTGAAAAGCTCTGTTGAGAAACACAGCTTCTAACTTGGCGCTTATTCTCAAAATATTCCTGATTGTCAGCAGCTATTAAAAACAAGAATAACAATGGCTATTTCCGTAATAGCTGTATTTTGGAAATCTCAGAGCACTTTGTGAACTTAACAGTCTTATCTGAGATGTATGGACTCATGTTATCTATTAGGGAACTGGACTTCTGTTCTCAAAAATGCTACAAAGAAAAATACACATAAAGCATGAATACAGATTTCTGAAAAATGAGCCCAATTTGGATTTTCAGACAGGCTGAATATGAGTTTTGCTCTCAGAATGAGCCTAGAAACTACAGTGAACTTTTCAAAGAGTGGAAAGATTTCTTTTTTTAACGAGCAGCACTAGTTAGGATTTCTCTCTTTTGCACTAGAGAGATGGCATGAAGTTCTGAAGTACTGCAATATCAGGCAAAAGTGCTGAATTCTCAGTACAATAAACAACATTAACTGTCTTTTGTGCATTTTTTGCACAAAATTGTGCACATTGCACAATTTTGCACATTGATACAGCACCAAGATGGCACCTGGGACACCAAGACCATGTTCCAGTTTTCCATTTAGGCAAGAGAGTCCTCTGTGTTTTCTTTTCTCCACCTCTGAAATGAGGTCTCTCCTTTGTAACATTTTTGCTGAGAAGCTTGTCTCATAGAAATATGGTTTGGTCTGTTTCTGAGTGAACCACAGCTACTCCAGGTGACTTTAGCTACGGATAAGTCTGTCAGTGTAAACTTTGCCTATTTCTGGAATATGTGCTAAATGCAGGAACAGCAAATGACTCTCTGGAAAAACCCCAAGTGCTGTTTTTTTCTGCCAGGGAATGAATGAAGTGTCTTTCTATAGCATGTCATAGGTTGGTCTCTGGTGAAGCACCACAAGGTAGTGGCTTGAGACAGTTCAGAGAAATCATGTGTGCTAAATAAGTTTCTTCCTAGCCCCTTTCCTTGGAAAGCTCCTTCAATTCAGCATTACATGAACTGCATTTTTCAGAGCAATGCTTGTTTGTGGGTCTCATCTGTGCTTAAATACAACATAGCTATGGCAAACATAATGCCTTTTGACTGGTAAGTCACCCTAGTAATCATCCTGCTCTAATGAGAAGTCCGTACCACTCAATCACTTCTAACATGCCGTGTAACTGTCACTTACACAAGGCAAAATGATGGAAAAAAGACTATTTTGTATTTGCATTAATGGAATTCGCTTGAAGCCAGTCTGGGTACTCTGCAACATGCAGGGGAAAAACAATTCTTGTTTTTGTATTTACATGTTTTTACATTATTAAAAGTATAACCTAAACTATTTTTAGGATAGAACAAGCTGGAAGGAAAAATAAAAAAAAAATAGGGTAGGACGGACCCGATGTGTTTAGCTGGGGAAAAGGTTGCAAACATGAAAAACTTTGGCTTCTCCTGTTCCATAATTTTCCATCATTTTCAATCTTGTCAGCGTGAATAATGTAGTTGATTATTGCTACAGTTATGAAGCAGCTGCAGAATAAATAAAAGTGAGAAAAAATTTTTGTCTATTTAACATTTATCTATTTTCAATTAAGACACTCCTCTCAACTGCAGAAAAGTAACCAAGCTGACTGTAATTCCACAAGCCACATCTGATCAGCACAGAGTTCAGGTTTTGGAAGGATTTTATAAAGAAATCTTTTGAAACAACAAAAAAACTTACTTATGTGTCATAGTCAGACAAAATATTTTTTTATGTACAAACAAAATATTCTTTTTGCAGCCTGGAACAGAAGTCCTAACTCTAAGGTTTCTTGTTCTGCATGTACCCATTTAATCTCTCTTGCTTATGATTTTAGTAATTAGTGGGATAAATTTCCAGATAGAAGCTTCTCAGGGAATTACGGAAGTACATTTGGATGAGAGTCCTCTAAGCTCTTCTAGATCCCTTTTACACACTACAACAGGAATTTCCAGGTGAAAGACTCATTTTCTTTTAATGTAGGCATCTAAAGGTCAGATGGATCACACAGTAAAGGTGCTTTTTTTTTTTATCCCTAAGAAGGGCGTTAGATGCCTAGTTTAAAGGAAGCCTTATGCAAGGGTAGATAGGTGAGGTAATAATACATTATACTAAGAATTGGCAGAAGAGGAGACAAGAAAGTGGACTAGGTTCTGATTGGCCCAGTTTTATTTTATTCTGTAGCAATCATGTTTCTAGATTACTTCACTGGTGCTAGAATAAGGAAACTTCACCTGCTTTAGTAAGGAAATTAATCTTCCCTGGTCGTTCCCTCCATTTGTTTCTCTGCCTTACTCTCTGCCCTGGAAAATTGTCCCTGGCCCTTGCTGACTCCTAAACTTCACCTGGAAATTGCTTAGGACAGTTTAAGTATGCCTGGATCCAAGCCAGGCCAGTATCTTGTTGACAAGATGGATGGATTGAGTTCTACTGCCTCGTGCAGGTGTCTGTCACAGAACATTCTCCACTTCGAGGGAGGCACCTCAGCCAAAAAGTTCTGTTTACCACGTTTTCAGGTCCGTCTTCAATCCTTGTGCCTGTGAAGAAACTTTTCCATAAATAAATCAAGTGTAGTTTATTTTATCTAGTGTGGTTGTTTTATTTTAAGTCCATTAGGGGTACATCAAAACTAAATAAAGTAACTTTTTATTGTCACTAACATTCAGTCAACTGAACTGAGCCTGCAGCCGGTATTACCAATGAAGTCTAGGGAGAGATTAGCTGACCAAATGTAGCAGGTAGAATTCATTGCCTTATATAAAAGTGTTGAGCCATTTGAGATGCCCTGATTTATCTTGCCTGGTCTACAGATGCACTTCCAGAAGGGCTCATTTTCCCATCATATCTATCATATCTGCCAACCCATGCAGATGTCTCACATGCCCTGTGGCACCTCAAATGGTTCTAGACACCTATTTTTAGGCAACCGAACCATGTCCGTAGTGACTGATCAGCCTAATTACTCCCAAAGGTCTACCTTCTGTAACAGGAGCTTTTACATCTGCTGCACCTGTAGACACATGTGGAGGTACCTTAATCCGCAGCTCAATCTCATTTTAAGGACTTCTTAAGCCACAGATGGACTTCTAGCACAATTTTAAACGCTCTGTGACATGGGAGATAGTCTCACAGGGCTGGCCAAGATGACATGATTAGGATACCTGCTCCTTCTAGACTAGCAGCAGAACCAGTAGGGTAGCCCAGGGCTTCCCAATCAGCCCAAGGCACCTACCCATGTGGAGGTAACTGGCTGAGCCTCATGTCTTCATCATGCCTCCACCAACAAAGCTGGTTGCTTACCGTTGTCTTTACAACACATATTTTAGTCTTACACGCTCCACTGAAGAAAACTTCACACAGATGGTAAATCATTAAATTTCTTCCATTAAGTAAATATACTTTCCTTCAGCTGTGGGTTACCCAGCAACCAACAATTTGGCAGCTATACATTTGTTTTTATGATTAACCTTGTCAATCCACAAGCACTTGCTTTCCCAAACAGCTGACCTTTTCCTACAATATTATTTTTGACAAGTGATGGCTCATTATTCTCTGTTAAACTGTCAGTATTTTAATGTTCTGTTTTCAAATTATTATTGAAGGCAGAGGCACCAACATCCTATAATAAGACTTCCTCATGCTTTCCACAATAAAGTTTTGCTATGCTGGAACTTTCAAGGTGAAATTGGCTCTGCCACATTTGTTTCACATCAATATTTTTTCAGAAAGGTTTAATAGGAAAATGCAGTCATTTCCAAGACCAATGTTAAGAAATATTCTGTGTATGTAAAATAATAATAAATAATACAAACAGTTGTAGACTACTGCTGAAAAGCTCTAGCTTTTCTGTTCTTTGAAGCGGAAGTTGAAATTGAGCCACACATGTAACCCTGGGGACAACATTGTGTCTTTGGCTGTTTTCATGATGTTTTCCCAAATGCAACACAGCTCTGAGCCCCTGGAAAAATCAGTTTATACATGTTCAGGAGAGAGCTATATTGTCCATTGAGCTCCTCCCAGCACAGCTCCTTTTCCCACTGTCCCTTGGATCACCCCAGGCACATCCACGCTGGGGTGACAGGGCTTGAGCATGACCTTCCCTGAAAAGATTTCTCCAAGAAGCTGCAGGTCACCCAAGTGCTGGTCAGTGATACCGAGAGCAGAAGAAATTGCTGGAGCCTCAACCATGTAAAGAAAAGGGCAGATTAAGTCAAATGAAGATTTCTGAAATATGAAGATGAGACTGGGAGTGAAAAGGTTTAGGAGAGAAAGAACAGAGAAAGAGTGCAAAAAGATAGATGAGAATCTGGGGAACGCAAAAAGAAAACTGCCAGGAGGAAAAAGGGACAAGAAACTGTAAAAGAACAGAAATAAGAGCAAAAGGAAGAGTGAGCAGATTCTGCGATGCTTCCTGCAGAAAATGGGCAAGAGATGAAGGAAAATGGATGGCTTACACATTTTAGCATGCATTTAAGACACAAGACCTCCAGGACTCCTTCCCTTCTAAGGAAATAGTTGCAAGCAGGACTGCACTACAGAAATATTTGGTATCATCTCTTGTTCCTCTCTCAAACTGCAACAAACCCCATAACTCATAATTTTAGCTATTGGTTCAGATAAAAACAGGAAACAACATTTAGTTTTCAGTATGTTATGAGTTGTCTCTGCATACCTTCAATAATGGCAACTTTGGTATCAGAATACTCTGTAAGTGTAGCTTTATAAAAAGCAATCCTTTGATTCTGGGTCCTTGCTGGCAGAGGTTCTGTCTTTCACAGCAGAAAGACACAGGAAAACTGCAGGGAGTGAGAAAGAGCAAATTCAGTAGAACGGACCATGCTTAATAATTTACCAGGAAGGGACTGTGTAATTCCAGGTTTTCCTGAGTTCTACCTTGGACGTATTTGTCTCCTGATTAGGGAAATGTGGTGTATGGCAATAAATCAAACTCTGTTTCTAATTACCCAGAGCTGCAAACACTTATGCACTGCACTGTTTGATTTAAGCACTGTGAAGAACTTGAAGTGCTTTGTACAAAATAGTGATCTACACAAACTTGCATGAAAATGAGGAGTGGAAATCAAGCTTCCTGACTCCTGTGCCCTAACTGTAAGACTGAATTTCTTCCTTAGTCACGCAGTTTCAACAAGTTCAAGGTGAACTTAACGACAAGGAGATCAGCTTGGGGCAGAAAGCATTGAAAAGAAGAGTGTGCTGGGGACTTCATGTGACTCTCTCAGTCCCCAGCTGCATCTCTCTGTGGGCGTTTGGTGTTAGAAGGCTCCATCCCTAAGTGTTCCTCAGTTCTTTGTCAATGACTAGCTCCTCACTGATGTGTTTTCTTCTCTTCCCTCTGGAACAGACTTTAGTGAAGCTGTTTGCAAAACAAACAAAAAAAAAAGAGAAAAAAGAGTCAGTGGCAGTGGTGTGAAAAAGAGAAAAACAACAACCCAGCAGGTTTTACAATAAAAAACCCATTTAGTTACTAAGTCTTGGTTTGTTACTGCAACATCCTAGCTCTTAAAAAGCCCTCAGTCATTTTAGCTCACAGTTCTATACAGCTGATATTGTGCTAACCAACCCTTCCAGAGAGAATATTTTCTTTCTTTACATTAGCTGATAGATTAATGATTTCATTCCCAACTCATCCAGTCCATTTCTATGCGTTTCCAGCTGGATTTGTATTCACCTACCACTCTTTCTGCTCTAATTGCCAGACCATAACTGCTCTTACATTATTTTCCTAGGAACAATTCCCTGACTCTCCCTGGTCTAAAAGTGACATTATCTTTTATCTCTGGAGTTTCAGGCTCAACTAAGATATTTCCAGGTTGATTTTTTTGTTACGTGCCAAGCCCACACAGGTTTAGCCGAGGAGAAGCGAAGGTCTATGGCCAGATAACAATCTGAAAGCCTCTACAGATGACCATATTTGTCTTGAGGTTTTAAACAGGACATTGCAATGCCTAGGAAAGGACCTGTATTGCCATCTGCCAGCACTTACAAATGACAGGTTCTGCTGGTATCTGTGTGAGTGATAATGACACACCGCCACGAATAGAAAGGGAATGAGGAGCATGAAATATGAAGTGGCATGTACAATGCTGTAATAATAGTATTTCTACAGCAGCAGCACTTTGAGGCTGTAATCGGTGTGCTCCACCAAGCAAGGTACTATGCAAACAGATAGAGAGGGCCACACGCATTCCACCTCATTTTTGTAGCCAAAGCTTGCATATTAGAAGTGTAATTTCTGTAGGTTCTTCCATATCAAGACACATTCTAAGAGGTGACTCGGTTCCAGCTGATCTCTAGCACAAAACCTCACCTCTGCTCTCACTGCACAGCAATGGTGTTCAAGCTTCCCCAGCTTGCAGAAGCCTTAACGCTCCCTCTTGGAGGTACAGAGCCCTGCCTGGCAAACCGGAGCACGCTGAGAGATACTGATATAAGACCTTACAAAATCACTGTCCCAGGCCCTTCCCACCTACAGCTCTGGAGTGATGAGGATAAAAACCCACTGCTCTAGAAGCAGCCTAGGGTGACTGCACTCTCAAGTTAGGCATTTCAGATCAATACCTCATGTCAATTAAGATAAATCCAGGCCACCATTCTGAGCCCTAGAGATGTCAAATCAACACTTCAAATAATTACTTTTTATTTAGGATACTTAAGTTTCTCATAGTGTCCAAGAGTTTCCATATTGTTTTTCAAAATGTATTATCCTTCATAAATCCAAGATACATATTGGACTGTTAATCAGTACAGGCTAATTTCAGTACAAATCAATGCCTGGTTTTCATCTTGCAGACAGAAAGCTGTGGGGTACCGAGCTGGTTTTTGTCAAAGTACATTTTTAAAAAAACATAGTATCTCATATGCATTTTCCTATTTCTGTCACTGCTGCCTAGGAAATCAGATTAAGATTCTTTGACCAAGACACAGACATGCACTGATAATCATAATGGAAGCTCAGAAATAAAGATCTTTGGCTATTAATAATTAGGGGCAACTCCTCCTCCAGTTAACAGTGGATCTGAGGATGCTCTCTTTCTCTCAGATTTGTCACACAGTTAGAAGGCAGAAATGCAGGAATCACGGAGATTCCTTACAAGATACTTTCCACAAGTCTTTTTTCTTCATGTTGGAGGGTGGGCACAAGCACCGTTGCAGGCAGATTTCTATCATTCCATTCCAAGTTGAATTTGCAGAACATAGTTATGTGCAATTGACATGGAAAAGCAGCTTCATTGCCCCCCAGACTCTATCGGCCAGGCTTTTTCTTCAGCCATCGCATGATAACTTTCTTTGCTGGATGGCAGCATCAAGGGGGATGAGGCTGAGAGCTATAGTTTATTACTTTAAGGAAAACTGGAAATACTAACTTTCAAGGAAAAGATCTTGACAATTATAGCTTTGTAAATTTGGCACAGAGTTTTGCAGTTGTTTTTTTGTTTTGTGGGGGAAGTATTTTTCAAATAAGGTTGTTTAAAAGTTTGTGCTTTAAAAAAGAAAGAATGGAAACAGATATTAATCTCCTTCCAGTGAGAATCTATGAGCAATTAAAACATTCCCAATTAAGTTCTTATCCTAATTTTCTGCATTTCCACCTCTTCTCACAAGAGATGTTCTGGACCAGCTGAACAGGGACTGGATTATTTGTGATCTCTCCTGTGTTTTCAAGTTCTCTCATCACAAGGCCCTTCTCTGCACAGTCATGGAGCAAACACATGGCCGCAGAGCCCTCTCGTGGAGAATCAGACAGTTCTGGCAGGAGGAGACTATTACTCCGGTTTTGGTTTTTTTTTTTTTTTTTTCTGCATGAGAGGAACAAGAAGAAGATCCTATGGATTGCTGTGCAGGAAAAATCTAGGCAAGACATGCTGTTCACCCCATGCTTTTTACAGGGGGAAAGAAGAAGACAGGGAACAGAGGAAATTCCTCGAATCAGAATGGGTAAATAATAAGATTGCCTAGGTTGAAAGGGATCTTTAAGATCATGAAGTCCAACCGTCAACCGAGCACTGCTAAGTCCACCACTAAACCATGTCCCCCAGCACCACATCTACACAATATTATTATTGATACTTATTTCATTTCTGTGTAGAGGTGGGTGCTATGCGGAAAATCCACAAAGCTGGTGCACCTTGGCTTATGCATTGTAAGATTTTATATTTTACAAAAATCGACTAATTGGCATAGTACTCACTGGTGGCTCATGATTTCACAATAAGCTCCTATTGACTACTTATAGTCTTTGAGTTAAAGTACATTTGTAAACCACTGCATGTGCTCAGTGAGATGGGGTCTCAGCAGGGAGCCATATAGTTTAAGATTTGGAGGTGTGCTTTGCACATTATAATGAGCTTATCTCACTTAAAGGACACATACTTTTTATTTTCAACCCTTTGTTAACACCCGGCAAACTTGCAACTTTAACAGAATTCCCCCTTTTTCCCTGGTGTGAGAAACACTTAGAATTTAAAGAGGACAAAGTCACTGGAGCAAAGATTTATTGTACGAAACAGCACTGAATCGGGTGCATCTCAAAGCAGAGGCACACCGATCTTTAGTTTTTTAGATATTTTATACCTTTTTTCCCAGCCGCCTGAGTTCCTGTCTCTCTTCTCATTGGCTGAGAAGTTGGAGTTCACATTCTTCCCGACTGCCTGACCTATTACAGATCTAGTTTACACCTTTTTACCTTACAAAGCACACACACCCATTCTACACACCTCTAATTAGTTGACTATACTACACATTGTTTCACAGTCTTTGCTATCATCTACTGTCCAGTGTTAGTAGTTACAAGCACCCTGGTGGTCATCTACTTCATCTGGTGGTCTTATCCTCATTTTCATCCGTCACCCTCCAGGTGGTCTTCGTCCACTTCTCAGCCTTCCACGTCCTTTGTTCACTTATTGTCTACCATCAATTGATTGTCCCTTTGCTCCCTTATCATCCGCCTTCACAGTCTGCCATCACAGCCATCAGCCTGGTTCTCTTCACCTAAATAACTTCCCATAAACCAGGACTCCAGAGGATTCTAAGCATTTCTAAGGATTAGTTGGATACAATGGAGGAGATTCCACTATCACTGAGCCTCCTCTGTTAATGCAGGCACACTGATAAAAATATACCAAGTAGCTGAAGTAAAATTCAGCTCATTTCTCACACTGGTTAGAGGTTCCTCGTGTCCTTTGGCTCTCTGCAGGCCGATATCACACACTTGTTTCCTTTGGTTGCCCAAGGCCTTTTCTTCCTTAGCAACATCGCCTCTTCTCTGCCACCATCAACATCCTCCATGTGAGGAAGGGCACCAAGCCCACCTGCCACCCGCTTGATGGGCTACCTAATTGTCCTGGGTTAAGAGACACAGGACTAACTTTTCTAGAAAAGTTTGCTGTGTAGCTCTCTCTCCCTTGATGGTGGTGAGTCCAGACAACTCCTTGCCCCGGTGCTGGAACCCCGAGGCCTTCCCTTCCTCCTGAAGCTGTTGCGCTGGCAGTGTCCGCCATTTGCTGTCCCTGCTGGGAGCGCACAGCTTCCTACTGAGAGCATTGACTGAGTATAATTCTTGTATATCTTATATCCTTATCGGGATTAATAAATGTTCTTCAGTATTATTGTTAATTATTTAGTCTTAGTCTATTAAATCTATTTATATCTCAACCCCTGTGTTTCTTTGTGTTCCCCGATTCCCCCTTCTGGGTGGGGAGGGGTCATCGGGTGATAACTGTCTAAACGACAAATAGATTGTTATGGGTTTTCTCAAACCATAACACTAATCTTTTTGTTTGGCTTAAAACGGGAATAGATTCCACAGAGCTTTTAAAAAACCCTCCCCGTGCAGGGCTGGGGTGGGTGATAAAATGCGTCATTAAACAGGCCTTTTTAGGCCCAGCAGCCGAGCGCGCGCAGCCACCTCAGGCAGGCGGCTACCCCACCCCCTCCTGGGGCCGCGCCCCCCGCCGCTCCCGCCAATCACCAGGCGGCACTTGTGCGTACACCCGCCCCCCCGACCCCGCTGCCCACTGGGTAAGCGGCGCCACTCTCGCTCCCTCCGTGTGTATGCGCGGCGGCCGTGGAGGCCGCTGGGTTGTTAGGTCCCAGCGCGCAGACCAGCCGTGTGCGGGCCGGGCCAGGCCGGTGGAGCAAGGGAGGATGGAGCCGGCGGACGACAGCGGTAGGTGTCCGTGTGGCTGGTAGGGAGGCAGCGGGACTGAGGCCGGGCGGGGAGTTGAGGGAGCGGAGCGGGGCGGCTTGGGCCTAGCCCTCATCCCGCGCGCGGGATGCCGGGGCCTGCGCATGCGCAGCGGGGCGCCCGCGGCCAATTTCCTCAGGTGTTTTGGAAATGGTATCAGTGCTCTTTTTCTCCGTCCCCAGAGTCGGACGTCTTTGAAATTGTTCTCCCGATCACCGTCTTGGTGCTGAGCGACGATGATTTTCTGCCGGTTGAGGCTGAGGAGCCGATCGCCTCGGGTCCCGGGTGGAAGGAGGAGGGTGAGCAAGGGGGCGACTTAGACAATAGCGGTTTCCTAAAAAGCACCGTGACACCTTTAAATGACGGCAACAGTGAAAGCATTTGTGAAGAAAGTGAGATTCCTACAAATAAGGACAATGGTATGAAATACTGTGAAGAAGAATGTGTTGCTGAGAGCGTGTGTAACAGATCAAAATCACCTCTAAGTGATCAGTGTGATACCAGCACAGATAAATATCGTCAGAACTATGTGTTGCCTACATCACCTAGCAAAACAGAGCTTACAGAGATCAACGAAACCAGTGATAGAAAAGAATGTGATGGTGATGATGGCTTTCAGGAGATTACTCTGCTTCTCTCCTCTTCTGACAGTGAGGGTGAAGGTGAGACCATTGAGCCAAGCTGGCAGGTGACATCAGCAGTAATATCTGAATGTGAAGAGGAACTTGTCAGTGTTGCAAGTGTTCTTTCTGATGGCAGTCAAGAGAAACAGCCAGAAATCCAGGAGGTGGAAATAATTGCTGAAATGGAAGGTAAGTTGTTAATGACTAGTGCAGGATTTTAAGAAATGTGGTAAATCTAAAGTTTTTGAAATAGGTAGGAAAGTACAGGAAGAATGCCAAACTCATTTGTTTAGAATAAGCATTTCAATATAGATTAATATTGTATAGAGCAGAAAAAAGAATATTGGATGAAGTATGCTTTGTTCTTTCACAGACTCCTTTGAAAATTGGTGAAACCGTAATAAATTGGTACTGTTTCATTCTGCTGAAGTTTGCAAAGGGTGGCCTTTCATTAGAGAAAAGGATCTGAAAATTAAAAAAAGCAGGAGTATCATATTTCTGAGAATGGAGCCCTACCAAAGTTCAGTGACAGTACTTTCTTAGGAATTCTGGGATAAAGCTGTTTCATTAAAAACTGGGGGGGGGGGAGGTGTGTGTGCAGTGTTGTCCTGTGAAATTCAGAACTTTCAGTGAAAAGAGGAAGTAGAAAGAATGAGGCTTCAAACTAGAATTTATTCTCTTAAAACATTATTGAAATGTTGAAAGGGGGGGGAAGCATGGAGAAAGAAAAGTGGAAATAGGAAAATATTAAAAAAGCATAAGGAGTGAAGAGCAAGCAAGTCGTTAGATAATTTGGCATTACGACTACCAATTAATCATTAACATTGGTGATCATCTGAAATTTCATGGATGTGACTTTTTATCCCCCTGTAGGTCCTGATTCTTCAAAGAATGGAGACAATGAAGGTAATAATAGAAAAAGAAAGAGAAGCAAATTTGAAAATGAGACACTGACTTCTCATTTGGAACACAGCTTTAAAGAAGAACTGGCATTTACCTATAATTGTTCTGCTCCGTTTCTTAATGGATGCTCTTCTACTTCAGAAGAATTGTTAAATGATTTAGGGAGAGTAGGGAAACTGGAGATGAATGCTTCCACTTCTGCTGAATCAAGTACTACAGGAAAGCATATTTCTGAGACATTAACTCCATTTCCTAAAAAAAGACATCGGCAAGAAAAAGTTGTTTCTCCTCATGCCAGCCCAAAAGAATTGCAAAGCCAGGAAGAAGGTTTAGCATGGTTAAGTAATAGTGTAACCATCAAACCTCTTTCTAAAGCATCTCGTTCTGGAAATAGGAATGAAAGATTGAAGTGCAGATTTTGTAGTTCTGTATATAAATGCAGTGCACGTCTAAAGAAGCATGTTTATACAGCTCATAAAGACAAGAAAATACATAAATGCTGCTTTTGTAAAAGAACCTTTTTCTTCCCTGTCAACCTTAAAAATCACTTTAAATTTCATAAGAAACTGATTAGGTTGCAAAAGGCAAGAAAAAATAGAATTAATGCGAGAAAAGCTAGGCAGAGGAAGTCTGAAGAAAGAAAATCTGAGGCCAAGAAAAAAGAAAGTAAGTATGAGAAATTTTTCATCAAAATTGAAAGGGACTTTACACCTCTGGATGTGCCAGTTAGTTTCTCCTGCAAGATTTGTTTCTTTGCTTCATCAAATCCTAGGATTTTTATTCATCACATGAAGGGACACAAAGGGAGACCGCCTTACCAGTGTCCTCAATGCGATTACTCCTGCATTAGCTTATCCTATCTGTTAAATCACATGTACTGGCATGCTGGGTATAAGCTCTACCAGTGCAGATTTTGCACCTTTTTTTCATTGTATTTTGCCAGCATGGTAAGGCATAGCTACATACACACAGAGGCTAAACCTTACACCTGTGAGTGCTGCCAGTCAGCATTCTCAAGCATCAAAGAGTTAGAGACACACAGAAGATTACATGCGGGCAAGGAAACGTGCCAAGGGCAGCAAAGCGACATCGTAAGTAGAAGAAAAAGAACTCAAAGACCTTTAAAGACTTACACGTGTGATGAGTGTAACTTAGTGTTTTACACTCAGGGACATCTCAGCTTTCATAAGAAATTTCATGAACAGCTTAAGGCTACAGCTAAGGGATCTACAAATCAGAGCAACAAATATCCTGAAGGCAAAGTGCGCAAAGTTGACAGTGATTCCCAGGACCACGTTACTCTTTCTGGTAAAAAAAAATATTTTCTCTGTGGGGGAACACTGGCTTCAGACTTCAAGCTAGCAGGTGATGTGTGGGATGATAAGAAAATGTGCTCCAGAAAGCAATTCAATGAAAACAGCCATGGAAGCAACAGCATATCTGTTACTGGGAATGGATCAGGATTTCCTCTGAATTCTGTCGTTTGCAAAGAGGAACCTCTCTTCAACTCCAGGGCCTCTCATTCACAAGTTGAAGGTGATGATGCGTATCATAAATTTGTTGAAAACTTAAAGGATACGTGGCCTTCCAATTTGTCTATGTTCAAAATGTACAAGTGCCAGCACTGTCGTTATGCTACCGCTGTTCACAGAGACTTTCAGCTGCACCTGAAAATACATACAGATGTAAGACCATTTGTGTGTAAAGAATGCAACGAGACATTTAAAACATCAAACCATTTGCAGAAACACAACCTTACTCACGTAAAGAACGGATACGACTTTGGCCATTGCCTGTATGTAGGCAGTAGTTTAGAAAATCTTGAATTGCATCATGAAATGTATGTAGGCATGTACCCAGAAAGAGATTTGGGTTCCTTGAAAGGTTCAAAGAGACTCGATTCCTTGCTGGGTTTGGAAGTCTGCAGGGTACAGCCAGGTGTCCAGAAGGGCAGAGAAAATGATCTGCTGGCACAAAGTCAGCCACGATTCTATCAGTGTGCAGAGTGCGAGTATGCTACTTGCCATTTAAGCAACCTTGAACTCCATGTGAGAACTCACACAGGTGAGAAACCTTACAGCTGCAGTGTTTGTCAGAAGAAGTTCCGTACTTCCAGTCACCTGAAAAGACACGGAGTCACCCATTTTAACATGGAGCATTTCAAGTGCAGGAGCTGTGACTATTCGACAAACAAATGGCCGTCCCTGAAACGGCATCTGGCTTCACACTCTTGTGAGGAAGGCTGCTCTGCCGGCTGCTTCTATGAACAAATGCAGCTGCCTGTTAAAACATACAGGTGTGAAGAGTGTGGCTATTCCACAGCCCACAATGGAAACCTGAAGCTACACTTGAGAATTCACACGGGGGAGAAGCCCTTCAGGTGCGATCACTGCCTGGTGGCTTTCCGCACGTCCAGCCACCTGAAGCGCCACTTGCTGACTCATTTAAAGTTGCACTGCAGAAGGTGTAAATCTTCTGCGGTAGATAAACGCGCTTTGCAAAAGCATGTGAAAATGCACACCAAAAAGTACAGGTGTGGGAAGTGTAACGTGATGCTGCCTACCAAAAAACTGCTGGAAAAGCATAAGCGGCAGCATAAGTTTGGAATGTAAGCTTGGGGATTGCTAGTTGGCACTCGGATCTGGAGAGGTTTGTGTGCCCTGAATTTGCTCATTGCTTTACGTTCCCCTGCCATTGCCAGAATGGCGGCTGGTAATGGTTGTATCCAGAGTCTTGGCCTGGAGAGTGGAACTCGAGGGACTGGTTTGCTCTGGGTTCTTCTGAGAACTTCAGTTCCAGCACAGGCTGTGCTAGAGAAGGTCTTTGAGCCACTTTTTCATACCCGAGTAACTTCTTAATGCCATGAGGTCAGTTACGATTTGGCCAGTGTTTACCAGTTTAGTTACTCTGTGCCACTTCTTTTCTAGAAAATTCATTAAAAAAAAAAATCTTTAACTGAAGGAATGTTTAAAGGGAGGGAAGGAAGTGCATGTTATATTGTATAGTAATAACTTTTCATTTAAAAATTGTCATTGTATTTGGAGGCTTAACACTACCTCCCATCTGCTGAAAGGTGCATTCCCGCTCGTGGGTTCTCTTTCGATACTTGCAATAGAAAAAAAAAATAATTATCTCACAAAATTAAAGAGAAGATTTGCATTATCACTGGATATTTGGGTTATGAGAATGTTTTCTATATGTGTGTGTATATAGAGAGTTAATTAGGCGGTTATCTTGTCTGTACTTTTCATAATTCTTTGAGTAGTCAGACAGAAATGGTGTTGTCCTTCATCGGGTATTTTGTAACACTGAGAATCCTTAAATTAATCTTTATCAACTTTATGGAAAACTCTGATGTTAGTCTCAAATGCCTTATCTTTTCTCAGGCTGGTAGTTACTATGCTCTTTGTTTCTTAAAATAGACAGTACCGTACTTTTCAAAGAACTTCTCTGTTAATTTAACCACTTGCGGTTAAATACTACTTAGTTACATTGAGAACCTTAGCAGTATCTTGAATTGTAGAATTTATTTTGTAAAATAACTTCACTGTGCATCTAAAAAGCCGCGTGTAAGGACTGTTTGTTCCAAACAGGCGTTGTTACCTGGTTATGGTGAAGATGGACGGACGCTTCTTCCACTTCATATTCAAAGTGAGACAAATCTTTGCTCATTTTAGGGAGCCATGGGGTGCTCGAAATGCTGTGTGGACATCATTGACTGCAGTATTGATAACAGCGGTGTCACTCTCTTGTGTGAAGGGAAGACAGTGGCAAAGGACTGGTGCCGTGATGTTACAGTTCAGTCCATGAAACAGCAGAAAAAAATCTATTGCTTAATTTAGAGAATGTAAACTTGAACCTGGCACTGCTGCTTCACTACTCTCAAATGTATGCTTTTCTTTATAAATAGGGATAGGTTGCCCAGAGTGGTGGTGGGGTCTCTTTGGCGAGACCTCTTTGGAGATACTCAGAAGCCATCTGGACGTGGTTCTGGGCCACCAGCTTTGGGTGGCCCTGCCTGAGCAGGGGGGGGTTGGACCAGGGGACTTCCAGAGGACCTTGCGGTGCTCCAGATGGGGCCTCACCAGGGCAGATAGAAGGGGAGGATGACCTCCCTCCACCTTCTGGTTACACTCTTCTTGATGCACCCCAGGATGCCATTAGCCAGACAAGTAAATATCTGTGTCTGAGCCCTGGTGGTTCCAGATGATTTTTGCTACCATCAGGGAAGTCCCCTTTGGGAATGAGTGGTTCAGGTCTTGGAAGGATTGAGCGAACCACCAAATACAGTCATGAGGAAGAAGGACTTTATCCTGATAAGAATATAGAAAAGCATTTCTGGGAAATAATAACACAGTTATATGAGCATGGAAGATTTTTTACCTGCATTACTGTACAATTCTGATAGTTTATTTGAAGAAAAAATCAAAAGAACAGGTAAAAAGAGGAAATAAAAATGTGAAGAGAATTATAAATATTTACCTGATAAGAATAGGAAAGCTAAATCTGATAGAGAATAATTGTTTATGATTATGTTGTACAGTGATGAAAAAGGGAGCCCCATTTAAGGAGGATGAATTAATTGAAGGAAGTTTTTGAAAGAGTTTGTAAGCAGCCTGAGTTTCTTACCGTTCTAAGAAAAACAAGACATTTTGGGGTGGAGCTCGATGAGGTTGTAAAAATGTCTCTTCTGGGTGGTTGTCTGTAATAAATATAAATAAAGTGTTTCATGACGGATGAGGTTCCCCTCTTTCCTTATGCAGTGCGCTGCCCTTTGGGGGATTGGAAGGGATTCTCAGTCTGCAGAGTCAGATGAATTTAAATATAAAGCCAAACTCATTTTAAAATAAGCAAATGGGTTATTCTTGATTTTATTCTATTTTTTCCCTAGCTAGAAATGTATTATTTTTTATTCTTGCAGAGCTTTAACAAAAAGCAAAGCCTTTCCTGTATTATACTGTGAAGTTTTCTGTTTCAACTGAAAAATAATTGCTTAATTTTCTTTATGAACACATCTTAACTTTGGACAAAACAGTAAAATATAACAGGAAATCACAGCAACAACAAACAACTCCAACAAATAGGTGTCAGTTGATCTGCCAGGCATCTGCTAAACAAGGGAAAAAAGGTAAAATATGGGGTGAAATTAATGAATATAAGTGGATCAGACTAAGCTGCAATCTGGTTGACCTCCAACTGGATTTATTTACAGCAGAAGGAAGGAAATATGACAGTCTGTCTTTATTTCACTTTATGTTACTCTGTGCTACTACCTCAATTTCCATTTGGGCTGCAGTAAATGCGCATCTTTTTCCTCAAGTGAACACGCTGTAAATAACACATTGGCAAAGTCGAATTTTCTTCCGCCGTCCCCATCCTTCCTCATTTGTGTCCTTTGGGGAATTTGACCGAATTCGCTGAATTTAATGGTTTGGAGGGCGGGAGCCGGGCTCGCCCGCCATGCGCACCTCCGGCCGGCAGGAGGCGCTGGTCACCCGAGAGGGCAGCGCATGCGCAGAGCAGTCATTCCCCCACTTCCCGTGCCCCTGTGCGCGTGCGCAGACAGCGCTCCCTGACGGCGAAGGGCGCTTGCGCGGGCTCTGGGCCGGCCCCGCTGAGGCGAGCGGCGTTGCTTTCCTCTCATCGCTTTTTCTCTGCCGGGTTCCCGGTCCTTTCGCCGCCAAGATGCCGCGGATTATGATTAAAGGCGGTGTGTGGCGGAACACCGAGGTAAGACCGTGATGGCTTTAATATCGGCAAGGGCTGCGGCCTCGGCGGCTCCGGTGAAGGGGGGGGGGGGGGGTGTCCCGCGCTACTGCGCAGGCGCTGATAGAGGGGGGGTGGGGGGTGCGCATGCCCAGAGGGGCTCACATAGTAGATTGTCTTATAACAGCGACGGGGCAAATTGGGGTATTTCTCGGCTCTTTCTGTAGCGGGGAACGTAGAGGGTTAGGCGTCTGTGGGTACTGTGGCTCCGGTGAGCTTGGTTCCTCAGCAGCCTGGACCTTCCTCCTCGTTCCTGTGTCCTAGTGGGCAGAGGTCAGGGCGGTGTTGTCCCCCCTGAGGGCTGCGTGCTGGGGAGGACAGGGAGCTCGGCCCTGCGTGTGTCCTGTCCCTGCCGCCTGGAAAAGTCGTCCCCACAACGGCTGGAGAGGATGCGTGGGCCGTGTCGTCCTCGAAGATGGTCGTTCTGCAGCCTGGAGCGTGTCTTAGACTGCATAGGCAGGATTCTTAGTCTCTAGGGGTATTGAGGGACCTGGAATATCTTGCCCTTGAAGACTCTTCCAAATACAGAAATGATAAAGATGGGTACGGGCTCTTCATCTCCAGCCCAAAAGGCTTTGTACATAGAAATCTGTGTGGCATTCCAGAACAGAGGGAAAAACCCTTCCTCTCTCCCATCTTTGCTATCGCATGCTTTCAGAACTGGGACTGATCGAGGAAGGGAGAATAATGACATAAGAAATCAAGGATGTCAGTTTTACTAGATGGCATGTTTAATGCAAAAGAAAGTACCCAACACTGTAAAATCCAGAACTTTGGCACTGTACACACAAGGCATGTATGTAGTTCCAGAAAGCAGTGGGGAAAAATAATAGAAGATAAATGTAGTGAGTGCTGCATGTGCTTTTAACCACTTGTGACAAATGAGCGATGGGCCAGGAGGCAGCTAAATTGGGAATCAGCAGAGGGGAGGAAGAGCCACTTTGTGCTTACCCTGTTCTTATGGTCTTCTGTAATTGATAATTTTTGTGACTATTAAGAGAAACAGCAGTGGGTTAAATAGATCATTTTTTCAGTCATTATTGAGTACCAGAGAATAAATAGCTGTCTTTGGTGCTATTTATGTTTTTATGAACATTTTGATTATACTTGCAGCATTAAAAATACAGGAAGGGGAACCAGTTTATATCAGGTCATTAGTAAAATGATCCATTGCCAGCAAAAAAAGCCTGCCAGTGTCATCAGTATGGCAACTGGATGCCATATAAAACCAATTAAATTTTTAAAATCGAAAGAATTCAGTATTTATTTTTAAATAGAAATTACATTAATTGTTTCCTGTAGCAGCTAAGGCCAGAGCTTGTCATCAGCTTACAGTTCAAGCTCTGTGCGCTCTGAGAGATGGAGTATCTGTCCGTGATGATGAGCATGTGCACGGTACAGTGCACGCAACTACAAGTAGTTACTGGGTACAGAAGAGGAACATCTGTGGTTGACAAGGCTGCGAGAATAGCTTTGATGCTTTTAAAATACCACTTTCTGACCTGTGAGGAAACCAGAGATAATGAACTCATTTTCCTGAGGGGAGTGAGGGATTGATGGGTGGATCGACAGACAATTGGTAGAACTTCCAGCTTTTGATGAGAACTTAGCGCATATTTTGATGTATATGAGCAACCTGACTCCCAAGATGAATCCATTACATTTTTGTTTTTTTTTTTCCCCAGAAGTTTATATGCTTTGGGGAATGCACTTTTGGATATTAACAAGTGATCTGTTTAAATATTTACTTTTGAAAGAGAAACAATATAAAGTTCTTTTATTTTTGTGATACTTACTTTTTTAATACCACATTCCTTTGATGGGCAAATATTCCATTTTCATTAAAACGTGCAAGTAAAAAGTAAGATAATTTTATGGTATTATTTAAAACAAACAACCCAAAGGTATCTATCTATTCTACTTTTTTCCAAATTTTGTGTTGTTACCAGACAAACACTTCCCTACCTCTTTATTGCTCTCCTTCAAGGAAGACCTACAGAACCTTTGAAAACTGTGATTGAAAGTAGTCATGTTGAAAGACCTATTGGGTCTGTGGAGTTGGCTACACTAATCATCACATGTCATTTTCATTTAATCTTTATTGATTTTGAAATACAAATCCTTATTCATCTTGAGAATAAATACAGAAAAGAACCAAGGCTGTGCTGTTTCTACTGGATTAGCCCATTAGATGAAATCCACTGTCATTTTCTATGCTTGAGCTCAAACTTTCTGTTTTGCAAGTTCTTCTGATTCATAACAGTTGTTCTGGGTTTTTTTTTTAAAGGATGAAATTCTGAAAGCAGCTGTGATGAAATATGGCAAAAACCAATGGTCTCGTATTGCTTCTTTATTGCATAGAAAATCAGCAAAGCAGTGCAAAGCCAGATGGTAAGTGAGAAGTGCCACGTCTGGGAATATGAGATTCACAATTTAGAATTTAGAAATTACCACAGATTAATTTATGTCCACAGAGAAACAATAGTTTTAAGATTGTTTGATTTCTGCAATTGTGGATATTTCAAATTCCTATTGCTTGAAAATAATAGAACAAGAGTAGCCAAATGTTCTTTTTGCCAGTAAGTGCAGTGTTAGCAAATGCAGGATGACTTAAAATTGCATACATGACTTTTTTCCCCTGTGCTTACACATTTTTAATCAATGAGTATTAGCAAGGAAGTAAAATTTTAAGATACTAATCTATCTTACAGATAATTTTCTAATTTTTCATACTGAGAATTTGGCTTGGGGATAAATGTTTAGAACTGGCACTGTGGAATTTCATTTTACCCATACAGAAAAAAACCCAACAACCTAGCTTAAAACTAATGCAAAAACATGCAGTACAAATATATTTGAGAATCAGACTTAGTTTATTGAGTACTGAACTGCATATATTTATTAGAATACTTCTTTATAAAGTAACAGTACTGGCATAGTTAAAGATTAGTAAGATAACTGTTGAAGGGTCCAGTCCAAACAAATCTAGCATTTCTGGTACCTTTGGTTGTTGTGATTTTTACTTTTCTTTTTCTGGATTAATTCTGTGACTCCTCACTTTGCCAGAATAAAGATGCAGAAAGGAAGAAGAGGCAATGTCTGTATGAGAAGCAGTGGATAAGTAACACATTTTAAAGCTCAAATAAATACGTCATAAAAATACTCTGGAGTAACATCCTTTCGTAAAGAAAAAACTTTAAACTATGAAAATTGCATAACAAGATTTTAGAGTCTCATTCTGATAATTTGAATAAACACTGTTCTGCGTTAATTCAAGACAAATCAGTGAATATCTTGGATCTGTCATCACTTTTTCACTTTTTAACAGGTATGAATGGCTAGACCCGAGCATCAAAAAGACAGAATGGTCACGGGAAGAGGAGGAGAAACTGTTGCACCTGGCCAAGCTGATGCCAACCCAGTGGAGAACCATTGCCCCGATTATTGGGAGAACTGCTGCACAGTGTTTGGAACACTATGAATTTCTGCTGTGAGTTACTGTTTTGCTAGAGGTGCACACCAGGAAAATCTGTGGGGTTTGTGGTAGCTCTGTGTCATTCCGTTCTCCCATGGTCCTGAAGTGTAGTGGTTTCAAGTTGACCAAGTCATTTTGTAAGCAAATCCTTAAGGACCGTTTATTTTCAGTCAATGTATCTAGCTTGAAAGAAGAAGCTTCTGGAACCCGGAGGACAGGCTTGAATAGAGATAGGTGTATATTTTCCTGCTTCTGGTCGTTCTGGCTAGAGGAATGTCAAGATTGATGCTTGTTATAAGCTTCTGTATTAGGTTTATTTGGGTATTTTTTGACTGGCTGATCAACATGAGTGAGTATGTGAGAGAGAAGAAAAAAGACACAAACCCATATGTTTTTGAAATGATTGAATGTGCAGGCATCCCCTCTGTACCTACAGAGGGCTTTTTTAGGCTGTAAGAACTTACTGTTTTGCCTTGTGAGCTTTCTTAATTCTGGTGTGATTGGCTGAGTATAAAAACGTAGTGGGAAACTCAGTTGTTTTGCCACACTGCCTGAATGCTTGTCCTTACTGCTAAAGATTACCCAAGGAGAGTTCTCTACTATTAGTTTTGTCAATGCTGTATTTTATAATATATTTTATAGTTATAAGGTAACACTGTGTTGGCTTCTTTCTCCTGTCTGATTTAAGATTGTGTAACTGTACCATGTTCACAAATCTTTTCCACAGTAATGGTGTAACAGGTTTATGTATGGTACACAGCATGAGGTTCCTTTTTTTAGATTGATCTTTGGGGCCATTTAAGGGATGGTTATTATGATCCTGGGGAAAAAAAAAAACTAAGAGCCAGTTGTGACATACATACATAATGTTTTTAGGGACAAAGCTGCTCAGAGAGACAATGAAGAAGAAACTGCTGATGATCCTCGGAAACTTAAACCTGGAGAAATTGATCCAAATCCAGAAACCAAACCAGCCAGGCCAGATCCTATTGACATGGATGAAGGTACGATAGGAGTTTCTTTACTGTTTTTTGACAGAAATCTGATAGCTTTGGTTTTACTTTTTACACAGCCTCTGTACCCAGAGTTTCTTTTGTCCTTTTGTCTCTGCCCCCAGTGATTTTTTTCTTACGGGTTTAATCTTACTTCTTGATCTGGCCAATCAGTTATGCTTTTGCAATTTTCTTTTCCTTTTCTTGATGTGTTTTTTGCCTTCTAATCTGTTCTTATCATCTCTTACCATGACTGACTGTTACTTGCTTTGACAATTGCTCTGCTTGTTTGCATTCTTCTTTCTGTATCTTCACCTTTACACCTCCGCTCCTACCTCCCAGATGAAGCTGAAGCAGAAGAGGACTACATGACTATTTTTTACTTGTACATAGCAATGTTATGAACTAAAAAAATTAATATTGCTTAAATTCCATGAATGGACCAGTGCTGTTTTGAACAGTCACAGGTTCGCAAATACAGCGCTCTTGGGTCTGGATGTAAATAAAATCAGCAAATTTTGTAATGCGGTACTCTGAGATGAAGATGGACATGAGATTATAATTTTGTTAGTGTGGCCTGTTTATGTGGATATTTTAATTTGCTGTCATTATTAGTTGAATTATTTTCAACATTAGGCATTTTTTTCTTAAAGTCTTCATTTCATCTGACGAGTGTTAGAAAATATTTTGAAACAACTTGGAGAAAACTAGTTTAGCGATCATACAGAATGCTTGTGAAAACATTGATTTATTCAGCTTTTAAAGATTGCTTTGTGATAGTAATACCGCTTTTTCCCTTACTCCCATCTTGAAGTGCAAATTCACAACTATATCTGTACTATTGTAGATGAACTTGAAATGCTGTCAGAAGCTCGAGCTCGTCTGGCTAATACGCAGGGAAAGAAGGCCAAAAGAAAAGCAAGAGAGAAGCAACTAGAAGAAGCTAGGTAAGCTCATGCTTAGTTTCATATACTGGGACTGCTTCTGTTGACTCTGGAGCACTTGGAGTGCTTAAAGTCAGGCACAGCCTTAAGTCATTGCAGAATCAGCCCTTTTGATAGTAATTTGTGACAAAAGCTTCATTTTTATTGTTTAAATACGTGCAGCTCTATCTCAGCAGCAGCTGATTAAAGTAATACCAGATCTTAGGATACAGGAGCCACCTAGAGGCGTGCACTTTAAATCATGTAGTATTAATTTTTCTTAGACGGCTTGCTGCTCTCCAGAAAAGACGAGAGCTTCGGGCTGCTGGAATTGAGATCCAGAAGAAAAGAAAAAAGAAGAGAGGTGTGGATTATAATGCAGAAATTCCATTTGAAAAGAAGCCTGCCCCTGGTTTTTATGATACATCGGAGGAAAACTACCAGTCCCTGGATGCAGATTTCAGGAAGCTACGTCAGCAAGACCTGGATGGAGAATTAAGATCGTAAGTGTGTGTTGTACTAAGAAGGTAGCAGTATATTTGAAAAAAACCACAACCCAACACATACGTATAAGTCTGGAAATGTCTGAAATATAATGTGGGCAGGAATTATATTTTCCATGGGACAGATACCAGTGCAGATTGCTTCTGCCTTTTTAATCTCCTGTATTTTTTATCCTTCTGAAAGGTCTAGTTGAACCCTTTTTCCATGGGAATAAAGTTTCTTGGGCACATTCTTGCTCTATAAATGGGAATCTTACATTTTTTGAGGTTCATTTTCTTTTAGTAGTAGATTTGCTTATGTATTTGCCAATCTTTCTCCAAGTCATAGCATTATTAAGATTGCTTACAGGAGTAGATTTTACTTGTTGTATTAGTTTTGATGGAATTGTTCTTAAGTAGAGTCTCCTTAAATGCTTAATTTTTTTCCCTTCCCCCCAAAAATAAAAAAAATGTGTAGTTGAAAAATTAAATATCCATGTTCAGCAGCAGCAGCATGGCAGATATTTCATTATACAATTGCATTTCCCACTACTTCTGCCCGCTACTTTTTACTGAGAGGGTAGGTCCAGTTTGGTTTATAATAAAAAAAACATGATTTGGTTTATTAACTTGGTATCTAATTAATTCTTACTGAACAGTTCTTAGTTCAGAGGGTCTGTCAGGAGCTTCAAACGGCCATGGATTACTAAACTGTATTTCAGAGGCTGACTCCATTGCTGTTTGAAGAAAATACCATTTTTATTAAATACTGAACTTGGATCCCATACACCTCAGAAAATGTTCATTTTCCCTTAGCAACTGCTGGAGGAAAAGGGACTGTTCACATCCTCTTAATTCTTGGACTGGCATTTTTTTCTTACTCCAGTGACCCTGCTGACTGTAGCTGAAGCAGGCACTGGTTGCCTGAATCTGGAATTTAGAAGCATTACACAGCCTTGTTCTAGGTTCTGCTGCAAGATCTGCAGATCATATCTAATCACTTCCACACCACAAGGTGGTTCAGTCTTCCTGCAACATGTTTTATTTCAGCATACAATTTTTGATTGGGGTACAGGCTCTTTGCTTGTTTGTTTACTTTGTAGCTGTCCTGCATGTTCTAAACTTATTCTCTTATCCACAATAACAGTGAAAGGGAGGGAAGGGAGCGCAAAAAGGACAAACAACATATGAAACGCAAAAAAGAATCAGATTTGCCTTCAGCTATTCTACAGACCAGTGGAGTGTCAGAATTTACCAAAAAAAGAAGTAAACTAGTGCTTCCAGCTCCTCAGGTAAGCTGTTCATTGATTAGTAAAAGAGTTACAAGGCCAGTGCCAATCAATAATTTCTGGTTTATCAAGTGAATCTCGTGGTCATATTTTATCTTCTTACGTCTTGGGTTTTTCTTTTATAAAGATCTCTGATATAGAACTTGAAGAAGTTGTGAAAGTTGGCCAGGCAAGTGAGATTGCACGCCAGACTGCAGAGGAATCTGGAATTACAAACTCGGCTTCCAGCACTCTTCTGTCTGAATATAATGTGACCAACAACAGCATCGCGCTAAGGACTCCCAAAACTCCAGCAGCACAAGATAGGATCCTGCAGGTAGAGTATGAGCTTTTAGTTTTAGTGCAGAAGTCAGCTGAATAGAAGGTGTAAGGACCATAGAAACATTCCTTAGATAACGTGCGGTAATGGGCTTTGAACTGGCACGTGATCTCCAGGACACACCGAAAGGGATAGAAGCAGATCCGCTTCTATCTGATAAGTTGTCACCATATTTGAAAACGTTATGTTAGTTTTGGGGGTTTTTTGGTATCATATATTGCACGCAAATTTTATCATTAACCATTCTTCTGGTGTCATATATTTTTCCCCTTGTCTTGGGTACTTCTCAGCGTTGAAGGTGTATATTGGCTTCTTGACGTTAAACCAGTGTCTTTTATTGTTGCCTACTTGCTTTTGCTGTTCAGCTTTTACTTCAGTTAACAAGAAGTAATTAACTGCAACAACGCAAGAATATGTTCCTAAAATTTTATTGGCTTAAAACCACTTAAGACAAAGGTTGTCTAAAACTACCTTTGCAGCCTCTGAATTGTATTTGTGTTGCACTGATTGTGTGAGCGTCCGGGTTCTTTCAAAAGCTGGTAGTGTTGGGATAAGATTTGTTGAGTGTGGGGAAACGCTAAATGAAATCAGTGCAGATAGTGTGTAAAACAAACAAACAAGCAGAACTCCACCCCCAAACCCAAAAATGAAATAGTGTTGACAATGAGCTATATTTCAACAGTTTTTGTTTCGTGATGGGAGAAAAGAGAAAGTTCCTGACTCCACAGGTCATGACCTAAGTCTCTGTGCAGTGTTTGCAGGAATGGTCATGTTCACCTTCAAATGGAGTGCTCTGACATCATGTATATTGCAGTATTGTGCATAAACACAATTCTGTAGATGGATTAGTAGTATTCTGTGAAGATGATTGCAATATGCTCTAGTTTCATTGTCTCGGCTTGCTTTCAGAGTGCCTTAATTCTTCATTGATTGATATTTAAATAACTCTTCAGCTCTTACTGCTACTGAATCTGTTAAGCATGTATAGTAGAGTCTGACTCCGAGAGTCTTAGTGATGCCCTGTGTGTGTTGTCTGTTCTACAGGAAGCACAGAATCTGATGGCTCTCACTAATGTGGATACCCCCCTGAAAGGAGGTCTCAACACTCCCTTGCATGAAAGTGATTTTTCGGGGGTAACGCCTCAGAAACAGGTTGTTCAGACTCCAAATACTGTGCTTTCCACACCCTTCAGGTAAAGCAGATTCTTTTTCTACTGGGTGCTTGGCTGGGCATGTGAAGGTGGGTGGAGGGAGCTGATTGTAATGTGAGAAATAGTAGCTTATGATCAGTTCTTAAAAAAAAAAAATTAACTTGCTTTTATTTCAAGCCCTTGTTGTACAACTTTCTCCTTCTCTGTGTCTTTCACAAGCTCAGCCACATCATCTTTGTCTGTATTTGTACAGTGTACCGCTCACTGGAGTTTTGGTCCAAAATGAGATCTGTGGTCTGGAGCAATATAAATTCTCCTGAAGTAATACAGGAGTATAAATAGTAAGAGGGAGTGTCATTCTGCATGTGGATCCCAGCCTTTCCAAAGTATTACCTCGGAGCCAGAGGTGTGGGAGGTCCCTTAACCAAACCCACACTGAATTTTTGAAAGCTGGAGTAAATATTTTATAAGCCGTATATATCCAAAATGAAATATTTCTTATATTGCCAATCTAAATAGGATGGAATTGCTGGTTTAACTCTTACAGTGGGTCCTGAATAAATACATATCCCACAAATGCCAAATACCATATAGCTAGAAAATATTACACTTGGTACATTTGGTCTGTCAATTTTTTCAACTTGTGTTCTAATTTTACTTGTATAATGCTAGTAGGAAAAGTGGAGAATGAAATAAAAAGGACCTTTATGGCAGCTTTTCAAAAGCAGCTTTATTTTGTTGTTTAAAAGCTGTGTGCAAAAGCCCTGCTCTTTTAATTGGATCTACATAAATTAATCATTTTCTGGAGATCTACTGGCGTCAATGTGGAGCAGAATGAATGTAGAGTTTGGCCTGGAGTGATCTGGCTGTTCATTTGGGTTATTTTATATTAAAAAATGTAAAGACAAACTGGTTTTGTTGCTTGTTTGAGGTTGTTTGTAGTATTTTTTTTTTTAGCTTCTGAAGTTCAGATTTGCACATGTAAACATGGTACCTATGTATCAACTCAGGTTACTTGCAGAAATTCTGTAAGTGAAAATCCAAGATCTTGAGCAGAGAGAAAAGAAATATTCCATTAAGTGGTTAGAAATTAATAAAGGGAAGCCATAACTTTTTTAAAGAGGTGAAGTAGTAAAGCAGAGCCATCATTGTATAATTTAGGCCAAAAGAGCAAATATTTAAGTGCACCTTTTTTTCCTGACAGTGGTATGAAATTTGTAACATTTTGATGCATCATTTTTATGGAAGTTGTTGTTGCCTTGCATTAAGGCATCTGTTTTGTTGCCTTGCATTAAATTTTCTGGTTTTTGGTTGTTTTTTTTTACGTCCTAGGTATAAGCATTTTCTTAAAAGGTATTAAGCTGAAAATTCCAATAGGGTTTTAAACACTGCATGGAACTGAGATAACTAGAAAAAAACAATCCGCTTACTTGCAAATTGTTTCTTCTGGAAAGTCAGCATAAAACTTTTTCCACTAGTGTAGTCAACAAAGTCAATATTTCATAGGAAACATTAGTTTGAAAACATAAAAATTAATTTTTCTGTTTTTTGTGGGTGTTGTCCCACAAAGGTTATTGCTTGTATTTGTTATAGTAAATGAGAGTTCATAAAAATGAGTGAACAACCTCAAGCAAGGGGGAAGTATCACTTGTTTCTCCCGGACATACCTGGTAAAGAGGGCACTGCTGTATCCCTTTAAAGAGGAGCAGTAATGTATGTCAGGCCATACACACAATTTTGTTTGTCCACCGTTATGGCATCTGCTACAGAATTACAGTAACTAGGAGTAGACGTGATATATTAAATCATCTTGCCAATCTGTCTGTGCTAGGATTATTCTCTACAACACACATACATTGATGTTGGAAAATATTTAAATAATTGTAGATGAGTACCATAATGTAGGCTTTTTTGTAAATGTTTTTCACCTTCCTGAACTTGTTTTCTTTAAGGCATTTAACAGTGTCTTATCAGTTTATTATTAACATCACCACTACATGAAACTTCATTAGAAGTTAGCAGCAGAAAACCTGTGTCTATATCCAAGAAAATGTCTGCATGCCTTTCATGTACTAGGTTATTGGGACAAAGAACAATATTTCTTCCCAGTCTAGAGAAGGAGCAACTGAGGTCCACCTTATCTAAGAATTAATCCATCTTGCCTCACCTTAGGTGCTTAAAAGTAATTATTGTAATGTAATTACTCATTTGGCAGTCAGTGAAAGTGAATAGGCACTTCAGAGTCATTCATTCAATTGTAAGGTGGGACAGCTGTTAAGCCACATGAATTCAGAATGAATGACTTGGCACAGGTGTTAGGGAAATCAGAGCTTCCAATTAAATCCTGATTAATGTATCCCAGAGTAGTGCCTGGTGACTAGATAATCTCTCAGAGTAACAGTGAGAGTTTATGTAGTTCCTGAAACTTCTTTTATCATAGTGATGTGCCTAGATTTCAGTTTGACAGGTTGCATCTTGCCAGGTTTAAACAATTCAGTTTTTGGATTCTTTTAGTTGCGTATTATGGTTTCACTGCTTCCCAAGGAAAAAATCTAGATTGTATTTATTAATGCTATTTATAACTTTTTGTAGCTTTCAGACATTTGCAAGTAGAGTTCTTTGAGGAAAAAAAAAATCACTGTATCTGCACTTCCTCTAGAACACCTTCTCATGGACCAGAAGGCTTAACTCCTCGTGGAGGACTAACTCCTAAACCCGTGGTTGGTACAACTCCTGGTAGAACTCCACTGCGTGATAAATTGAACATCAACCCAGAAGAGGGAACGGCAGATTACAGCGACCCATCTTACGCAAAACAAATGGTAAGAAGTAACTTAAGAAATAGATGTCAGCATTCTGTTAGTTTTCTGGATTTTTAATTCTTATCTCCTGAACGAAATTTAATCTTACAGCAAGTGTTATTTCTGCCACTTGTCTACAGGTCTGTTCTCGTCACCTGATAAAAATCAAATCTTTATTTGAAAGAACAGAAATCTTGCCACTTAGAAGTGTGCTCAGTAAAAGCACTTTTCAGCTATTTGTCAAAGAAGACATAGTTAAGTTTCAGTCCTACTTGAAGGATCTTTGAAGCTGAGCAGGAAATACATCTCAAGGAAAGATTAATTTTTCTTGCAATCCTACACAGCCTTCAAATCCTTCATCATTTTGACTTCCCAATTTACCTACAGGACCTTTTCATCAGTCTCTCCTGTTGACAACATTGAGCTGAAGGAGTTTAATTTTTGCCGTTAGGAACACTTGGTTTTGAGATGTCTAGTAATCTGAGTCCTATCCAAGTTCTTTCATCGCCTCTGACAACAGATGTTTCCATTCTTGGAGATTCAGCCAGATGTACTCTGCCAATTAGACGTGGTATAAAAGGGCATATACTTAATATGTAGCACCTTGGGAACTCCTTTTATGTGGCTGATTCTGCAGCCTTAACTGTGACTTTGGATATCTCCCACCAGAGCTATTGATATGTGTCTTTTTGGGATAGCTAATGATATCCACTTCAAGTTTTTGGCATGGTGGCCTCACAAAAATAACTGTTCAAGTTCAGAATTTCAGGATTCCTCTTAGCTTGAAAGGCAAGGTTTATTTGATGTCCCTATACTTACTTTGGTTCTGTCTTAACCTTTTTATAGAAGGAAAACCAAGGCACTAGTTTCCAGATCTGGTGCTATCTGTCTCATTTTTGTACTTTGCCACAATCCCCAGATTTGTGAGCAACTGCAAGGAAAAGAGTTCCAGTTAGGCTTGCAAATACCCCATGTTCTTCGTCAGCATGGACGTATTTTCAGTTTCTTGGAAGGTGTTTATGTGAGTCTGCTGTTGTACTGAAGCTACTGGGAGGCCATCAGAGAGTTTTTGTGCTTAAAAGTCCATAAACTCTGGGGTGGTAGTCTGTAGGCCAGCCTGGCTTAGCCCATATGTTAGACTTCAAAGATTTTATTTCTTTTGGCTTTATAACAGACTAAAATTGCCAGATTATATCAGTCATGTATTTTTCATGTCTGTTAATGTAGTTTAATGGAGACTTTAATCATATCAGAAACATTATATCTTGGTGTTATTTCAACAGGAGAGAGAGTCTCGTGAACACCTGCGCCTTGGACTCATGGCCCTTCCTGCTCCAAAGAACGACTTTGAGATTGTTTTACCTGAAAATGCAGAAAAAGAACTTGAGGAACATGAAGTAGATGAAACCTTCATAGAAGATACTGCTGATATAGATGCTCGCAAGCAGGTAGGTGTGTCTGTGAAGCACATATTTTACTTTAAACAAAAGACACTGTTTTCTTTGTGTGGTTTCACAGAATCACATGGGGTTGGAAGGGACCTCTAGAGATCATCTAGTCCAACCCCCCCTGTCAAAGCAGGTCCACCTAGGACAGGTTGCACAGGAACTTGTCCAGGTGGGTTTTGAATGTCTCCAGAGACAGACTCCACCACCTCTCTGGGCAGCCTGTTCCAGGGCTCTGCCACCCTCACAGGAAAGAAGTTCCTCCTCATGTTTAGGTGGAACTTCTTATGTTCAAGTTTGTGGCCAATTCCTCTTGATCTATCCCTGGGCATATTTGTGTAGCCCTCTGCAGTTTCCATAGTTTCATACATGTTTAGTGGAAGTGGTACAGCTTCTACAGAATAACAAAGTGAAATATACCTGTTTTCTCTGCTCTCATCAGAGTATACATACATAGAAGCTAAATCAGTTTTCCCTCTGAATCCTTTCCTTCATTTATTGATGCTGTGTATCACAAAGTGTTTTCTATTAGGAAGTCTCTAAGAAAAGTTACTGTTTATGAACCATGAAAGGCATATACAAATCCAGGCAGGCTGGTAGCTCACTGATAGGAATCTGCTGTGCAGTGAATTGATCCCTTTTGTGTGATTTGTACCACAGGATTACCCAACCAGCCAAGTTATGAAGGGGTGCCTGTTTTTTTGGTTCACTTTGTTTCTGAATCAAGGAAGGCTGGGTAAAGTACTCACTTAAATTCAGCTGCCTAAATAGCTGTATTAGCTGGTAATTAGAGACACTTTAAATTTTTTTTTGTTGATAACAACAGCCTGTTATCCACTTATTGCTTATCCTAATGGTTTTGTTATATACCTTCAAATAAATGGTTTTTTTAGTTCAGAGAGGTTTTTGCCAATGACTGTGCTTTCACAAGTGAAACAAATATTAAAAGAAATATTCCTATGCTTTGGTATCTCTTAATATGGTAAGTATTTCCCAGAATTTGATTCCTAGCGTGACCCATTTAGGGAGGAATATATTACATACATATATATGGATATCTCACACATAAGCACACACTAATAAAAATTCTGCATGAATAAAAATAACTGCTATGTGTAGAATAGAGAAAAGAATTTGAGTTGTAATATCATACAAGAGAATAGCATCCTGCTTTCCAAATAAAGGATGACATGGCTGGGATTAGAACATGGAAGATCTTGGTCATCATTCATGAAGTTTTAGAGAGCGCTGCCTTTTCATGTTATTTATTGCCTAAAAGTGGAATGTAAGGACAAATCTCCTGGTTTTATTCTTTCACAAGTATTGTTTTAGTGAAGTAGTTACTTTTATGTCCTAGAAGAGCATAAATGGAGTCCTGGCTGCAAATTTAAGAGTCTGCCTTTTCCTGGTGGATTTCCTGTCTGGAGAGTTAGAGCAGATGTCAGACTTGACATGGAGAAATTTGTAGAGAGTGAAATCTGCTGGGGTTGAGGTTGAAGGAGAATTTGGTGGCTTGAAATGACTTTTAGGATCTCTCGGAGTTAGCTGTGCTCTTCAGAGGCAGTAAATTGCGATGCCATCATGTAGAGAGTGACTTGGTTTTGACCCTGGCTTCCATAGCATGAAGTCTTTATACATTAAAGAATCTTTGCTGCCGTAATTATTCAGGTTTTACATCACATATATTTCTAGAAAGCATCTGATTGTATTGCAGTAGGTGGAGTAACACTTAGCTTGTTTGTCTAGGCTCTCCGAGATGCAGAGCGTGCAAAGGAACTGAAGAGAATGCACAAAGCTGTTCAGAAGAATCTACCACGACCCTCAGAAGTAAGTAGAAACAAAATTAGCTTTTAAGGAAAAAAACAGAAGTAAAGATTATAACCATTATAGGAGGAAATAGAATCTAGGTAGATCATGAGAGAATTAAATCTTAATTTGAGGATGCTGATTTCAGTGTTTTAGGAAACTTTATCAGGGAAATTATCATGGGGTACTTCATATGCTGAAATGAAAGCACATTTGAGTATTTGGGTTGCTGTATAGAATCATAGAATCATTTCGGTTGGAAAAGACTCTTGGGATCATCGAGTCCAACCCTCAGCCCTACTCTACAAAGTTCTCCCCTACACCAGATCCCCCAACACC
>JAOQGH010000023.1:110545472-110565122 GCA_025769975.1 Gallinago jamesoni | reverse complement strand
TCGTTCTGTCACTAATTACCTGCGAGAAGAGACCAGCACCAACCTCTCTACAGTGTCCTTTCAAGTAGTTGTAGAGAATGATGAGGTCTCCCGTCGGCCTCCTCTCCCTCAAACTAAACAGCCCCAGCTCTTTCAACTGCTCTTCATACAATTTGTTCTCCAGGCCCTTCACCAGCTTCGTTGCCCTCCTCTGCACTCGCTCTAGAACCTCAATGTCTCTCTTGTATTGAGGTGCCCAGAACCTGACACAATACTCAAGGTGTGGCCTCACCAGTGCTGAGTAGAGGGGGACAGTCACCTCCCTACTTCTGCTGGTCACACTATTTCTAATACAAGCCACGATGCCATTGGCTTTCTTGGCCACCTGGGCACACTGCCGACTCATACTCAGCCACTTGTCAATTAGAACCCCCAGGGTGTGTGTGTCACATTGTAGGGGATTTTGGCACCTGTTCTGCATGGTTTAGCTGATAATATAAAATTAATATTCTGGTGGAGGTCTGTGAATTTAATGTGATCTTTGGAGTATATATGGTGGTTATGAACTTTTTTTTTTACTCCTGGGCAGGTTAATGAAACAATACTGAGACCCTTAAACGTGGAACCACCTCTAACAGACTTGCAGAAAAGTGAAGAGCTAATAAAGAAAGAGATGATTACTATGCTTCATTTTGATCTTTTACACCACCCGTTTGGAGAACAGTTTAGTGGTAAGAAGGGGAAAGGCCCCGGATTTGGAAGCAACAACGCAGAACATATGGCTTACTTGGAGCAAAATCCTTATGAGAAGTTCTCCAAAGAGGATCTCAAGAAGGTGAGGATTGTATGGCCTAATTACTAGTGACTTAATGTCTCCTTATGTCGTGGTCCTGTAATATTGCAAAAAAAGGTGGAATCACGCCTGCACAGAATTTAGTTGGGAGATCTCCAGAGGGTTGTATGAATTGTATGAAGTTACAGGGATAATGTAAGTGCACATTCTCTCTTCTGTGAGCTAATGTTAATCTAGGCACTAAGCAGAATGATGAGGATGCTGTGTTTGTCTAGAGATGTTGTCTTTTGGCTAGTTGTGAATGTGTTATGATTGTTTATTGTTTTAAGTAAGGGTAGGAGCTGTAATACCCCAACAGTTACCAAGTTCTGCTTTGCTATTTCTGGAAATTGATGTTAATTCATTGAGACTTTAACTAGGTGTGGTATCCACCTTCTGCTGCCTGTGCAGTTTGTTAATCCATAATTACTAAACCTTTTTTTTTTTTTAAATAGTAGTGCAGACTGACTAGGACAGTGGTAGCCAGTTTATGACTTGGAGGGGCAAATCAAATTGTTTAATTACACTTGTCAAGCTTGATCCAACAGAGCTGTGCGAGTGTAGACCCTGCTGGGTTATGGCAACTGATCTTAAGGCATACCTGGTTAAAAAGTGCTGAATAGGCAGATTTGGTCATTGCTGGATGAAATGAGTGGGCTGTCTGGGCACTCTGTCCTGTTTTGCATTGTAATCCCAAGTTAAACAGCAGTCCTGTACCAAGGGTTCCGGTTCGAGTTGTTCATTTCTTTAAGCAGCTACAGATGTTGCATTTTGCTGCCAAGTGACAGAGAGACAGTTCAGACGCGCAGTGCTGTGGTTGGCTTGTTCGAAGAGTTTCACCTGTGAAGTTGTGCCAGTAACCTTTGACCAAATGCTTACAGGAATAAAAATGAGTGAAAAGGACAAAATCACGTGCCACCAAGCCACATGTTTTATGCAGTCTCCTGCTACCTGAGACTTGGGTCCTGACAATAGCTGTGGTATCTCTACATCTAAATTCCTATTACTTTAAAGTGACTCTAAAGATATATAAGCAGATTTAAAATCTGTCTGCTTGACCATATCTGACCAATGAATCAAGTGCCTAAAATGAGAAACGCTGAACAGTATGTACTTCCAATTTGCTGTTAAATGAAAAATTATACTTGAAGATTTCTGAGCAGGAGAAGTTAAAGATGGAAAATACAGTTAGATCATGAATTTCACTGCCCCGCCAGTGTCAGATTGTTCCCGTAGGAACACTCTCTGAGTGCTTTCTGTGCTTGTTTTGAAGTGCAACGAGAATTGGGGTTTCTATCACTTCCCTTAGAGACTATTACACAGTCCACTAGTTTTTGTCTGGAAACTTTCTTCAGTGTCTTTGGAAACTTTTTTCCTAACTGATGGGCAGAAGTATGCATCCTTGCTCCTGCTTGCTCCCTAACATTCTGTCTAATATTCCCTCTTTTGTCTAAAATCAACTTCAAACCGGGAAGTTTTCCTATCTCTGCGCGCTCATCTGGGGCTTGTTTATTTTGCTTTATTTCTTCACTTGTTTTTAGAATATCTTCCAACTAAAATCTCTTCATAAAATGCTTCTTTCTTTCCCTGTTGTGCAGTGTTCTTTTGCGAAGGATTAGCAGTGGTGCTGAGCTCTTAAAGCTGCGGAGATGTTTTGGTGCCACAACTGAATAGCTTTAAGCAGTTCCTCACAGTATGCAAATAGAGGCTAATTGAAAGTGAAGCTGTATAAGATTTAGCTTTGTTAGGTGTGGTTAGAGTACTCCTTTTTTATCTGTCTTGACCATCAAGGACAAGTAGTTAATTTTCCTTTCCCTGGTATCCCTGGAATCATCTAATCTAGTGATACTTGAATACTTGATACTTCCTGGGCAATATACTTTTATAAAACATCTGTCTGCTTATAGTGAGACGTCTGCTGCTGATACGGAAATCTGTGGTGCACAGATAAATCCTGTTGAAAGGGAAGACTTATAATGTATATACTTACATATATATATACTAAATATATATTTATAATCACCAAGGTCCAGATTGGCAAAGATACTTGAGTTTTTTATTTACAAATAAAATTGGAAGTTCCTGGATCCCTGTATAGTTTTGTGGGCCAGGCTAATAAGGGTTATGAAAATAACATGAATCTTTTCAGTTCATTTAAGTTACTTCATGAACTAAGCTGGAAAAGGCAGAATGCTCTTACCTACCTAGTCCTTCTCTAGCAACAGAATGTGTGTTAGTTGAAGTCAGGGTAGTATTTCCTGCAATGGAGCTTAGAGAGCTCACCCGTTAATATTTAGAGTTGACATTCCAGATTGGGTGGAGAAGGGCAAGCAAAAGGAAATGAAAAGTGATTTTTGTTTCGTAGAACAGCTGCTTCTGTCTGTACAGTTCTCCCTCCAGTCAAAGTCCTTGCTTTTATCTCTTTTCTTCTGCAGCAAAATGAAGTATCTAGCTGTGCTGCAGCTTTCATTAGCTACAGCAGAGTGATGTCAAGTTTGGCCAAATTATATAAAATGAGGGATAGTTGCGCTGTGAATAGCCTTCTAGCCTGGGTTTCATTTATAATCCACAGCATCTGTGTTAGATTTCATAGTTAGCTTAACCTGATGGTGAGCTTTTCTTATGAAAAGAGAAACTGCCCCCGTGAATTGCACGCCGAAGGATTGAAAACAAGAGGAATTTTCTTGTATCCTGGGTATTGTAACTGCAATTTATTTCTTATCATTTCCAACAGGCACAGGATCTGCTGGCGCAAGAGATGGAAGTGGTAAAGCAAGGAATGGGGCATGGAGAGCTCTCAAGTGAAGCTTATAACCAGGTGTGGGAAGAATGTTACAGCCAAGTGTTATACCTGCCTGGACAGAGCCGCTACACAAGAGCTAACTTGGCCAGCAAAAAAGACAGAATAGAGTCACTTGAAAAGAGGCTTGAGGTTAGTGTTGCTTTTTTCTGCTTTTTGTACCCACATTTATTTTTTATTAGTTTCTCCCCATGTGTTTTGTTTCTTTTTTTCCTGCCTAAGAGTTATAGGTTACTCTGTAAATCATTCAGGTCTTTTGGTGGGACTCCTTTGAAAAGATTGTTGAGGAGTTCTCATAGGGAGCTCGTACGTATTCTTGAGGTGTTTAAATGACCTTCTCTCATGCTCCTCCTTTTCCTAAAACATCCCTAGAGTATTCCCCCCCACGGTTTCTCTTTGTGCTATTAGCTGTAAGACTGCTTATCTCACCCACTTTATTCTCAGCTAGAGAGAAGGTCAGGTTCTGCCCTCTCTTAACTCCATGGGGGGATTTTTTTGCTGTTTTCTTAATGTCTCCTATTAGCGGATCACATACCTGATCTTTCTAGTTCTGCTCTTTGTCCCTGATAGCGATCATTATGAGATATTTCAAAGAGAGATGCTTAAAAACAACATGTCTGTCCCCAAACTCCTCTCAGGTTTTCTTTCCAACTTAAGATTGTTTCTGATGGCCCTGTATTCTCCTCTGCTGGTTCCAGTCATTCCCTCCAAAAAAGGGACCAATGGACGTTTGTGATCCTGTTCCACTTTTCAGGAAATACTGCATGGAGTTTGAGCCCTGTGGCAGGGAGCTGGTATTGAGGGACCAAGAACTGAAACTACATCTCTTTCTGCTGCGTTGTAGAGTGCAGCATTCTCCAGTGTCAACATGCTTGCATCGGTGTATTCAAAATCCAACAGTCACAGGCCTTACCGAGGCATTTCAGATTTGGTAGGATGTCTGGGATGGAGGGAGTTGTGTGTGGAGAGGAAATGGTTTAGGGTATGGTGCACTAAGTAGAAGAAAGACGTTCAGACCCCTTGACACTGATTTCCCTTGCTCTGTCCCCTCTCTAGAGTTTCACCCAGGCACTCCACACAAAACACAAAAATATACAGCTTTCATCATAAAAAAGTAAGCTGGTTTTAAATGGCTTCTTCCCACAGAACATGTGTTTGTTCGGACTTGCAGTAATTCAGTAACTGCTTTCTAAAATACCATTTTAGTCTAAAGGTCTCTCTAAATTATGCAAGCATGAGATTATTTTTTTCCATGGTAAAAGGAAACTTTTTTAAAAAAAAAAGTTCTTCTGTATTTAACATCAACATAGCTACTGTTGCTAGAAGTAAACCTCCTCAAACAGCTACCACCACAGAATAACACGGGAAAGGGGCCAGAAAGGCTGAATTTTCGCGTGATTCATACACGTGAATGTGTGTTTTGTGAAGTCTGTCGGTCAAGAGTGTCGCCCAGGTACAGACTCCGGGGTTGTTAGTCGACCAGTGGAGCCAGGAGCAGTTCACCTGCACGTAGCCCAGCAGCCCAGTGGTTTAACATCAATCCCAGAGCGCTTGTCGTGTGGCTCCTCACCCAGCAGAGAGCACCATTGCCCTGCCCAACGCTGCCCGCTGGTTGACGCGCTCCGGCGCGCTCTGCTCTACTCTTTATTTTCACCAAAAAAAACCCCCACCACCCTAAGATCTGAGCAGAGCAGCAGGCAGCTTGCATGGCAGCGGGGGTGGTGGTGAAGGGGGGTGTGGGGGGGGCTGTGCTGGCCTCCCGCCAGCCATCCGAGGGCTGTACCTAATTTGCGTACAAACGCTTTTGAAATTTAAATGTCTTACGCCCCAAAACTACATTAGAAGGGCGTTATTAACGTTGCGAAGTCAAAACGGTCCAAGTTAGGGAATGCGCAGACAGCCTTTCTCTGGCAGCCTTAATTTGCCTATGGATATGCGTTATGAGACAGTCTTTAATTTCATGATTACAGCCTGGTTTTTCCGCAGACTCATTTACTGCACAGGGTGGATGGTGCTTGCTTAATGAGTAGCTATTGAATATTTTGTTTTCTCTTTATTGTTTGGCATGTGGCCCCGTGCCTTTAAGCTGCGCGCTGTTTCTGTGCTCTAAATTGGTTAGTTCTGTGTAGGCTTTCTTGTGCTGTTGGTTTCTGTTCATCTCCCCCCAATATTTGAATGAGTAGTTGGTGGTGGGATGCTTATTAGTGATAATGAAGCAAAGAAAGTAGCGTCAATTCATCCTCTTATCAAACTCCTGTTGCATTTGTTCAGAGAATCATAGAATTGCCTGGGTTGGAAGGGACCTTTCAGATCATCTAGTCCAGGCATCAATCTACACTGACAAAAACCATCACTAAACCATATCCCTAAGCACTACCTCTGCCCATCTTTTAAATACCTCCAGGGGTGGTGACTCCACCACTTCTCTGGGCAGCCTGTTCCAATGCTTAATAATAACCCTTTCAGAGAAGAAATTTTTCCTAATACCCATTCTAAATCTCCCCTGGTGCAACTTGAGGCCGTTTCCTCTTGTCCTGTTGCCTGTTCCTTGCGAGAAGAGACCGACCTCCCCTCGCTACACCCTCCTTTCAGATAGTTGTGGAGAGCAAGAAGGTCTCCCCTCAGCCTCCTTTTCTCCAGGCTGAACACCTGCATTTCCCTCAGCTGCTCCTCACAAGACTTGTGCTCCAGACCCTTCACCAGCTTCATTACTCTGGACATGCTCCAGCGCCTCAGTATCTTTCTCGAAGTGAGGGGCCCAAAACTGGACACAGTATTCAAGGTTGGTGATGGGACCTCACCAGTGCCAAGTTTAGGGGGACGATCACTTCCCTAGTTTGTCCTGTAAGTGCTCATTGCTTTGTAGTCACAAGACAGTCACCCAGGAAGCATAATGCAAATCAGAGGTCTTGCCAAGAAGAAAAATCAGGCTTCATTTGCTACCAACATGGCATGGGGCACCATGGAAGAGAGCTAACATAACCCAGCTGGCTGTATCTGTGATCTGTTGCTGCAATGGTGACATTCCATCTCTATGTAGCTGCATCTCTGCAGATGAGCTGAGAGGTTGGAGCGCTGCTCGACACAGCTAATTGCTTGGTGCACTTAAAGTGAGAGCACAAAAACTGAGGGGTGTGATGTGTGTGTGTGTTCAAAATACCACCCAGCCCAGTTCCACCAGGCACCCAGGGCTGGTGGGGCTTGCTCAGCCCCATGGCTGCAGGTGCAGCGAAAGTTCTGCGCTGCCTTTCACAGCTCTGGTTTTGTTGAGTGCAGGTGGACTCTGCAAAGTTAAATTTGAGCTGAAAATCTCTCCCAAGTGTGTGCAAAATGCAGTTTAGTGCAGCTCAGTTCCCTGACCTATTTAAGAGGCCTTTCCTAAAAGCAAGATATATATATACAGTTTTCCAAGTACAGGTCACCAGCTGAATCATTTTTAAAATAATAAATAAAAAGCCTGGCAGTTTAATGAACAAATGAATACACAATGAAGAAAGAACACCACTTTTTTTTTCTTTTTTTTCCAAACCCATTCTTAGCAATGGCAAAACCCACCTTCATTTTAATGTTTTCCCAAGGAAAATTGTCTGAAAGCAATATCAGTTGAAATAGATATTTTAATGGGAAGTATCAGACAACCTTAATGAAAAGCAGGGATATTAGCTCAGCTTTCAATACCCCAAGATACTTGCTTTTACTCTTAACTTCCTTTGAAAGAGTAGAAACTAAAACAGAGTTTGCCAGCAACAGAAACTAATGTTGGTCAGCTTTTGGGGCTTGCTTCTCCATCGTATTTTGCTAAGATCATTAGGGAAAAAAAAAAAATTATGAGAGTTTAGTGATATTTGCTGGAGACAGCTGCACATTGGGTAGTCACTGTCTAATACTTCCACGTGGGACTGCTAACACCCTGCAGATCCTGTGCGAGAAAAGCAGCTATTTCTAGGGCTTGTCTTCGTTGCTCGGAGATGGCTGGGTGGATTGATGGCGTGGACAAACCCTCGTCTTTTCTCTAATTGGCCTGTTTTCACTGCCTGAGTGATTTAGTGGTGGCAGCCTTGTATATGTTGACATGACATTTATCTTTCTGAAATTGATGGTGATATCACAAACAGATTTGTGCTGTTATTGATGAACTCGAGGAGGGAAAGTGGAGCAGTTGCGGAGAGCTTCTGTTTGGCTAGATATCCTGTCCAGGCATCAGCAGCAGTAATGTTTTAATACTGGAATGTACTGCTATGTATTAGTAATACTTTCCACTTCTCCTTTATTTTGAGGGTTTTGGACTCTTTGAATGCGTTACTTAATGTGGCTTAAGAGTGTTACAAGATTAGTATGTGGCCTTTTTTTGCATTATGGATGGGGAGTTTCAGGCCGATGCAAGTGAATCCCTGTGACTTCACTCTGTCTGTGGTACAGCTTAAATTTACTTGAATCCTGATGGGATTTTCTGATTTTCCCAATATGTTTTAGAAGTCCAGCGTGTTTGTTCAAGGCTAGGCTACGCTGCTGAAGTAGGCTTTTCAGAAATTGAACTTTTTCTTATACTTACAGTTGCATTTAATAACTGCTTCTGTTCTCTGCAATACCTTGTACTCCGTTCCCATCCAAGCAATATATTTACAACGAAAAAGGTTTCTACCTAAGGTGGATGTTAAACCTTATCAAATGAAATGAGGTAGTAAAGGCATCTATTTAATAAGCTACTTGCTTCCCTCTGTGGTTCATAACAGAGAAACTTCCTGCCAGCATTATTTTCCCTTTATAGTTCATAATGTTGGCTTGCAGCATACAAATATTTTTATTCGGACTGTGGTCATTAACGTCATCATTTCAGTTGATTGCTAAATTATAAACACTATTGAAAGCCTACAGGAGAGGAAGCTGTAGTTACACTATATACACAAAGCATAGTAAATTATCTTTTCTTTGCAATATCTAAGATACAATGAGACGGTAATTTACCAGACCAAAGTGTCCATTTTTGCTTTTGGTTCCCCCCCAAGTTCTCTGAATGAATTTACATTGAAAACCAGTTGCTCAGCTGGAGTTTTATCCATTACACGGTACACTCTGCTGCAGGGTGTATCACTTATTAGTTTATTGGAGTTAGTATTTTAATTTCTCTATATAGTTTACAAGCTTCTAAAGGTTGCAGTTTCTTTTGGATTTTCAGGTGTGCAGTTACTGACAAAATACCTGGAGAAAATAAGAGCATTTATAAGAGTAGGAATAGAGAAATTACTCATAAAAATAAAATATGATGGAATCTCTGAATAGTCTACTTTTATGGACGTGTATATTCATCTACACTACTGTGTTGCCTTTGTGAAATACATTTGTTGGGTTTTTTTTAATGAGGTCTGTTGGAAACGTAGTTGGTACCAGATCACATCTGAGGGTTATCAGTGGTCTTTGTTGTCAGGCTGTTTGGAATCTGATAGATCTGTTTATGCAACAGCACTGCTGATCTGATCTCTGATTAGTGTGCAGTTGATCATCAGAGTAAATGTATTTAGTGTAGCAGTTATAGAGGGTATATACTTCTCCTGATGAGCACAGATCATGGCAGATCCCTTAGGAGTTGTCTTTACCCATGTGTGAAAACACTTTTACTGCTTACCAGAATGGTCACCATGCAGTATGTACTATAGCTGGGATACTCGAACATTTTAGCTTCTGCCAGAAAGGGTCAGAGCTACTTACTGTTTTCTCCAGCTACCCCCTGCCTTTACTTCTAACCACGTACCAGTGCTCTTGTAACCCTGTGGTAATCTGGATCAGTTCATTGAACTGGCAGAAAATTAATTATTTTTAGATTAAGCAGCCGACCCCTTTCCACAGTAGCCAGATATTAGATCGGCTTAGCTGTAACACATCACGTCTTTGCTTGTCGAATTTTAGAATATTTGTGAGATCCACAATGAAGGTAACCCCATAATCTCTAACAAGTAAAGCAATAAATAAAAGATTTTGTATTTCCAAGGTTAACTTTTGCCTACAGTAAGGAAAAATATGCCAGGGAAGATAAATGGATTTAGCCAGAAATCTTGTGTTTTCTTTCTAGAGCAGGTGAGTATTTATTGCCTGTTTTTGAGCAAGTCCCATGAGTTCAGATTTGATACACCTTATTTTATCCTCCTAAGTAAAACAAAGCTGCAATTGCCTTAGGCTCCCTTTGTTTCTGGTAGAGACTGAGGCACCCCTGGAGAGCAGCTTGGTCCATTTAAGAGTTGAATTTCCCTCTCGAGTTTCCTGTTTTTCTCTTTATTACAGAGGCACCTAGAGCACCTCAGAGCAGTGAAACAAAACTAGGTCTTAATGTCTCCCTTGATTCTCCTGTCACTAGAAAAGGAGTAATGTCTGCCTTATGGGGCTCTGTACTTTGGTTTGCAAAGCACTTGTAGACCCATGACTGAAAATCACTATCGAAAATTGCTGTTAAACACTACTTTTCAGAGGAAGATGCTACTAGTTGATTTTTATACCAGTTCTCTTACTATTAACTGACTTTGTAAGAGATGAACACTGGAGTTTCCTTCATATTCTTATTTCTGTGATCTTGCCTATGAGTCTGAAATTTGTTTTTAGATCAGGCTGCTCTGCTAGCCTTTCTTCTAAAGTCATAATTTTGGGGGGGGCTGAGAGTTTTTTTGTGTAGTAGAAAGTCTTTTTCTGCTTGTCCTCAGTCCTGGATTTGCCAGAATGTTGGAAACAAGCAATGAAATGATTCTTTAAAAATAAGCTTTAAAACAGCAGTTACTTTTTGTTCAGCCAGTTGCTCTTAGTCTAGTGGGATTTTTTTTTCTTCCATGTCTAAAACCATTGATTTCCTCTGTGGTGGTTGGTGAAATCAGGTTTCACATTTGGAAAGGTAGTTCATAATGGGAATTTATGTGCTTAAAAATAAAGTTCAGCGTTGACAAAGCTTTTTGTTGCATAAGGCCTTTGCACAGCATCGCTGCTGAAGATTGGTTTTGGACAGAGAAAAGTATAAATTGATGTGGTCTTTTGCTGGAAGCTGCCTCATCTGCAGACCTGTTGCTCTTCAAAGCCTGACCTAATGTGAAGCAGCATCAGAACCTATGAATGTTGGACTGGTGTGAGTTGCTGCTTGCAAAGTAACTTGTTTCATTTATACTTGTGTAATAGTAGCTGCTGGAATAAAGCACCGGTGACTGCTGCGAGCTCATCATGGGGCTTCTGCTCTGTATTGAGAGGGAGCCAGGCTGTTTCCTAACTTGTTTACTGTGTGAGCTTCCACAAGATTGTTAGCATCTTCTGTGGAAGAGACCAGCCCAAGAACTCTGGGTTTGCAGTGAGAGTTTTTGAAGGTAATTACACTTTGCTCACTGCCGTATTATCTCGTCAGACACAGCAGTAACTGATGTTTGCTTACAGTTAATCAAAGCTTTTAGCCTGAGGTATTTGTTGCTGTCTGTGATCTTATTGTGATTTATTTTTTTCCAGGGAGAGTTAGAGAGTTTTCAGAAAAGCTTAGTAAAAATAAATTATTTGTTATTCTTCTTACACTGTGCTCCTTCTAGATGTGTTTCTACTGTGATATCTGGGTTCACTGATAATACTGCCAGTCTTAGAAGCAATTCCCAAATAAAAATATTCAAAGAGGACTTTAATATCATCATTGTAGATCAAGTACTAACTTATCCAGTAACTTTCTGGATTATTCTAGATCTAGATAGTTGGATGCTATTAACTTCTGTGGGAACACCTGCTCTTGATGTACCCTGTGCTATCTTTTATCAGTCCTACCACCTCGTGTTACGACATTTGTAGGCAAGTAATCACGATTTCTGAAACATAGTTCACATGGGGATTACTCTTGGGTTATTAGTTTTAACTGTGAGCAGAGAGAACCGCCTTCTGCCTATATGAGTAGATCGTAATGATATATGATCTGCATAACAAAGTTCAATATAGGAATTTATGTTGAGGCTTGCCTGTTAAACTGGGGAAAGGTAACTTTATGTTCTCATGCAAGCTTTGAACATTTGGTGTATTTTGAGTTGTCACAGTTGCATACCAGCTGTGTCTTAATATGAGGGTAACCTATGACTGAATCTTTCTGTGAAAAACTTCGTGTGATCCCAGTCAATAAAATTTAAATCCTGCTTTGTCATCTCTGGAAGTGTTCAAGGACAGGCTGGATGGGGCTTTGAGCAACCTGGTCTAGTGGGAGGTGTCCCTGCCCAGGGCAGGGGCGTTGAAACTCAATGATCATTAAGGTCACTTCCAACCATTCTATGATTCTATGAATTTACATGCCCTGTCCCTTTTTGACTGTTGCCTTTTACTAACTCATAGGTAAGAGAGGCTCTACAGAGAGTTTTGCCTGGTTAAAATGTAGGCAGATGGAATAGTGTTTCAGGACAAAATGGGAGAATTCTGTTGAAGAGCATGGAAACACAAAAATCATTTTAAATAGAGCAATTAATGAATTTATGTTTGAATTTGCAATCGCAAAATGTGCTATTGTGGAGTGTGCCATCAAACCTGTAAGGGCAGATCATCTGAACGTGCACAGAGGATGCCCTAGTGTTAGTGGTTGTTGTCTCTGGGGTGGTTTGAAATGCTGGTGAAAGCTGTTGGGTGTAACCTGGGGTGGGAGCAGAAGGTTGTCATCTCAGCCTGCGTTGTCTCATTCCAGGTGCTCTGACCGACTGAGCAGAAATGAGGCAAGTTCACAACCCCTACTACTTAAATGAAATTCATCCAGCTCCTGCCAGCAGAATTGAGTATGGGAGGGCCGCTTGTGGGTCTGAGGAAGGAAGTTATAGTAATATTTGGAGTAGTCCTATATAGGTTCCAAGAGTAACCTATTCAGTCAGCGTAGCTGAAGCTGGCAGAGGATTTCTCTGCACAAGCGAAGCAGCTTTATGATGATATGTTGATTCTCCAAGGTCATGGAAGAAGTTGGTTTACTTTTGACTAAGTAAAAGGCTTTGGTAAGAACATGCAGCAGTTTTTCTTCCATGTTTTTTATCCATCAGGCATGATTAAGACGATCAACTAGAAGATGAGAGAGCTTAATGCTCTTCAGGGATTACCAGAAGCTCTACATTTAATGGAAGGAAAACAAAACAGTCAGTACAGGGAAGAACAGCCCTTTGAATCAAGGAGGGGTGTCCTCAGTAGACTTAGTGAGATGAGGAATTGTGAAAATGCCATTTTGTAAAGGCACTTGAGCCCTTCCTTCCTCGGGGCTGGGTTTTCTTAAATCTTTCCCGGTGAATATTTGCTCTCATAAGCAGCCTTTCCCTGTTCTTTGTCCTTAGTTAAACCTTACAACTAACCTCCTATCTAAAATTTCCTTGCCAAATTCAAATCCCTCTTCCTTTCTGAGTGGACAGACTAATTTTTCGCAATGATCTTCGGGATATTCAAAACATGCTGTTGTGTCTTGCCTCTTTTTCTCTGTTTTTGTTAGTTGGAGAAAAAAAACAAACACAAATATTTCCTGTTTTTTTCAGTCAGTCTCTCTTTTCTAGATCATATTTTATAAACCTCTGATTATGTCTGTTGCTCTGTCTTGGTTTCTCTTCCTGGGATCTCTAGCATAGGATTGAAAACTGAACACAACTCGGGTAGGGATGAGGGAAGGCTTTTACATAAGAGATTTGGGGTGGAATGAGGCTCTCACACTTGCCCTAACATCACAGATCGTTTTACCCCGTGTCTGTACATGCTGTTCTCGTTTTGCTATAGCTGGTACAAAAGTCAGCGGAACCAAAGCTGGCCAAGGAGCAGTACAAAATAAATAACTAAGTGGAGAAATCTTTCAAATGTCTTTACATTTTCTGCCTGGTTCAGGGGGGAAATGGTTGTCAGATTTTACTGAAATCTATTTCTTAGCTTTAAGCAAATAATGTAGACTACTGTTTAAACACACCTCTTCATAACTGCTTGGAATTTTTAGCTTGGTATCTGAGCCTTAAAATTTTACGAAGCTTGAACTAAAATTATATGCAGTTGTTGGCATTACTGCAGCAGTCAGCAATTTTTAATAAATAGTTTTTGTTACAAAAGCTGAGACCTCCTTTTGACCTTTTCCTAGTAGGTCCTAAAATCTTGTATTTGGGAGGGAAAAGGAAAGGTGGTGAGTGTTCACATTTCTCTCTATAAGCAGAGAAGGAAGAAAGGGCTGTTATTTCTGAGTTTAGATTTTTTCCTTTTTTTTCCCCTCTCTTTTCTTATTTTTCTTTTTACAACAGTGAGGCCTATGATAATCCAAGATAGACAGGGAACTAAGTAGAAAAGCAAGGGCTGAATAGCAGTAGACAACCTAAGGAGCTCTAGGAGTTAAAAGGAAGAATCTATATCCGGAACAACTCGGAAATAGTAAGTCCAGGTCTCATTGTCTCAAAGTTTCAAGACTGCTTAAATAATCTTAGAATCATAGAATCATCTGGGCCGGAAGGGACCTTCAAAGGTCATCTAGTCCGACCCCCCTGCAGTCACAGGGACACCTCCAACTAGACCAGGTTGCCCAGGGCCTCGTCGAGCCTCACCTTGAATGTCTCCAGGGAAGTATCAGCTTCTGATACTATAATAAGCCTTAGATTTGAACCCACTTTGGTTTATCTTGGAGAAAAAAAATGCTTTATTAGCTCTCACACACTAAAATGAGTATCAATCCCTCACTTAGGGTGGGATTAATCCACCTGACCTCAGGTAACAGTGTGAGAGCAAGTGGTCTGTGCTCCTGTCTCAGCCAGCGGAGAACACTTCACTGGGAGGCTTGACCTTGTTTCTGAGCCCTTGAGCAGACAAACCATGCCCTGGAGTTGCCAGTTTCTCTCCCAATTATGGAAGGACCTTGGGTGACAAGCTCAGATGTTGGACATCTAAAGCCAAGCAAAGTGAATCCCAGCTGAAGTGTATAAAAGCGCGAGAGCAGCCCAGTCCTGCCACTTCTACTGGGGATACTCAGCGCGTGCAGATAATTCGGGACTTCTGACCCCAGTGCCCTGATCCAGTCTCTTTTCTGTGTGGTGGAGATAGCACTTATAACTGTACTTCATGTCCTCAGGTATCCAGTGTTTAGCATCTTAGAAAATTAGGTTGGTGACAGATCTTCACTTGGGACAACAGAATAATGGAACTTTTCTAAATTGTCTTTTTTAACTTGTTCTAGAAAAGTGACGTTCTGATTGAAGTTTCTTTTCACTCCAAGCTCCAGACTCAGCGTTGTCTGTAATGCTGTGAAACAACATGGGACAATGTGTCTTTGTTACACTAGACTTCTGTTAAAGGCAAAATTCTGTTTGCCTGTGCATCCATCTATTCCATGATCTCTAAATGTCAGTGGCTCTCAACACGGGTTTTTCATCCAAGAACCAGTAATTGGAAAATAGTTCATTTACCGCACAGCTGTATTTGTTGTTGCAGTAATAGCATATTATTTACCAGCGAAGACATTTAAAGCTTTCATACTTTTCCATCAGAGAGTATCCTCACAAATCCCTAATCTATTTATTTAATTTTCTCTAGATTTATATAAATATTGAAAAAGAGGCGCCTTTCTGTATGCTTAAAGCACCTTGGGCATAGCTTAAGTCTGCATTGCAAACAGAATCTGAAAAGCGTAGCAGTCTGCATCTCTCTCCCCAGGAGCAAACTAGACAGCTCAGAAAGTCAAATTTCTCTTTCACTCACCCATTAACAGTTTGCTCCCCTGACCATTCACTTTGTTTATCTCTGCACCACCTACTAAAACTGTTTTAAATGAGTGAGTAAATTGTTGAGTGTAGGGCATTTTACGGAAACATTCAGCTGTCTAATAGAGTGTGCTTTATTAAAGTTGGACAGCTGAAAGGTTGATGAAATGTCCTTTGCAATAGCTTGGTGCATAAGGCTGTGATGGCTGCACTGGTCCCAGTGGCTGGGATTCTCTGGTTGAGACAGATCAGGAAGTAGATCCTTCTCAGTGGAGTTTAGTTTCATTGCTAAAAGACGTTGCCTTGGGTAATTGTAGGGTTCAAAGCAGTGAAAAGCTTTGAAGGGTAGGTTTAGATTAGAATAGATCTCAGGAAGAAATTTTTGACTCTGAGGATGGTGAGACACTGGCCCAGGTTACCTATAGAAGCTGTGGATGCCCCATCCCTGGAGGTGTTCAAGGCCAGGCTGGATGGGGCTTTGAGCAACCTGCTCCAGTGAGAGGTATCCCTGCCCAGGGCAGGGGGTGTAACTGGGTGATCTTTAAGATCCCTTCCAACCCAAACCATTCTGTGATTACTATTCAGTGGTAATTCCATGGTGTATAATAAAATTCACCAGCAAAGATTTGATTTTTAAAGAAATGAGGCAAAGATAGGTGATTTAGGAAAAAGTTTTACACTGGAAGGGTTATTAAGCAGTGGAGTGGGCTGCCCAGAGAAGTGGTTGAAGCATCATCCCTGGAGGTATTTAAAAGATGTGTAGATGTGGTGCTGAGGAACATGGTTTAGTGATGGTTTTTTATGAGAATTAGGTTGATGGTTGGACTAGATGATCTTAAAGGTCCCTTCCAACCTAGACAATTCTATGATTCTATGATTTAGCCACTGTGGTTCTGAGTCAGGCTTTTATATTTTAACACTTGAGAAACTTAATATATTTTTCTTCATCTTCTGCACTAATAGATCTTTAACTGAGGCAAAAATCAAAATCTGAAAAAAAGGATTCCTTTTTTTGTTGAGTTTGACATCTTTCACACAATGCTTTCTGAAGAAAGGACATTCTTTTATATTTTTTTTTTCCCAAGGAATTAGCATTAAAAAAAGCCAACCAGGAACCTTTTGTCCATATTCAGAGATGTGAAGTGCTACACCTCTGCACAGTTTTGCTCAGTGGAAATAGCCCTGTGTTACTTGTTAGTTAGCAACTACAATGGTTCCTATGTGTAAAGCTGTACTCACATAGTGTGTCATAACCCCAATTTGTCCTAGTGGACTTCACCCCTGGAATAATGTGTTGGCATTGTAAAGGTTTTAATCCAGAATTGTAAGCTGTTGTAAAATGTGCAGTATGGTTTTTTTTAATAGAAAGCAAAGACCTGTATGAATTCTATACAGTATAACGGATATATCTTTTTCAGAAAAAAAAAGTTTGATTTCTGGATAAATAAAACAATTCTTGGGTTCCTTCTGACAGATAAACAGAGGGCACATGACAACTGAAGCGAAGAGGGCTGCCAAGATGGAGAAGAAGCTGAAGATCTTGCTGGGTGGTTATCAGTCTCGAGCAATGGGCCTCATCAAACAATTGAATGATTTGTGGGACCAAATCGAACAGGCACATCTGGAGTTACGTACTTTTGAAGAACTGAAGAAACACGAAGATGCCGCAATCCCACGGAGACTAGAGGTGAGATTCCTAAATGTAATTTGCCCTTAGGTCAAAGACAAGCACTTTGTGGAAAAGATGTTTTTACAGTGCATGGGCTCTGGGGTTCACAGCCTGAGTTTGCATCAAGTTTTTAATGGTCTTTTTACATTATACTTTTGGCTATTGCCAGAGTCTTCTGCCGTTAACTTCAGTGTCAAAGATTCTGTGACATATTACAAGCTGGGATTAATCTACTAGTGTGTTTTTTAACTTTGTTTTTGTTTTATTTCCTCATGTGGTTTATTTTATTAATCTTCTGCAATGCTTTTCTGCAGAAGTTCCATATCTGTCTTTATTTGTCTCATTTTGGTTTTAATTACTGTTAGAACATAGGGTGGGTCTGAAACTTGTGTAAAGCCTCCTACTTTCTTAAAAGTCAGTGGACCAGTATATGCTGCAGGAGATTCTTTCTTTTCACATGTTGATCGTATTCCCCTCTGAAACCATGTCTTTGTCAGACTTGCAGAGGACTGGACTTCTATAAATCAGAACAATAACCCCATTTCAGTATTGGCTTTTACTGAGGCTCCCGGTTTCAGCAGCTGAGCAGTTGATCTGTAATTATACCCATGAGTTGTCCTCAGAGTTAAGGCCCGTTGCCTGCAGTCCTGTTGCTGACTAAAAATGTATTCCTGTCATCTGGATCATTGTACCTGAACACCAGCACCTGCCTTACTGGCCTTTAACTGGTTGGCATGGCTTTCAGGAGGAAGATAAGCTGCCTAAGAGATAAAGTTTAGCTGCAGCCCAGAACTAGCAGAAACCAGGTGCACTGAGATACCCGAGAACCATGACTCAGAGATACTGTTCTTAGTTTAAGTATCTCTGGGATATTCTTCTCAGCTTTATGCAGCTCACAAGGCAACCTGCAACCAAGACTCAGTTCTTGAGCCAGTGCCTGGCTTGCTGTCCAAAAAATAAGTGCTCATCTGAGCACAATTTGTCTTTTACCTTTTTCTTCTCTCTCAGGAGAGAGGGTTCCATTGAGTCTCAAATGTTCTCAAGCACTTGCTGTAAAAAAGATAAAAAGTATCAGTTCTTAATACTGATTATCTGAATGCAGTCTAGAAATGCTTTTAGATGTTGTCATGGCCAACTCTTAGGAAGAATGTTTACAAACTTTAAAGCGATTCATTGATTTAATAAAAGTTAACAGTAAAACTACATTAAATAGCTTCATAGCTGCTAATAGCGCCTGGGTTTAGTAAATGGCACTTCACTTGGAGCTGATCCTCAGAGTACATTTACTACCTCTTCTGATACAAGAGTAAAGGGAGATGAGATGAACTAGGAGCTGGCAGTTTTAGAACAAACAGTAGTTCTCCATCTTGCACTGTGTAGTTAGTGGATGAAGGCCTGTGGAAGGCGTTGTTGCAAGATGCTGAGTTAATTAGGAACGGTACCCAAAAAAAGGTTTTGAACAAACTCATGGAATAGGAATCCATGGATAACGGTTAAATACAATATGCTGCTTGTGGCAAGTTTCCAACTTGAAATCCCTCTTTTTGAAGCATTTGATATCAATTGCTGTCCAAACCAGGTCAAGATACTTACATTTGAAGTATGATAATGGTGATTATTGATACTCTACATCAACTGCTCTGTTTTGCATTTATATTTAAAATAAGTAATTTTAGCATAACTGTCTCAGTTCTGACCCCTTCCTCTGAATGAAGTAAAATACAACCTTTGCTAAAGATGCTCATGGGTGCAACTATTGGAAGAACTGACTGGTTGGTTGATTATGTTTTCAGTGTCTGAAGGAAGATGTGCAGCGACAGCAGGAGAGAGAAAAGGAGCTCCAGCAGAGATTTGCTGACTTCATGTTGGATAAAGAGACTTTTCAAGCAAAGTATTAAAGCACAAATTTCCATTTGTCACCGATGTAACATTTCTCAAGTGTACAGATACTTCTCCAGCAGCTTTTGCCATCAGTTGCAGAAATCAAGTGTAGTCTGCTGTTTGCATCTTGTCGAGTTTTGTTCCTTTAATGGACTATTCCAAATGCTCTTGATATGAATGGCTTTGTCTAGTATTAAAAATCAGATTGAAATGTCCAAAATTTTATTAAAAGAAAAAAACATCACTCTGGTATGATTTTAGCCATGTCTTCATTTGCTAGGATTATCGCATTATTCCTAGTGTTTTATCAGTCTTAAAACCTGTAAGATACATGCCTGCAAAATAATGTCTTTTGAATAAACCTGGAATGTTAAAAAAGAATTAAGAAAGAAACTGCCATTCTTTTAACTGAAAAGGAATCCTCCCCTATCCCAGGCCTCTCTTGTGTTGCTGGTAAAGTGTCTTTGTGTCCCCCCCCCTGCTGCTGCTTTTATTTTCCAGGACTAATTCGTAATAGCAAAGACCAGTGTGGATGATTGTGCAATCCATGTAATATCATTTCCCTGATTCTTCTTTCTGCGTCTCTCTAAACGCTCCTTACTTACATCAAGGTACTCAACTGGCCGTGCTGGCAGTACCTATAACTTCACCGTCGTGAAACACGGTGAGTTTAAGTTCTGTAAAATCACCTACCATATCCTAACTGTTCCCATAGATTTCAGCAGAAAATGTACCCTTAAATTTTCTCAGTACTAGTGCTTTTGAAATAATCTGTGCATGTCCTCTGCCCATGGCGGGGGGGGGGGGGGGG
>JAOQGH010000023.1:110508608-110545372 GCA_025769975.1 Gallinago jamesoni | reverse complement strand
CCCCCAGAACTTGGTGATCTTTAAGGTCCCTTCCAACCCAAACCATTCTATGATTCTCTAGCTGGTTGATGACATCTTTCCTGCAGTTTGACTTGTATGCAGCGGGATGAAGGCCCTGGGTAACATCACAGAGTTCCTGAACCTTGTGGAAGATGGTTGCAGAGGTGTCCTCAAACCAGGACAGGACTGGAATTCATTTTCACGGTTTGTGAATTAGTGTAGGCCAGGGACACCAGGGATGCTAAATGGAAAGTGGGAATGTGCTGAGCCCTGGTAGCCTCATTGCACGTGTTTGTGCTGTGCTAGTTTGCTTGAGAGCTTACCCTCAACGTTGCTTTGCTGGTGCGGGCAATGGCCACGTTCACCTTCAATGGGTGAATGCCAGGTCACCTTCAATGATGTAGGGATTTGTGGAGCCCATCCTGAGCACCTAGAGCTTTTGAGATCCTTGGTGATATTTCCTGTTGCTCCTTGAGATCTGGTTGGTCGGGAGGCTTGTTGCCCAGAGCAGCCGTGGAGGAGGATGGAGAAAAGTCTCTATTTACTCCTCCTCTCACCACATCTCAACAGGCTTTCATTTTCTCAATACTTTGATTGTTCTTCTGAAGGGACTTAACCGGGACTTAACAAGGGTAAGGATGGGATTATCAAAAGGGATGGATGCATTTTTTTCTATTCATTGGGATACTTTTTAAATCTCATCCAAAATCTTTCTGTAAGTACTGTTCAGTCAGACCACATGAGTTAATTGCTACTGTTTTAAACTTTATCAGCTATTCCTGGTGCTTCTAATACATGCATTTCCAGAGCCAGGCATCTTGTTAGAGGGTAACTTCCGTGTTTTTAGTTTTGTGTTCATCAATTCTTCAGGGATCTTATTTTCTACTCTTACACTCTGGGTGTTTTGAGCAATTGTTTGTGGAAATGCATGGAGAAGAAGTCAAAAATGCGTACTAACAGCACAGAATTCAGCAACTAAATACATCAAGTTGCATGCACCGTGCAGTTCAGCTTTAATACCCTTGAGTTTAGAAGAGGACTTTGCCGTTTGAAATTTTGCCGTGTTCCAGAACGTCGCTTTGTTCAGGCCTTGGGAAGATGCCTTGGGGACAGTGTCCCCAAGGGTTGTGGCTGTGTCACTGTTTAAGTGATCAGTTGTGATGGGAGGTTTCTCAAAGGTGACCTGTCCCATTTCTGCTGATCGCTGCCGTGAGCCGATGGCGCAACCTTGGAATAGCTTTCTCTTTACTCACCAGGACATCATTCTTCTGAAGCGTTAATGCAATTACAGACAACATACTTCAGGAAAAAAAAAAGTGTTAAATATTTAACTAAACCAGAGCACATCTGGAAAGAAGTATTAAGCATCAATCTTTTAGCATATGGGGTATTTTAGCTCGGATGGTTATACCCAAAAGGAAAAATCGTATAAATGCATATCATGACAGTTCTTGTGGTCGTGTGGTAGCCAGAGATATTAAGAGAAAACCCTTGTACGTTTACCGACACCACAGCTACAATTATTTCCTTTCTTTTTTAGGGCTGCAGTAGAGCTTCTTTGATCTCTCCTGTATTTTTGACAGCTTCAGAGTTAGACAGGTATTCAAACATTCTGCTTTCACGAATATTTTTAATGGCAAATTCAGAAAGACTGATAAATTGTGAAAGACACTTTTCTTTCTTGAAATTGCCAATTAACCAGTCGTTAATTGTGGCAGATATGCATTTGTAGCATGCAGAACAGCAAATATGAGGTTATTGTATTTGGAAAGTACCCGCAGGAGGTTTGGTCGGCGTTTTCTCCAGTTCAATTTGTTCAGACAGCACTTAAGCAAGTTCACTGTTTTCCTTGTCTCTGGTCAGAGTTTTTTGCCCTGAAGTTTCTGCCCATCTCAGTAATGAAACAAAACTATTGGAACAAAATTTCTTGTCTCATCGTACCCTGCTTCAGTTTTTTACCTGCCCTGAGCTTGCAAGAAGTCCTGCTGTGAGCCAGGGAGAGCCCCTTCCGGGAACTCAAGACCCTGTGGTGCTTCTTGAGCTCAGAAAAAGTGCTGGAGAAGGCTTGATGTCAGGCACTGCGGAGTGTCCAAAATGAGCCCTGCTGTATTTGGGGCTCAGGACAGAAAGTGCCAAGGTGATGTGAAGCTGTAGAGACTCCCTCTTAGAACCATAGAATGGTTTGGGTTGGAAGGAACCTTAAAGATTCTCTAGTTCCAATCTCCTGCCATGGACAGGGACACCTCCTAGTAGACCAGGTTGCTCAAAGCCCCATCCAACCCATGTTGCCTTTATCCCAGGTATCCACTCCTAGAACCTTGGGCCTTTATTTTGCAGACACAGGATATTGATGGAGGTGGGACACTCCTGCTTCCTTTTCCAGAGGTATTCCAGTGCTATGGGACAGTAACTTATCGCTGGCAGATGCTTAAGATGTTGTCTGAGGTTGTTAGTCCTGGGTATCATTCACACCCTCGGTGTACACTCTAAGGCGGCCAGTCTTAGATCTGCTGAAAATGGCCTTAAATCTTCTTGCTGATGCTCTGTGCACATGTCTGTGGGATCCAGAGGGATGTCAGTGGAGCAGCAGAGCCTGGCTAGGACTTACCTGCATCAAGGAATTCTGGTGTGGTAGCTTGAATTGAAGTGCTTAAGAAATTTGTTCAACCGAATTTGGATGTCAGTCCTTCCAACAGCAGGTGGTGATGGAGCTTGGGCTTCCTAGATCCCTTTCTTGGGCTTAGGCCCAGTTTATGTCCCAAACAATGTTCCCTGAATCTCTTTCTAAAATATTTTGTAATTGAATACAGATGGTTGGTGGACACGAGAGTGACCAGTGCACCTTAACACCAACTTTCTATTTTAAACTCCTGAAGCCAACCACTAATTTGGTCTTTCTTTCCAAGAACGATATTAAGTATAACCACAAACAGTGCAAACTAGTGAACAGTTTACTGCAGTGGGTAAACCATAGCCTGAGTGAGTGACAGTCAGGTGGGATGGGGGTGAACACAACCCCCATGTGTGTGTTAACAATTATTTTGAGAATTGCTTAACATTCTCCCTGAGAAACTCCTTCATTTCCATTTAGCATGCCAAGATATATCTGCAAATCTTTAAAGAATTTCAGCTGATGATTTTCCTCCCTTCCTGGAATTGGACTTGGCATTTACATATTGGATCAATCCCGTAGCTGGAGCCTTCTTCAAAGTCCGTGGAGTTGATAAGACTGTCATTTGCTGCAATTGAGTTGGACTCAGGTACCTGGGAAAGCTAAGAGAGCAGCAGGGTTAAACTGGAACAGCCGAGTGTCTCGTCCATACCCGGCAGATAACAAAAATCAAGCCAGAGTTAAGGGGGAGACTTTCCTAAGGCCCAGGAGGTTCCCTGTGAGAAATCCAACAGAGCTGGAGCCAGCTCTTCAAAAACCACGGCCAGTCTCCAGAGAAATAAGCGCTGTTTTAACACTGTAATTAGTCACTCCAGCCAGAAATGGCCGAGGTACGCTGTAGTTTTTTGTAGTTCTTTGGCTTCCTTAGGCAGACACTTACAGGAGGAGCATCTTGTCTTTGCCTGTTTCTGGTTGTTCTGCTTTTGCATCCTTGTTTGTGCAAGCGCTGGGGCAGCCCCATTTGATTTAAAATGGGTTAATCCATCCAGCTGGGTTGTCTGATGCCCTGCACAGATGTGAGTTGGGTCAATATTTGAGATAGGAGGTGCAAAGGAAGGTGGAAGCAGAGCAGAATTGCCCCTGTCAGAGGCTGTCCCTCTTCATTGCCTGCTTAACGTGACTGTGAAACACAGTCTGCAGTTCTCCAAGGCAAGTAGCTAACAGGAGGCAACTACCCACAAATAGGCCCTCTAACCAGCTCAGCTGGATCCCAGCCCCTGATGATAAACGCTGGAGATTCCTTACTTTCTTGCAAAGGCTGCCTGAACACAGATTTCTAACTAAAACGCATCAAAACCCGTGTCTGAACTCTGTGTTTTGGCCGCAAACTAGCCAGCAGTATCTTAAACTGCTGTGTGAACTTTGGCTTGCCTTCGGTATCCCGGGACAGTGATGCTGCTGGAGAAGATGACATGATCGTGGTCTGGACTTAATCTGCCTCCCGTTCGTCTCGGGAATGCAGCTTGCAGTTATCTTCCGTGCTGGGGGTTCAAAGCAACACCTGTCTTCCAAGCGGGATTTAAAAGCGAAGTATCAAATAGCATTTCCCCCCCCCCGTTTTCGTAGCGGAGTCAAATGCATGTTGAAAAATAGCCAGATCTTCATCTAAAAGCAAAGCGGTCCTTCTAACTGATTCCAGACTTTCACTTTTCTGCCTTTCTCAGGACTCCAGCTTGTACCTTTGCTTACGAGCAGCACAGTACCTGGTTCGGGTGCTCTTGAAGACTCGCACTCACCTTAACTCACGTGGGAGAGAGAGCAGACCCTGGAGATTCAGAAAAGGACATGCTTAAGGTACACACGTGAGCCAGTCTATCCCTGTGTCCCCACTGAAGTACCTACTATCGTCCCATCACTTTAAAAATTCAACGTTTGCTTAATTTAATCAGGGCCTTAATGACTTTGAAGCAAAGTGGAGTAGCAGTGGGTAAAGAGAGGAGCTTCACTTCATGGTGAAAGGCAGGCACTGCTCTTAGGTGAGTCTCTCCCCTCCCCTCCCCTCCAGCTAGGCTACGGCTCATTAATTTACTGATGTATTTAAATGAGGTGGCTTAACCAATTTCTGCTGCCTCGGGCATAACTGTGATCAAGGCAGGAGGTGCCAAGGTAAAGAAGAGGGTACGAGCAGTGTTTTACAGCATTGCTTCTGCCCACGGTATGATTGCTCATCGCGGGTTTGATTGTTTGCCAGTTGTTGGGGGGTGTTTTCTGGGCTTTCTTTATAATTTATTGAGAGATGCCTTAGCGTCAGGGTTAGAAAAATCTCGCTTTCAAGTCAAAGTCAAAGGTTTTTCACATATCGGATTAGACAGGGTCTGCCTCGTTAGATCACTTTCAGGTTTCCAAGTTACGACCGTGGTTCTGATGTATTCGGATTCCTTAAAGATTCCTCAAAGGAAATGCAAGTACCTCTTTTAAGATCATTTATGTACATTGAAAGCATTTATGAATTGTGACGCGAGGAAACGCAGACTATTTTATTATTTATTCAGTTCATATATCAGATCTTTTGCCAAGTACATGCTACAGGTAAATGCCTCATAGGATCAGACAAACGTGTGTGTTAGGTTCCCCTCTTCTCCTCCCACTCCCTCCCCTCTCCCAAAAAAGAAGAAATGTGGGGTCTATTTTGTGTAATTATCATGCCAGTAGCATTTTGAAGTATGTTACGCAGCTTAGGTGAGATCGTAGCCCCAGTGAAACCAATGGGAGATTTGGCTTCAACTTCAATGAAGCTGAGATTTCCTTTCCTCTCCTCTCCTGTCTGTATTTGATGAGCCTTTCTGTCAGGAGAAGAAAGAGATCCTCTTTTGAAAAATAGTCATAGATGCTTAATAAAGCTGAACGAGCCAGCCAGGATTACATTTTTTTTATGTCCAGGGCCAGCAAAATCTATTCCAGAACTAATTCTGATTAAAAGGACTGAATCCACTGGTTGAACCTCAGACACAAAGGCACCCCTGAAGTAATTCAACTGTATGATTATTTAAAAAAAAACCACCCTAATTATTGCGCTGATCTTTATGATATCTGGCCCTTGTGTAAAGCATTAATTTCAAAGCTGTCTCTCTCTTATCTATTAACGTTCATGAATTATCTTAGGGCTTGGGCAGGACCTTCACTGTAGCTGGATCTTAAAAAAAGAGTGAGTTTATTGGCCACAGTAATTAATCTGCATGGCTGGCCATGAAATGACTATAAATAGAAGTTACATCATTCCATGGATTGTGGGTCCCCACTTTTCGCTCTTAATTTGAACTCAACCAAATCAATCTCTAGCACAGAACAGGTTTCCTCCTCCTTGGTCTGTGCTCCCACCAAAGTGTTTTCAAAGGTTTGGGAAGAGGTGGGGTCTTTCATTATAGGTGTAGGTGGAGAGCACAGATATTTATGAAATCCTAAACTCTGAAACTAGAATCTCGCCTCCCTTTTACAGCTGGCTTACTCAAAGATATTCTCCTTCAAGCCATGCTGTTTCTATATCCTTCACTCATCCAGGCTACAAGAGTGACCTCAAAGATTTTCATTCCTTTTTTTCTCGTGGTGCTTTCATTGAAAAGTGACAACGCTGATTGTCTTAAGTTTAGAGGAAAACAAGACTAAACCTAGGACCAGTAAGTCATTTGGTTAAAGAGAAAGTTCCCTAAATACTAAGGTGCCCCGGCTCTGACATTGATGGATCCCCTCTGCTCAACCTTCTTATTTTTCATTAGTGTTGATGAGCTGAACATGGCTTAAATACCTTGTCACCTGGTGACTTGGGAAGTGGGAGAGGTGAGTTTGGCAGGTCTCAGCTCTGTGGGCTAAATCCCAAAGGTTATGCTTTGTGGTGCATCTTCACATGTCTCAACGCAGCCTTGGGCTTTCTGTGGTGTTACAGAAACCTGCCTCGTTACCACATAATGGCTTCATGGTTTGTCCTTTAGCCACGTGCACCTCTGACCAGTATCCTAACAGGACTCACAAATACACTGCTTGCAGCTTTGGCCAAGCTGAGTCCTGCAGGGCCACCAGCCTGCAGAGCAGCTCATGGTGAAAGGACACAGATTTCTGGGAGGGCAGAAGGAAAACCTCGCCGCCTCTGGCTGTGTCAGGGCTGAAGCACTCCCTTAGGGACCCAGAGCAAAAATCTTGAAGATGTGGTTTGAAGCAGAGCACCGCCCCTGCTTTTCTCCAGGCCTGGAAAGCCCTAAGCTTGCATCTCAGAGCCTTTCTCCTTCACCCCCATGGGGTGTTTTCACCCTATTTATCGAATAGGTGATCATTGCTTTAGAGGGTTCTGGCCAATTCCCATCCCTGTGCCAGGGAATGTGTGTCACTTCTGTATAACAAAGCGCCTTCCTGCAGGAGATGCCAAACCTTCAGCACTGTTAGGAGACTGAAAATCCAGAATTTTTAGTGACTAAGATCCCTCTGACTTTTGCCAGTCCCAGAGATGGACCATCCAGCATCACTATGTTGCCTGGAAATTCTAGCAAAAGCAGAATTTTTTGGCTCTGGTCTCTAGATAGGAAAATGGGGGTAGCTGAGCATCTTCTGCCTCACAAAAGAATTGTGGAGAAAGAAAGGAGGCTCAGGAATTACATTTTATGTATTTCATCTTTGCTACAGCACATCCTGTGGATTTTAGTTTGTTATTCTTAATAAAGGCAGTGCTACTAAAGTCGAGGCCAAAAAAAAAGGGTCCTTGAACATACTATCAAGATAAAATATCCCACCTAATTCTAGATCACATTAAACTGGGAGTGAACTTTATCATGGGGGTGAGGATAGAGTAGTGAATCCCAAATCCTAGCAGGTCCCAGAATGTGTTGTTAGCAGCAAAACAACCCTTCCAGCACCGTATTTCACTTCCTTTTATTGCAAATGCCTTTTGGTTAACAGCAAGGATCTGCTTTAATCTTTCAATTACCCAGTGACCACAGGATGCAGATTGTGCATCACCAGAGAATGCACGACCATCTGTCTGCCTCCCGTTCTCCCAGCAGTAATAAGTGATGGCCAGAGCCTGGCCAAGCCGATGTGGCCACGGCAAGGGGCGGTTGTGACAGTAATTGGGAGAAACTGCTGAATCAGCCAGAAGAACAAGGGTTCACAGCAAAAGCTTGGGCCGGGTAGATGTGTGTCTTAGAAATACCAAGTAAAAGACAACCAAAAATAATGCTGGAGACTTGGCCAGGAGAAGTGAAGAGATGCCAGTTGATTGGGAGGCACCTACCTACCTACTGGGAAGTCCTCTTCAGCAGGACAGCAGGTTAAACAACCCCTTGTTCTAAGGGACAGATTTTTCCAAAGGATTTCTTTGCCTTTGGATGCAAGGATACTGAGTGATACCCCCAAAACTCTTGAAGCATAAGAAAGAATGTAGCCATGGCTACCTACTCTGTGCTGAACTCTAAGAGGGGGCTGGGTTATCCCATACCTAGTCCTTCTGGGGACACTTTGGCTTGTGCAAATCGCAGTGGTGTTTAGAAGGAAGCTTCCAGCCTAGAGTAGTTCTGGACACATTTGTGACAAGGAAATGAGGAGGCCTAAGGATTGCAGAACGCTTTTTGGGCCAAACTACCTAAATTCTCTGCAAGTCCCACTTGCAAGCACACAGGTGTTCCTGTTGGTCCCACCCAATGTCCTTGGGATGTTTCTGGTGTCTTCAGGAACACAAATCCTGCAGTTCTGTCCCATTGGTTTCAAGGAGAAGCAGACACCCAACCTCTCTGGACACTGCTGAGAAGAGCACTTGGAAAAAAAAAGGAAAAGTTGCCTTAGGAAAGTGGATTAAATGGTTCACAGGAATTTTAAACTTTCAGCCAGAGAAATCTGATCTGCAGTGTCCGAGGCTGCATGACCAAAGCCAGGGAGAGTGCTTTAAGGAGGCTTCAACAGCTTCCCTCAGAGTTTGATGGTATTTGACATCCAATCAGACCCAGTCAGCAGCAGTTTGAGAAGGTAATCCACTGGGGAGAAAGCATGTGCCGCAGGCAGAGCTGCCTGCTGCGTGGGCAGGGTATGTACAAGATCCAAATGTGCTGCAAGAAGCAGAGATTGCCCGGACAGCCATTAGACCTTTCTTGCATTAATGATGTGGGTGACACCAGATTGCCAAAACCCACCTTCCTGAAATCTTCAGCTGTTGAAGCCCTGCACATCGATTTGGCTTGTGAGAAGGGTCTTGTGCCTGCTGCGTGTCCAAAGGCACCCTCCCAACCCAGGATTGGGTAACTGCTTCTGAAGACAGCCACCAGCAAGGACCAGCCTTTCCCCACTCGTCCTGTTGGTTATAGGGAGCAGAAGCCCGAGAACAGCTGCATGGCAGTTGAGAGCCTGAAAAACAGCTGGAAGCAGTTTTCTTGCAGAGGCTGAGCACAGCTTCCAAACCCCAGGGTGGAAGGAGGATACTACAAGGAAGTGGGGCAAAGCAGAGGGAGGGAGGCAAGGAGCTGTAATGAAGTGCACACATGCATATGTGTGAAGGAAAGACCTGACACATGAGACGTGTGCCAGCGAAATTAAAAAAAAAAAAAAAGAAAAAAAAAAGTGCATCCTGATGCTTTTCTGCTCATGTCACACGTGCAGGGTTGACCTCAAATGCCTTCTGTCTGGCATCACCGCACTCCCAGAGATGATGGGACTCAGGTGACGTATTTGGTCTTTGGCCATCTCTGGCTCAAACTCCTCGGCAGAGCACTTGGCCCGATAAAAACCGGGAGGAGGGACAGCCTCAGCTGGAAGAGTCTCATCGCCATAGCTTTCTGCTGGCAAGCAATGCCTGGACCACGACCTGCCCAATTTTGTTCTGCAGCAAGAAGGCACTCAGCTCCTCTTCCCCACTCCCCAGACCAGGCAGGCAGTAGCACTGCAAGGAAGAGGTTAGCAGACTCTGGTCAGGTTTGTCTTTGTTTATTACATCCAGCCACTGTTAAATGAAAAATATCCGAGCAGTCCTTGGGCCTGGATGTAGAGTCTGGAACTGCTCACTGCTGGCTGTTTGCCCCACTGAGGTTACAGGGTTCCCCCTCCAGCACATGGCCACTAAATGCCACTAAGGTGGGACATGTGGAAAGTAGGCAAGGAGGAGCTGCTCTCTCATCCCAAAAAGTGACAAGGTGATGAGAGCCTTTTCTGTGGCTGAATATCCTACCCCAGGGGTTGCAGAGCCACATTACGCATCCCACTGCCATCACTTCCAGCATGTTCAGACCCAAATCCATCCTCCCTGGGCTGGCTCATGCCTCCCTGATCAGAGAACTGCCATAAATCATCCTTGACCATCTCAGCAGCTGCTGGTGCAGCCACAGCCCAGTGGTATCAGGTGGGATAGCATGATTAATTCCTGACTGATAGACGATCTCTCTTAAAAGATGGTCTTTTACCATGGCAAAACAACTACAACTGTTGAAGCAAGGCACTGAATTATTTCCTAATATATAGGGAATCTACGTTTCCTAATGTGGTTTAAAGTTTTAGATGGTTTCAAGCATGTCTAGTTCACATTTTAAAATTTTCCTTTTTTCTGCCAGTGTTATCTGCCTATTTGCTTAGTGCCCACTTTGCCGGAGAGCTGACTGATTTCTTCCCCCCTGCACTCAAATCTTCATTTGTAAAATATTCCAAGATTTGGAGCTGATTAAGCAGGTTCCCTCTCTCCTGCAGGGGGAAGATGAAGCTCACTTGTGCTACCAGTGCTGGTTTTTGGTGAGTCCACCATTTGTTAAGGTGCATCTTGGGGCTAACCTGCAGAATCACCGTTGTGTCTTCCCTCCTTCTGTATCAGCTTATGGGGCCTGTGGTGGGAGGATGGAGTCCCATTAGCTGGTAGCAGCATCACTGCTGGATTTGAAGCCCTAAGACTGCATAAAAGATGGTGACAACACTCCCTGGGAGACTACAGTGACGTCTTGCCCATCAAAGATGTTCATCTATAGCCATCAAAATGCTTCAGAGGTGAGTCCATCTCCTTGTCCACGCTAGTAATGATACAAGGGTGGGAAATGTCAGTAACACTAAGGTTATACCAGCAAAAATAAGGTAAGAATAGGTAAGAGTACTCTTATTCATGTCCCCTCCATGGGAGGACGTCCCCCATGGTGAGATGAAACCCAGTCTTCCTAAGGTCACTCTAAGACTGGAGTTCCTCTCCACGTAACACCTAAACCCGTGGTGAAGGCCCAATGACTACATGCTGATAAGGATGCTGAAGGACTCTGCCTGAGCAAAACCACAGGTTTTCTCCTAATTTCTGAGTCCTGACATGTTTGAAGGTTATGTCTCTCCCCTGCAGCCATATCTGCTGATGTACACAAACCCTTCCCAGCCCCATCCAGCAACACTCCATTTCCACAGCCTTCAGCAGGACACCCTCCTCCCGAACCACGTCTGCATGTCATTACAGCAACGCCAGACACCGACTTCCCTAGCTGTGTAAACACTGCAGAGGTACTGAAGATAGCATCAGATCATTTCTCAAAATCACATCTTTTCTTCTACGCCGAGGCTAGAAAATGGCAAGCAGGATGCAGGATTTGGCTCCACAATATTCACTGTTGTCATGACTCACGAGTTATTTTTATATTTTTTGTAGCAGAACAAATGGCTGCAGTAATTAATCTCCATCTGTTTTGACAATGGCCTGGCCAAAACACACAATGTTCTTGCATACAGTCAAAGTTAAGGAGAAAAGCACAACATCATGTGTGTGAATCTGTATTTTAAATTTTTTCTTTATGTTTGCTTTTTTACATGTCTGTAAAACATGCTTATGTACTGTACTTAATGTTTCAAAGTTAAAAGGAGCAACAAGTGCTATTACACAGGTTTAGCTGCACAGATATAAATCTCTGTTTTGAAGCTCAACCACATGTGAAACAAGAGCTAATCAAATCATGGCAAAGGCAAAATTAATTTGAGTCTTTTCAAGAGGATCCAATGAGGAAGCACCCAATCCCAGTGGAAGATTTAACTCTGCCAAGCTCCTTCCAACTTTATTGGCTAGTAATTATTTCTACAGAAAAAAAATGTTGCAATCAAACACTCCCCCAACAGTACTTTTGTTTTCTACAGAGTTGGTTGAGCAATGAAAAGATTTATTAGTGGAGGGTAGATTAATGAGGAATTTGAGGAGAAAGAACCAAGAAGTCAGTGAGCGGGATTTCCATGAAATATCTCCAGGGAGTGAGTTTCCCTTGCACACAACTTGGAGATGCCTATCACTCCCTACGGGTTAACAATAATACCCAAAATGGTGGAAATAAGTATTTTTGCCGCCCAGCATGTCTGAAGGGGAATACCAATTTACAGTAGTAGTCCAGATGTACTGATACTAACTCATCCATGAGCTCAAAGGAGCAAGTACTTCATCTTCTGAGTTCGGGCAACCCCTAATTGTTGGGTTAACAAAAAGCTCCTGTTTAGGACTGCTCATCCCATGAGCATAAATTATGGTTTCTTGTCCCTTGCTATGAAGCAACATGTTCTCATGGGCTGGAGGATATGAGCTAGACAAGCCCGTCTGGTAAACTTGCTGTTGTATGACAGTCCCTCGTGGGACTCATTCAAGCATGTCCTAAAATAAGAAAACATCCATTTTTGATACCCACCAGTCACTACTAACATACTGTCTGAACTATCCCGTCACCTTTTGTAGAGTTTTCCTTACAATGACCCATGAGATAAGACTTGTCCTTAAAGTCTGCTGTGCAACAGGACTTTTGGATAACAGCATCATTTTTAATATCTCAGAAAACATCCTCCAAGTCTGTTATAGCAGTAAATGTGATGCTTTTGCTTCCTTCAAACTTTGTAAAAGTGAGAGGAAAAACTGGTTTATCACATTGTCCAGGCCTTTCATCTTTGTTTATCAAAACAAAGTATATATTTTGGAGTTGCATTTTTTTCTCCACCTGTGGGACAAGTTTGGAGGCTACATATTCCTCATTCTTCTGGTGTGGAGATATCTGCATTTGTTTTGAAGATAAACAGTGACAAATTTATTTTATTTCCATTTTACAGAGAATTTGGACTGTTATATTTCCTGGAGTTTCATGGAACTGATGTGTCTGATAGAATTCAGAAGATATTTTTAAACCGTTAAAGGAAAATACACAAGTATTTCCTGAATTTGTTTCTTCTTATCCCATAGTTTACATGAACTGTTCAGCAAAGGGAAGCAAAAACTGAGTTTCAACCAAACCCAGACCAATACAGAGCTTCTGGTGGAAACCATGTTGGGATTAAATGATTTCCTTTGGTTTCCATCCAAAACCAAGCTGAACGTGGATTTCTGGGTTGAGTTTCACTTTGAATTTTTGGTTTTATTTAGTTATGAAGAATTAAGTGAAACTTGGGAGGTTCAAACCCTCATTGAATGATCCTGAAAAATGATCTGCAAACCCCCTTGCTATGGAGTCCTGTTTCATACCTTTGATCTCTGTGGATACTGGGAGCAGCACTTGCGTCTCTTCCAACCTATAAAAAAAAAAAAAAAAAGACCATTGAAGCCACTATATTTTTATGTAGAGACTGTGACATCCAAGAGACAGCATCCAAACCCAGCCACCACCCTGAGGCCAGCTAGAAAGCAGGAAATCCCAGAGCTTGCCCTTCTCCGAGTCAAGGTCCACCAAAGCCAGCAGGTACCACCCTGAGCACTCCATGAGCCTACTGGGAAGTGCAGAAAGAGGCAAGCAACTAGGGGTCCTACTAGCTTCTTCCTCCAGGAAGAGGAAAGTGTTTACCTTCCTCAGCTCCCAGCTTGTGCTGAAATCACAGGCAGTGCACTTTGGGCTTCCCATCATGGTCAATATGATCCATGAGATCTCAATTCCATGGTTGAGCTGTCATCCGCTGATGATAGGAGCAACAGGGCAATCACCGAGCTGCCTAGTTATCCATGTACTAGGCATTTTAGTTTTGTTTGTCTACTCCTCTACACCCTGGCATGTAATCCCATGCTGTACCAGCTTTGGCAGGAAAGATGGTGCAAGAAGTTCCCCACTGTGAGAACCCAACAGAAAAAAACCTAGGATGTCTCAAAGCTCACTTGCTGCAAGGGACATAACACCCTCTATGTTGGATCTTCATAGCTTTGGGTTTTTTAAACCGGGGTCATTTCCATGATCCACCTAAAAGCCTGACACACACAAATGACCTCAAGTTTTGCCAGGAGAGGCTTAGATTGGATATTAGGAAAAATATCTTCACCAAAAGGGTTATTAAGCAGCAGAACAGGCTGCGCAGGAAAGTGGTGGAGTCACCCTCCCTGGAGGTATTTAAAAGATGTGTAGATGTGACACTTAGGGACAGGGTTTAGTGTTGGAATTGACAGTGCTAGGTTAATGGTTGGGTTCGATGATCTTAAAGGTCTTTTCCAACCTTAATGATTCTCTGATTCTAAGCTGGCATGATGAAACTGGGGGGGAGCTAAATGCACCATATGTTGAGGAGCTTTCAGGGGAGGAGATGCCTTTGAAGCAACTGTCTCCCCCAAAATACCCTCACGTACTCCTGTTGGACCCTTCTTGTGGATGTGTGACACATGTCTCCCAGCTAAGTCATCTTTATAGAGCGTGTATTTCCTGCTCCCTCATGTTTTTATTTTCTTCTCCCTCTTCAAATACTTCCTGCCTTTGGCTGTCTGTGATTGAATTCCCTGGAGCCTTAATAGCCTTGGAATCCCTCCACTTTCATAACTTGATTTTACTATTTAGAGGAAAGTTTGGTCGGGTCCCCCCCCCACCCCCCACCCCCCCCCCCCAAAGAAAAAGGAGAGAAGATGGGGAAAAAATTCCTATTCACCCACCAAAAAAGAAGCAAGATAGAAAAAGATGAGGTTACTCTCATTCAGCTATTCATAGTATTGGAGTACATTTCATTTCAGTGTCTGCACAGGCCTTTGTAGCAACCATCTGATTGAACATTACTTATACTGCATATTATATGCACTAATGAGAAAATGATTCTAAATTGCCCCTAGGGATGGTTATGATTAAACTATTTGCCTTTACTTCCTCTACTAAATTAAAGCAACCAAAAGAAAGGGGGGGGGGGGGAAGAAGAAAAAAAAAAAAAAAGAAAAAGGCAAGCCAATCTGGAAAGCAGTCAGAGTAACAGTTTGGTAAAGTTTCTGAATTCCTAGGAATGTTATTACTCCTAAACCTGTATATTTCAGACTGCAATTTGAAGCTAAAGATGTGGCAAACGTGTGACACGGAGAAGCATTTTGGAGGGCTGCGTTGGGCATGATTTTCTCTGTTGTCAACCAGTCCGAAGCCCTGATCAGCTTTAATTGCACACGACTGAGGCTGCTAAAGCCCTCTCTGCCACCAAGGAGCTCCTCCGAGGCGTCAGATGTCTGTCTCTTAAAAAGAGCATTTCAGAGGCTCACATACACGGAGCCTCATTCAGATGTTTTATTTAAACTCTTAAATCTTTTGAGCTTGGGATGAATAAACAAGTCCCTGAAATGCAATCCATTCTTGCTGGTCGGAGTTTGCAAGTGTTTTTCGCAGAGAAGAAACAAAATGTCATTTGTGTTTCCTTTGGCCTTTTTAAACACAGCAGGATCTGGGGAGCAGCGTTATATTAAACGTGCCTGTGTGTGCTCACTGGGACCTTGGTGGGAGTTCTCTACATGGTTGTCCACGGCTGTTGAATTACCTAATGAATTAATTAAATGTGTGCAAACTCCATGGGGCAAGTTGCCAGGTCTGAACAGCTTCTGAAGCACTAGTTGAAATTATCTCAGCTCCCCGGTTCTCAAACCGGAGCCCGTGTCCCTCTGGTGGTCCCCAAGTCTCTGCAAGGTGGGCTTCATCATCTTCACACTCTCTCCAACCTGGACACCGTCTCACTCCCATCACCCAACTCAATTGCTGCGGCTGGTTTATGTACCCCTCCTATGGTCCCAGTGGTGGGGAACTACCCTGAGGTGACCTGTCCACCAACACACCAAAGCACCACGGCTTCCTGCTACAATCTGGCATGCACATCCCCAGTGCAGAAGTGCACTTACACCCAGGCTGTAGAAGAGTTTGGCTCACCAAGCCCTGCAGATGCCTTGCCTTGGAGGTTCCTCAAAAGATAACTAGGTGCAGAGTTTAGACACTCAACAGAACAACCAAAAGTTGCATCTTAGGGTCTTACTGTTGAGGTACTAATGAAGTTACATCACAACTTTCAGCAATATTCTTTATATATCACAGGGACATGAAAAAAATATTATGAGCTTATCAGTACAATTGGAGTACAATATCAGTACAATTGGAGTTTCATATCACTTAACTTGGGATGAGAGGAACCTGCTCTTCCTCTCCTTTGGCCATGAAGAAGGGATAACTGAATAATTCAGATGCAGATGTCTACACCAAAAATGTCTGAAGTTGAGGCAGTTTTATTATTAACTCTCCATTTTTCTGGTGTAGTGGAGACAACCTTAGGCTCAGAAGGTCTTTGAGATCCCAGGAAAGGTCTTGTCCCAATGCTGCCATTAACACAGACGGACACCTGCTTAATTTGGGACAGAGTGCATTAGGGAGCTGAGGTCCACATCACTGATGCCAAGACTGTATTTGTCTAAGTAATTGGTTCCCACGAAGGAAGGCATTCCTCTTCCTGTTCAGTCAGTGGTAAGAAAAAAAGCATTTGAAGGTCTCATAGGGAGACCAAAACACAAGAACCCAACCTACTTACCCAAGGTAGACAGGCTTTGCCCTTTGGAAGCTCTGGATGGTGTTCATCATTAACTACCCAAAGAAATGCAGGTCTCAGTGACAGAAACATCTATAATTTTGCCATTTTCTAGAGGCCTGAGTAAGGCAGGGTTTGCCTGTCTGTCAAGAAATGAAACTGAATGTCATGCCCTTAGTTAACAGCGACAAAGTTTGAATTCATGCATTCGGCTGACATGCAGGTATCTACACCACCAGGTCACCCCGCGGAGTCTGATTGGTCATGTTTCTGGGCACATGTTCACCCAGGTTCAGAGATGGAAGGAGAGAGGGGGAAGAGGCAGACTCTTCTGGACCTATGCATTAGAATGGAGAAGCTGTCCCTTAAATCTGCTGGCCTCTTGCGTAGAAGGATTCTGGCTTTGGTGGCAGGAATGCATTTCCAGTTGACCCCATGCTCAAACCCAAAAGCAGGGTCTTCTTTGTTGTCCGTCCGTCCCCCCCCCCCGCAACTGCTTCTCCCCTATAACTGGAAGGTTATGTGTTTCTTAGCTACTGGTCAGACTGGTAGTGCCTGCCAAGAAGCTTTCAGGGAATTTCCTCACTATGTAACAAATTTATGAGTCATATGAAAATCTGGGAAATGATTCAACCAGCTGTCTTTCGTTGACTCAAAGATTTTTACAACACCTCGGTGCCTCATCTTTGATTTGAGCCAGCAGAATGGTTTATTGTAACATCAAATGGTCTCATGTTCACTTGAAGGACGCTTCCTACTACCAGGAAAAAAAAAAAAAAAGCAAAAAAAAAGCTGTAAAACTTTTGAAAACGGCCTGCTGCTAGGTGAATGATGCACAGAGCTGCTACGTTTATTCCCTATGAACTGATGGATGTTCTTCCCTCCCCCAGGATGGCTGCGGAGGTGGCTGTCACTGAAAGGTGGGGCTCAGCTGCTGCAGGTACAGCCTTCGTGCAGGGCAGGGATCAGGCTTACAAAAGGTTTTGTTCATTTTCTGGGGATGTTTGGGCTGAACCAGCTATTTCAAGGAATTTGAGCAGATTTCATCTGAGCAGTAACTCGGTTAAAACCTGGGAACACCATTGTTAGTTGTTATCTTCTCATCCAGCAGTCGCAGGCAGAGCCTTCAGAACCTTGGATTTGACTGAGCAGATAGGGATCCCAGAGGAATGACCACTTCCTTTGGAGAGAACTTCACAGGGGAAGCCTGAACTCACACATGGATTTAGACACCTCGGTCCAGACAGGACACGGCTCCTGCTCACAGCCACTGGGCCCATGGCTGGCCAGGAGAGGATCCTACCCTCCCAACCACACTCCTCAGACAGTCTCTGTCTTACTTGCAAACAGTGTAAATTTAAGTATTTTATTTGTTCAGGGAGCAGAGCCTTAGGGTTCCTCTGTCCCAGCTGAAGGTGCAAAAAACCCACTTTCTCCTACCTCTTTTCCTCCTGTCTCTGAATATCTTGTGGTCCTGCCTGCAGAGAGGCAAAAGACATATACATATATATTAAAGTCTTATTCTGTAACCTGCCCAGAGAGGAGAGAGAGGTTGCATTTGCTCAAACAGAGGCAGGAGATGGCCCAGGACCTTCCACTGCCATGGATAATTCTTACTGTAGGAGACAGTCATAAAGAACATTGTTTCCATCATACTTTTTGAGCAAAACCATCCAGAGCTGCTCTTTATTGTGCCGGAATCACTGGTACTCACGCACCAGAGCGATGCTCACAGACTGGACTGGCCGAGAGGTGATAGCGAGCCCCATCTTACAACTGCTTTGGGATGGTCCCAAGCTTGTGGAGCTCTTGGAGAACAGAGCTTCAGCTGGAAGAGAGCTGGACTGAGGATCAGGCAGGTATCTACAGCTGTGGGCACTATGCTAAGGAGCAAAGTGGGTTAACCCTTTAATCAAGGATATTTGCCTTCCTCTGGGGTGACACAGCCAGCTTTGGACTTGTCTCCTCTTCTTAAAGGGACTTCAAGTACCAAAATAGCCATCTGTAAGTTATCGCAGGTGGGGGATGATCCCTCAAAGCCTCACTTGGCTCAAGGACAGTGTACCAGCCAGGGCTGAACCACTAGCCAACAGCTAACATGTGCCCCTGTGGTGGGGTACATCATCACAGTCCTGCTGGCACCATCTGGGAAAGCATTCCCTCAAAAGGTTTTCAGTCTCCCCCTCCTCCAAATTCCATTATTATTCTCCTGATCAACAAAAAGTTGAATAAAGGTCACTGGATTCAGGCCTAGAGTAATATTCTTGTAGGCACTGAAATTGCTTCCTCAGCATGGAAAATCGGGTCTGTCAAGAGCATGTGAGCCTTGCCAATGGCCTCCTATGCAAGAGATGAGGGAAAGGAGACCTCTGAAGTCTCCGTCAGAGATCTGGGCCAGGCCCTTATCCCGCAACAAGTGTCCTGAACATGGACACTTGCTCACACCCAGCAAACACTGTAGTTTTACAGTTCTTGGTGAGAAAAAAATGGGGTCCTGCATGCAGCTTGCTGTGCAATGGACCCCAGGAGAGGGACATCAATGCACCCGGAGATGCTTACTGAGGACATCACCACCAGCAACCAGCCTCTGCTGGAGGGCAGGCAGGACCGTGGATCTTCTGCTGCTCATCCAGGCACTACAGGCAACCTCCTACAGCCAGAACTGTGCTAGCAGACCTCAGTTCTTAATTACCACTGCTAATGCCAATAATCATTATTAATGGGAACTGCACCTTTTGCTCAAGGGTACCAGAGTAAAAGCAATGTGATTTTGGCAGAGCCACATGAGACCTGAAATGCCAGGCCACCTAAAGAACCAGAGCACAACAAGGGCATCAGTAAACAACTTCAGCCACAGTTTCATTATTTAGGATTCATAGGTCCCTATTTGCTAATTTGGTATGCTTAAAAATACAAAATTGCCGGGATCCTGTGCTTTTTAAAAACTGTATATGTGGATAAATCCACTTGAGAGATGGCATTAGGGCTAACCAGAGAGCAGATTTAGATCAGAAATTATTCTACCAGTAAGAGTTAAATTGCTGCAAACAGAATAAAAGAAACACTGGAATTTGTTATTACAGAATGAAACCAACACTCTATATTAAATATCCAAATGATTTTAATTATTAGAACCATGTTTCCAGCTTAAATTTCCATGTCTAAGAAAACAATCAGTCACAGAAAGAATTGCCCACAGTAGCCCAAAATCTTTTGTTTTAGCCACTCGATTTCACTGCCAAAGTGCTTGTGGCAAGTACCTCTCAGTGTGGCTGAAATTAATGCACCTCTTGCAGCATTCACCCAGCACTTTGCAGGTGCAATGTGACTTACAAATCTTGAAATGCTTTGTGTCGGCACCTGGGGAATCCACTGTACGACATGGTAAAGGCAAATATAATATATTTTAAACAGACAGGACAAATAAAGGTTCAGAAGAGAGCAGTATTATTATTTTGATTTATTGAGGGTCACAGCCTATATTCAGTGAACTGAACTACCCTTCTCTGTCCAGGGACTTAGAGAAGCTCTACACTTAATATAAGTATTCAGGTAAGCAGTATAAATCCTTGTCAAAGTTGTTATCTATACCACAAACACACGTATACTAGCTTGCATGAAACTCGTGTCTCTATCCATTTCCAAAGAATACAAAACTCAAATAGTGGAGGGCGAGAGAATTTAGAAATTCAGGGCAAAGGAAAAAAAAAAAAAATCCTAAATGGTGATATTGTGCTGTGACTGTTTTCTGGTTGAGAATTCTCCTTTTGTCCTTCCATCCCTCTCCCATTGAGCAGCATCGCAGCTACCATTTGTAACAGGCAGAGAGCTCAAAGGTATCTGACTTCAGGGGATCTGGCAAAGATTCTGGACTTGAACCTAACAGCAGATACAGAACACTTGTAACATTCAAAACAGGCCCTTTCTTTCTTGACCTCTGTGATTTTTATTGCTTATCTGGGTATACATAATCATTTTAAGATGTCTCCCCTTACTTACTATAAAATAACCATGAATTATTTTTTAAAAGGTAGATAATAAACTTCAGAATAACTCTTAAATGTACCCAAGCAGACAAGGGGGGGAATATGAGGTTACTGTCATGAAGGATAGCTTCTGGCAGCTGATCTGAGAGAGCTGCTAATGATTTTAATTAGCATTTGGAAGTACAACCCGCCCATTCTGAAGTGGGTGCCCTGCTGCCAGCGACGATCCTTTGGAAGATCGACAGAATAAAACATTTTCTGCGACGAGGCTTTGTGCGCGTCACGCGAGAAGCGATCTGGCTCCTGCAGAACTGCCGCAGGAAAGCTGTAGTGGAAAGGCTTTCCAGCTGTGGACCTCCAGAAGGTAACCCACGTGCTCCCTCGGGCAGTTGGGGATTAATGACCCAAGGCACCGAGACCTGGCACCATCAGGTGCAAATCTGAAAATCAGCTTTTACTCCTGGCACCTCCTTATTTATTTCACCTATTTAGGTTACAGGAGGGATCTTAATCTCTGCCTGCAAGCTTGTACAGTGCCTAGTATGTAGTAAGGAATTAATTGGGGCTATTAGCCTACAGTAAGGGGAACAGTGAAGTAGCAACAAACTGGGCAAAGCAACAGCAGATGTTGGTCGCTTGGCAGTGGTTGGGATAAGGTCCTCCACTGGAGGACCAGAGCTGAATCACAGTTAGCAGGGAACAGGAAATCTTTTCTAGTGAGAAAAATGCAATAGGAAAAGATATTTAAACTACTTAAAAAAAAATAAAACTACATGACAGACCTTTGTCTACATTCTCCTTTGGATTCCGGTGGACAGGTAGATGTTTTACATGTTTGTGCAGATAAACCTGTGCTGGCCAGGCTGGGAGCAGTCCTGCTGCTGGTCAGGGTCTGGCTGGCTCAGGTTTGGGGCAGAGAGGCAGCAGTATCTGCGTGTCCTGTGGCCCATCTCATCAAGGATCCAACCCTTAGACCTCAGACCTGAAAAGGGGTGAGAAATGCCCGCATACAAGATGGACAGGCAGCCAGTCTGCAAAGGCAGGATTTGCATTCCCGAAAATCGGTCTCCTGCTGAGGTGCCTCAGGTTAGGTGATGAAAAGCATGGGGACCCAAAAGCAATAATATCTTTGGAGGCTTTCAGCATGTCCCAGCAGGACAGTCAGCAGAGGCTGTTGGCCAGCAGTGCACATAACGGCAGGGCTTTGCCGTCCTACAGCACCGTCCACATTTCCATTACAGCTCCCTTGGGAAGAGCCAAAAAAAATGGGAAAGACACTTGTAAAGGACCTCAAAAACTGCCTGATGTCCGAACATACTGCATAACTTGGAGAACTTCAAAGCAACTTAACACAATACCCCTTCAGGTCTGCAGCTCCCCTCCAACCCATGCATTTTAGGAGGCAGATTTGAAGGAACAGCTGAGGCAGGGAAGAGCCGGTTCTTCAACACAAACAGCTGTTTATAGCAAAGGAATGCAGGAGAAAAAAATAATCAAGGAATGTATATTACTGGTAGGGAAAGAGACACTTAGGCTAGGAGACGTTGAGACTAAGAGTTAATTAGCTCAAGTGTTTGTCTTGAATTTTTGTCCAAGTAGGATGACACTGGATAAAGGCAGAGATGTCCCTGTCCCCAACAGGTATGAGCTGCTGCCCTCCCAGCCTGAAGGGGAATTTGAAGTATTCCAGAAGAGATGAGGAGGAATCAGCGGATGCAGAGGTAAAGTCACCAATGAGTTTAAGCTTATGCTGACAGATGGAATGACAGACAGACAGATATTGAACATAGAATGTTCAATTGAGAATGTTCAGTATTGAACACAGAGTGAACATGTTATCATTCAAAACAGATCAGATCAAATATAAGAAGCAATGATGAAAATTTTCACTGAAAATGCAACTGAAATCTGGACTTGGTGTTTTCTGCAAATTAGAAAAATTTTAGGTTACTTTTATACCCTCTAGTATAAATCATTGGGCCGAGAGCACATGTTTAAGTACTTTGCTGAATCAGGGCCATTATGAATAAGAGCCTGGCAATGCTCCCCTGTTAATGAGCTTCCAGGAAATGTACAATTGTTTTTAGAAGAAGTCTAATGAAGACAGATTTCTATGAGATCTCATTTGATGCAGCCAGAAAACCCAAACTCATCAACCAAACAAAAGCATTTTTTGTTGGTGTCTGATTATGCTTCTAGGAGTGCTGGTGTGTAATGCTTTCAAACTTTCATTGAACTTTACTCTCTCACTCCAGGCGATTATTTTTCCTCGATGTCTGATGTTGAATGATATACGTGCACCTGCGTGATAATGGCTAGTTAGATATATCTTTACTGAGCTGGGAAAACCCAGGATGTCACCTCTACACTTAACCATTTTATTTCTTTTATGGCTATGGTATGGATCCCTTCTCTAAAAGCTACCGGTGGAGCTTACATTTGTCAGGGGAAATGTGGGTGTTTTATCATACCAGCTGTTTAAAGTCTCCTACAACTTCCCAAACTGCTTTAAGAGTCCTTGCTTTTATCACCGCTCAGACTTCCAAGCAGTCACCAGAACAAAGGAAAGAACAGCTGGGAAGTTTTAAAAGCAGCCATGTTTGCCGTTTCGCTCAGGTTTAAGCACAATAATTAATAAAACTTCCCCTCCACTTTCACCCCATCTCAGTGCACAATCGCTTCGGAACGGGACTTCTTGCTGGCCCTGAATTTCAGCAGTTATATCACCCTATTCCAAAATAGCAATTATTATTAGTGTTTCACATCCATATTGTGCTAGCGTCCCAGCATCAACCTGCTAAGACACAGCGTGCTCAGGGCTACTTTTAATGTAGCATAAGCAAATCTTCTGGTATTTAATTCATCTAAAGAAGGAATCCTGCAGAAGGGCATGGCCGAGGGAGGCGAGAGACACCTCTCTTCACTCCAGCCATCTAGAAGTTAAATATCTCATATAGGTGAATTATACAGGCTCCACCTATAGCCTATAGCAGAGTCAGTGCCTCCACAGGGTGATTTATCTCTTCTGCCTCGGACACCTCTCTTAGCATGGGATGAATCATCCCCTGACCCTCTCCCGCTCTCTCCACCGACTGGAGAAGGAGATCTGGTGTCAGCCAAACTTGCAGGCGGTTGCATTAGGTCAGGCAAATCCCGTCTGGGCACCACGGTGGTCTGTCCAGCCAGGCTTTCCGTCAGCAGACGATGACGGATGCTCCGCAAGGATGGGAAACAAAGAGCAGCCCCGAGATCTGTAACGCACGGGGCTGTGCAGTAATAAAGTGTGAGGAAAATTGCTTCCTTCCCCTCTGCGGTGATTAGCGTGTGCTCTGAAGTCGGAGGGCTGGATTGATGGCCCTTGTAATTTTATCCCAACTGAAGCTGCTGGAGTAGGTTTTGGGAGGCGGAAATAGTGCCGTGGATCCCAAAAAGATGATGTCGGGTCTTCCAAAAGGATGCAAAGGCTTGAAACAGTGTTTGTAGGCAAACCAAATCACGGGATTTTAAAAGGAAATAGCAGTGGTCATGTTTTCACACAGTACATGCTTGGAGACATATCTGCAGCAAGTACAATGCTGAGTATTTCCTAAAGGCAGTTAAGGGTCTTAACTCCCACTAAATACAAATACAGACATTGAAATAGCTGTGTTATTTCCTTTCTTGGACAATTAATGCAAGATTGGTGGTTTTGGCCTTTTTTCCCTGCTCAGGGCATCCCCATAGCTGCTGTTCTGCACCCCAGCAGGACACTCTCCATGCCATGAATTGGGTCCTCGCTCCAACATGTGAGATGGGTCCTTTTTTTGCATGATAGCACCATCCAGCTGTGTTTGCAGCAGGGATCTTCCAGGGATGAGATGCCCTCCCTGGTTTCAATGACCCAGTGAGTTCCCAAAGATGTTCTCCTCCCCATGCCCTGTGCTAATGCCATCTGCTCCCCGTGGTGACCTCCCATATGCCATCAGAGGAAGGGATGGCTGAATCTAGCCCGAGACTTTGGCTGTTCAGCAGAGCATCGTTTCACCCTGGCAGCTGTGGCCACGTAGACGCAGGGCATTAACAGGCATTATTGCAAGGAAAAACACTCGAAGCACGTTAAGTAACACAAGGTACCTGTGTTTCCCAGCCAAAACTTTTCCAAGATAGTGGCAGCGACACTTCCGACAGACGCCGTTTACAAATCATTATTAACAAAACAAAGCACTTTAAAGAGAGTCACCCCAGGGCACTCTGGCCTCTGTTAAAACAGACTTTTCAAAAACATTTATGGACTTAAATAAAACTCATTTCAGAACGCCAGCGAAATTGCCTCCAGGTTTCACTCTGGCTTTGCTACCAGTCTAGTCCTTAAAATTACTCACCGGGAAAGGGAAAGGTTTTTTTTCCCAGCTAAAGGGTTCCCGTGTGTGCTGCTCAGCTGTGAGAGTCCTGCCAGAATGCAGCTGGCCAGATGCGGGTGGCTGAGATCTGATGCAGTGTATATACCAGATTGTCATTATTGTTATTACTATTACTATTATTATTATTATGTGTATTACAGCCTTGTCTGAAAGTTTGCACAGGCAAAGGATAGGAGTTAGAAATGATGTAGCAGAGGGACCGAGGCACAGTAAGATCAAATGATTTGCCCCAAGACACAGAGGAGGTCGGTGGCAGAGCTGGGAAATGAGCTCAGCTTTCTTGAGACCCAAACCAGCCTCTTTAAAACAGGTTTAGCTACAACATTTTGAAGGTGTCCATCACACTTGCATCCAAGCTTCTGTCCCAGGACCCCAACCTGCACATAAACCACTGTGCTCTGGAAGCTGTTCGTTATCCTTCTGCCAGTAAATGCAAAAACCTCATTAATAAGAGTGGGAGAAATGGTTGCAGAAATGCATTTGCTGGTAACTTTCACTCTCTAGCTCATATTGTTAACACACCCGGCCCCAAATGCTGGATGGCAGATGGAAATACTCATTGCTCTGATGGATTTATGGATGTCTGAATCCTTGTGGCAGTACATATTGCCTTCAGAACAACATTTTCTTCACAGTGAGCCAAGTTCTGGTGCAGCTGAAATTATTGGAAGTTTTGCCACTAACTTTAATGGGATCAGGATTTGGATTTGTGTCTGCAGATACAAAATGACCCACTATTGCAAATTTGGAAAGCAAGAGTTGAATTAAATGGGGTGAGAGTGAAGAAAAAGAGAGAGAAAAATGGAAGCTCTGGTAAGATTTAGGATCGAGTTTTGCCCCATCTCTGTATCACCTTTTCTGAAAGAAGTAGTGCCCCAACCATGCAGATGGCAGGAGCGGAGCAGCCCAGGAAGAAATGCTTTTTATCTCCAGGCAAGTAGCTGTAACCCCAGCCCTTCACCACTGGTGACCAAAAGCTGTTATTTGTGTAGCACTTGCCTGGTGCACTCCATGAAACGAAGTGTTGTTCTGCCCCTGGTTCCCAGCAAATAATTGTCTGTGTCATGCAAAAAGTCGTAAATCCAATATACATATATGTTGCTACATATAGCAGAGGACTGAACTCAACAGGAGATTTCAAACAATCCAAATACCTTCTTTGAAATAAATCTGGAGAAGAGATAAGAGATAGGAGTGGGACAACTGACCAAGGAGTTTTTTAGGTAAGACAAGCCCAGGCTTGAACGTTCACATGATACAGGACATCCCAGCAGACCTCTTTTTCTGTTGCCTCCTCACCTGAAAGAGCTGGCCTGGAAGGCATTGCTTAATGCAAGCATTTCTGGTTGGGCATATGCCAAGAGGCACAAAACATTTCAGGAAACTGATTCTTCTGGAGTGATTTCTAGCATATTTGGTACAAAAAAATGATTAGAAGACTCTCAATCACCCAAATTGTTACTCTGGTGGCAGACGGGGGAGAGGATGCTGCTTTGGATGGTACTTATGCTACTGTAGAATTGCAAAACTAACACACAAGAAGATGGAGATGTCCAATGGGTCCCAGAAGTCTGCATTCAGTTGTGGTGAGTTTCCATTTCCTGTCTGTGAGGTGAAAGGACACATGTGACAAATTGGCCTTTTATGACACTCAATGTTTCTTTTTAACTCTTTTGCCGGTGATAGGGGTTTATGTCACAAGAAATTCCATCATGAGAAGGTGGGTTTCACTGCCAAAGCAAACCAACAGGAGCTGATAACATCTGGACTCAGCTCCTGACATTGCCTTGCCGATTTTGAGGCAGCTCCTGAATCCACCAGGAAAGCTACAGCTGCATTTGGTGGTGCAAGGGTGGTGTGTCACCTTCTGCAAGCCACCTCCATCCCCTCCCAGGGAGGAAAAAGGCTTTACCTAAAAACTATTTCAGAAGCTGAAGCCAAAGACCATCCATCAAGTTCGCTGAGCATCTTCAATTCTAGATAGAGAGGGAAAACACACCAATTGTGAGACTTTTCACAGCTCTGCCTTGAAAGGGGAGACAAAATCCTTCCCCCCCGAGCTACTTGGCTCCAGCCAGCTCCAGCTGGGAGCTCGCAGCCGCTCTCTTCCCTGGGCAGAGCGAGATAGCAACGCAGAAATCGCCGCCCGTGACTGATTACACAAGGCAGGTGTGATGCCAAGAACGTCGTCACCCGCTTCGCTCGCCAAGTACCTGGATGCAGCAGGAACAATCGCATCCTGCAGATAGCTCCGTCAGCCCACGGGCACGTTCCCCTCTGAGATGGGATGACTGAACATGCAAACTAATGTGCTTGTGAGCCTTTCATGTGCAGAGCTGTAACAGATGTTTAAAGATCATCCTCTGGCACTGGGAAAGTGTCTAGGAGGCCCTGGATAGGAGCTTTCTTGGCATACCTTATTTTTTTTTCTTTTTTTTTTTTTTATGATGAGCTGAAGCAGGAAAGTTCCTGTTAGTGATTATTTTCTGTCTGTAAGCAAAAAGCTTACGGTGTGTTTTGCCCCAGCTCATGTATCAGGGAACACCGAGCAGATAAACGCAGCTTTCCTCTTCGCTGTGGGTCCCTATCTCTCAGCAAGCTTTACAAAGATCCATGAGACAGCCATTTCAGTGACACCAGCAATTAAAAATCCACAGCTGGAAGCACCTCACACTCTCTCTGACAATGCTCCATGCAAACACGAATCACAGGTGATGCCCGCAACAATCTCAGCCAACATTAAAAGGGGATTTATGAAGAAATTATGCTGAATCTGAGAAAAATACGCTGGTGCAAGTGTGTTCTCCAGGGCTGGTCCCAGACATTAGAGGAACACATTTTGAATTACAGTGTTATGGACCCATTGCATATGGCGGTCGGTCTCTTCAGTAAGACTTCTCCAACTTGGACATACCCTCCTCCTCAATAACTAAGGTAGAGTTATAGCAGACTTGCTTCCAGATGCCTTGGTGCAAAGTCAGCCCTTGTGATAACAAGACCCTTGCCAACACCACATGAACACAAAGCTTTGCATTTCCCTGCGATTCCCCCACCAGCAGAGCCTTGGATATGTTTCGGGATGCAGCAATGGTGGGCATGGGTACAGGCAACTCAGCACAGAAATGGCCTTTGGGACATGACTGGAGGATGCAACTCGTGCCTCAGTGCTGCATTCAGTAGGGCTTGTCTGCAGAGCTTGTCATGAGACTGTCACCCTGACTGATATGAGGGCAGAGCGCATGAGAACCATCATTACATGATGCTGGTGGCCAGACATAGCAAGTGCAAGTCATCCAGGCTCTAGAAAATATGACTAGTTATTTGACCACCTAGAAGGTGAACCCTATTGAGGAGCTCACTGCAAATCTGGCCTGATTTCCTCTGAGACTATTCTCCCCGTGCAGAGAGGGGGTGCCCACAGGTCCTTTCTAGCCCATCTCCTTGCATGGGCTCTCTCCAGCTGCGGTTCCGTTTGATTTGCAGGTTGCTGAGACTTTAGAGTTCCTATTTGCCCTTTCTAATGAGTAGTTAAATGCCCAGCATGAACAAGCAGGATCACATCCTACTGAAGTCCGTATCCCTGCTATGAAAACTTAAATGACAATCAAAGCTGTCTTACTGAGAACTGCCTATCCCACCACGAAAAAATGCCTACAGGGCACCACTGCATGCTGCAAAACCTCTGGGGCAAGTTCTGTTTAATCAATGTGGGCTTTTTTTGTAGGACAAATAAAATCATAGAATGGTTAGAGTTAGAAGGGACCTTAAAAATCATCTAGTCCCAGACCGAGACCCGGTTGCTCAAAGCCCCATCCAGCCTGGCCTTGAACACCTCCAGGGATGGGGCATCCACAGCTTCTCTGGGCAACCTGTGGCAGTGTCTCACCATCCTTACACTAAAGAATTCCTTCCTAATATCTATCTAACTCTCCCCTCCTTCAAAACTCTTCCCCCCTTGTCCTATCACTACACTCCCTGATCAAGAGTCCCTTTAGGTACTGGTACCAGTGCCTTTAGTACTCACTAGATGGGTTTGGCTAGCTTACTGTGGAGTTACCTGTCTTTAAACAAGAAGGAGTGTTTATATTCAGGGTCTGACCTAAAGCCACTGCAAAACACTAGGACCCTTTCAGCTGACTGCACAGAGCTAGGAATAGACCCCTATTGACTTCGGCAAAAATTCAGACCTTCTTTTTCATCTTGTTGAGTAGAGACAGAGAAGATGCAGACATAGATAAATGGGACATAAAAGAATTTTTTCTACTATAGATCGGAACACCATGGGAGAAAACCTCATCCATTCCCTCTTCTTAACTTATCAGTGGTGTGTTTTGAACACTTGGCTCTTCTATTAAGTTGTAAGGGGAGACCTAGCATTGAATACCCATCAAAGCTAAAAGGAGTTCTGCCCCAGGTGTCAAAAGAAGGACAGAGGCTCAAAATAGCCCTGTAACAACTACTAATAAGAAATGTTGCTCTCTGTTTGTGTTGGTAAAACAACGATTACTCGACCACTCTTCTAGGTTTTGCCTTAGCAATGGGGCTATAACATTGTAACTTTGCAGCCTCGTTGAACATGGAGTTCGATTCATTAATGTTCCTAAAGTGCTTTAAAATCTGCAGCTGGATAAGTGCTAAGTAGCCTTATTGCTGTGATACAGATGAATTTGCTTATCTCTCATGTAAATCAGCTTAAAACATTACCCTGAAATTAACAGCTCCGGGGTTGACAATAGGCTCAACCACACTCTAAAACTGCAGCACTTATCATATCACAACATTACCCTTATTAATTACACGCCCTGCTGTGGTTTTTGGACCGAAATCAGCTACACTTCAGATACGGGCAGCCGGACAGCACTGGGAGGAAAGCGTTTGTAACTGCACGACACATATGTTAATGGTGAAATTAAACAGATGGCCCAGTCACTCATCAGTGAAAGTCCACCAGGGGCTGTAAGAAAGGAGGAGATTTCCTATGTAACATAACAATTTGGACATCAGAAGGTTTCGAGTTACAAGATTTTTCTTTATCCTCCACCTGAAACTTTTAAAGGGTAACGTCGGGGAATTTCATCCGGACTTCGGATACTAATCTAGTTTTATGCCGTTTTGATCTGTCTGTTGAGAGCTGGCGGCCAGCTCCGCCGCCTCCACGTAAGCGTACACCGTGCAGCAGATGGACCGACCCTCTGCAGCCACGGAGATGTGTCTGGAGCTCGAAAATCCACCCCACACCCCATCCCCTGTCTCCAGGATCCCTCGCACGTGATGAGCTGGTAAAGAAGCTGGACCCAGCACTCACTGCACCGCGCGTCGGCAGGACGGGTTTAGGGGCTGAGACGCAGGGGAGTGGGGGCAAAGAGTCACTTGTTGCTCATTCGGGCATCTCAGCTGAAGCCACGTGGGTCAGGTCTGACATTAAACCTGGTTTCAGGGCGTGCAGCAACCAAACTCACATCAAACTCACTCTGGAAGTCTGGCTTACTCCGAGCCGCCTGCACAAGTAATACCTTCTGCAGCGTTCTGCCCGGCGTGAAACTGTAAAAAAAAAAAAAGAAAAAAAAAAAAAGGGATAATGGGCCCAATTAAGATTAAAGCCAATTTACGTCTGAGCTCTGCATCCTTCTTCACTTACAGACATGAAAGGGCTGATCATCAATATTTTCAAATGCATTTCTGGCAACGGTTAGCAGCTCTAACCAAAGTCAGGGCTCTGATGCACACACACACGGCTTGTACACAGAGTGATTTACAATCCAAGAGGACACCAAAGAAAGACTAGACGAAGGGAAGAAAGGGTTATTATCCTCAGAGCACCTACAGCCAAACTTTCGGTGGTATTTAAATGCCTACTGGTGTTTTCAAAAGTTGACATCTAATTCCCTTTGAAAACCTGTTCCAGATTTACAGAAGTGGTCAGCTCTCCCAATTGGAGATACATTTTCAAAAGAGCTCAGATCCTAATTAGACAACGGGCGGGTTTTCAGAAGTGCCCAGTGTGGGGCTTTGAGATGTTTTGGAAAAATGGAAATAAGAATCAAAATGTGCACTCGGGGTATGAAAAACCAGGTTTACATGGCCTCTATCAGTTGCAGCTTGAGATTATATGTTTGGACTTGTTTGGACTTAATCAAAAGCCTTTCTATGAAGAAATTATTAATTTTAACTTCAATTAAGCAAGTACCTACCATTTTCCTTTTCTGCAACACAGAAAACCACAATAGCCTTTTCCCATCATATCAAGTTTCCTACACAGAACAGTTTGGGGAAATGGTAGAATTTTTCTATCTCTGTTTAATATTTACAGAAAGGTGATTTTTATTTTTTTTATTATATTTTATTCCCAGGTCATCTTATTTTTGTTCAGTGTCCTTCTGAATCCCAAACCTTTTCATTTATTTATGTCCTTTTTAAAACTGACTGGGATTTAGTGGAAACCTTAGAGCTTCTCTTTCAAAAATACCAATGGGTATGAAAAAAATTGCCTGTTTTACTTATATTGTCCATGTCCCATAAAATGATTTCACAATGAGCCCCAAAGAGGAAAATGGAGCTGGGACATGCAGAAAAAGACATCTGTGTGAACCTTTTTCACACACTCACTTAAAGCACAATATTGATTTGAATTTTTGCTGTTTTTCTTTCAAGTAGAACAAAAAATTCTGTGTCTGCTATTGCAACAAAACCTAGCTATTCTTCCACCAAGAAGAAAAGACCATGAAGTAGATTTTCCCAGTAATAATATGAGGTCAAACCCCATCATTGCTGGACCAATGTCTTGTACCAGGCTCCCCAGGTCATATGTAGGTGTGCCAGTAGGCGGCCCAAGGTTTCAGATTGGGGTCCCATGGACCACAAAATTGCAGGGGAGAACATCTTACCTTTCTTAAAGGTTGATCTCTGCAGATCTTTGAGCTTCACTGGGTACTGTTAAGAGCTCTTCTAGGTAGAGCTCAAAACCTCAGCAGGGAAATTAGCGGGTAGTGTGTCCATCACCAGACACGTCTAACCTGTCTCCTCGCAAGGGCAAGACGTGAGAGCCAGATTGGTGCTCAGCATTTGGCATCGGGAGCACTCAGGGTGGTGGTACCCCATGCAGAGCCATGAAAGATGAGCTGAAGCTTGGTGAATTGGTTATATATGATGCAACTTGTACTTTGGCCCAGGTACCTGAGAAACACCCCAAAAGCTACATAGAAGTCTCTCTATGACTAGGACAAAGTTATGTCTACACCCGAACATCTGGGAAGTGGGGTTCTGAAACCCTACCACCTGCTCCATTAGGTAGCTGAATGTATGAGGATGGGCTGCACTTACCTTTCACGTTGTTTTTGGCAGGGAGGGAGACCAGGAATCATTCGTTATGTGCAGAGCAATTTCTGGGTCCAGAACAGTTTAACCTGTTAAGGGAATACGGTGTCTCTCTGCTGTCTCACCAAAGCGATGGGACACAGGGCAGGATCACAGGAGCTTCATCACACGAAGCCCAACTGCAATTGTCCAGGAGAAAAGTCAACCAATCCACCAATCAGGGTCACCTCATACGTGGGGGAACCATGCACAGCCATGATCAGAGCACATACCCTACAAACACACAGCTGACACTGCCTTGTAGCTGGAGACTCCAGGGTTCCTGGAGAGGCTCTGCTTTGAGGTCCCATCTCCTTTTGGCAGCAATGTACTACATGTAGGGAGCAGAAAGGCCTTCCTAATGCAGAAACAGAAATGAGACACCCAACCCAAGTCTTCCACTATTTGTGCCATAAGAAATCTCTGCTCTTCAGTTATAGCAACACCCCACTGCCAGCAGAGGGAATAATGAATAACAGTGCTGTTCTCATTAAATGCTTTATTTCAGTTTAGTTTCTTCTTCTCTTTTCCCTCTCCTTCCCCATTTTTTAGCTTGTGACACCAAAAGGTGTTGGAATAAGGGCTTCCTGATGTTGCCACATTGCAGAGGGTCAGATAAGATGATCTCACAAGGTCCCCTCAACTCCTTTATCCTCCAGTTCTGTGATATGATTCAATTTCCTGGGGATTAGTGACCAGGTGGGGTTAATGGTGCTCAGCTGCAAAGTAAGCCATCAGCTCCTCCCAGATGGTCAGTGTTTATCCCTGCAAGTCATTCATGACTGCTTCCCTCTGGGTTTTAGAGCCCTGAAAAAGTCATCATGTTCTTCCATAGCTGTCTAGGCAAACATCCTCCCCCCAAAAAAGGGCTAGAAACAAAGCCCAGAAGTAATCACCCATCTCGGGGGGACAAGCACTCCTGCATATGGTACCTTTAAGTTTTGCCCCACTAAGCAAGCCGTTAATCAAAAGCTGAAGTGGTCCAGTCATGGGCAAATAATTTCTTGTTGATTAGAGAGGTCTGCAAGCACTGCTCGTTCCTGGGACACGCTGAGGCAGCAGGTATCAAGAGGTCCTTTGTCAGCCCAGAGAACTCTACCCGGCTTCTCACAATTTGCTGAAGGCAGGGCTTGCCTTTCCCTGCTTGTGTGACAGCTGCTGTGACCTTCCCATCAGTAGAGCCTGGTGCCAGGATGCTGAAAACATTTTGAAATGCCTGCAGCTCGGCTGCTGGATGGGGATGCAGGGGGTTGAGTTGGCAGAACTGAGATGCTGGGATGGGATACGAGGGAAAAAAAAAGCCAGAAAGCAGTGAGGTTCCCATGGCACAGGAGAAGACAACACACCCCCAGCAGTCTTCATTAGTCCAACTTGGAGAAAAACTTCACTAAATCCAGCATCAGTCTGACCTGGAGCAAAACAGAAGGGCCTGTTGTGACAGGAAAAGAGGTAATGGTTTTAAAGTGATAGATTCAGACTAAGTATAAGGGAGAAATTTTTGACAATGAGGGTGGTGAAACACTGGCCCAGGTTGCCCAGAGAGGTGGTAGATTCTCCATCCCTGGAAACATTCAAGGTCAGGTTGGATGGAGCGCTGAACAACCTGATCTAGTTGAAGATGTCCCTGTTCATTGAAGGAGGCTGGACTAGAGACCTTTAAAGTTCCCTTCCAACCCAAAGTATTCTACAATGCTAAGATTTCCTGTTCCCAGCCCCATTATTCGTCAGGGTCCATGGTGCTGCAAACACCCATGACAGCTGTGTCCCCATGCTGTCCATGCCCAACTCCAGCCCTCCAAAGTGCACCCACAAGTGCTGAAAGATTTTTCCAGCATCCCGCCCACCTCCTGCTCTGGGAGATGCTCCCAGCAGGAGAGAGGAGCTGAGCTGAGAAGGGTGTTTCTTGCAGTAATAGCAGGGCAGGGAAACCAAAGCAACCGCCCTGCCAGCCCCCAGCTAGCCACAGGCACAATTGCTCATCTTCATGTAATCATCAACCCTCCGTCCTGGGAATACAGACTCAGAAAAAACGCCCAGAGGACCTGTTGTGTAAACAGAGGAGAGGGGGGAATTTCATTCCCTTAGCGGGCAAATTACATACTTAATAAGAAAGATTTTGTTTTTTCCCCTAAATGGCTTTAGCCAGTTCAAGCTTTGAGATCTGGAGCATCTGGGTCACGGAGCCCCATCTCCCCGCGTGCAGGCAGGGGACACAGGCAGAGGCACCCCCCCCAGGAGCTACCATGGCTCCTGCAAGGCAGGACAGCTGTGAATAAATGTGCAACTCATAAAGCTGAAGGGGCTCTGCAAGCTATTAGGTAATTAAGCAAAGTGAGGGCTCGGAGCGCCCGGCTGCTGCTTCCAGCCCATGGCTGTGCTCTCTTTAGAGTCTGATTGGATAAAGGATTTTTATTAACTTCATATTTTTCCTTCTAATTTTCCTCTCTTTGCCTTTCATATTGCAGGCCCCGAGCTCCTCTGGTCTTGTGGTGATGTTTATTGGCACTGGCAGGTTGCAACACCCCTGCAGGCTTCCCACAGACAAACCCCAGAGCGCAGACCACGAACCGAGGCAACTTCATACGCTGCCTTTGCTGCGAAATTGCTCAGGCACTTCCCTCCCGGTTTCCCTTTCGCCCTCCCCACCTTCCCAGCTGGAGCCTCCTCCCTCCCGCTGCGCCTCTCCCTTTTCCAGCAGAAGAGGCACCAGGCCCAGAAAAGCAGCTGGTCTGCAGGGCAACGCCAAATCCATCTTTTCGCTGCTCCTGGAGGCTGTGGTTCGAGGTGGGAAACAAGCCCCATCGGGCTGCAGCAGCCGTCACCGCTGCATAGGGCAGGACAGCCTCCGGACGAGGGCAGGGATGGAGGGAGGGTGGCTTTAGAGCAGCAGCAAAAGGCTTGGGCATCTGCTTTTGACTCCACCGTAGACTTGCTTCACCTTCAAAGGTCATGTAAGTTGACCCCATCCAACCTGGACAAGGTGGGGACTTGCAGTTTGGCCCCTGAAATACACCTCTCCAATCTTCAAAGCGGGTGCATAAAAGCGTAAAAACGCAGGGGTGGGTACATTTTTTTTGGTGCCAGCGTTTGGGCACCTACTATCTGCTCCGGAGAGCTCCTTGGCCTTTCTTCGTGGACTCCTGGGCACCTTCCTGGAAGCTTTCCCCAGCTGGCAGAAGCTGTGCCCTGGGATCTACTGATCCTCCCACCATCGCTCTGCGAGCAGGCTGTGTCGCCTGCGTTGGCTTGGTCTTGGTGATGCTCACAGGCACATCTGTTAGCAACAGCTGGCTGAGAGCCCAGCCTCCTCCTCCCCCCCCCATTTTTTATTTTTTTTTATTTTTTTTTATTTTTTTTTTTATTTAATATCACTTTGGGGTTTTACTGGTAGTGTCTCTGGACCGTAGGAGGCAAAGAAAGAAGCGGCAAACCCCCCAGAGTGCCACCAGTGAATCCAAATGAAAGGCGGAGGACGGGAAAGCGCCTGCTTGACGAGCAGCAGTGCCCCGGGTTTGGTGGCCCTCCAGCTGCTTGTTATAATAGCAGGGGAGTGGCTGGGTCACTTGATGATTTATTTCAGCCCCTTGTCCTGCTTGGAAGGGAGCATAAAAGATGCTTTGTTTCCGCGAGCGGGAGACGGGGAGCACTCCAGCCTCCAAACCTCCCGCTTGCCAAGAGAGCCCGATGCACTCCCCTCATGTGGGATCCATTTGAGCCTGAAAACTTGACAAGGAATGTCATAGCAACACCAGGATGTTCCCCCCATCCAGCACAGCAGCGGCAGCTTATTTGTTCAGGGCTCGGTTGCTGTGCACAATCAATGCAGCATGTAGCGTGCCACGGGCTTTAAAGACATATGGGCAACCTCTGGCTGTGTCGAAAAGACGGTCTGTCCGCAGGGAGGGCTTTTTGAGCCACACTCAGCATTGTTTAAGCTTCTAGGCATCTCGCCTGGCTCTTGCAAGCCCTCGTCCCTCCCAGGCACTTGTAAAAGTTTCGAGCCGTGCCATTCCCACCCTTCTGGAGCTGCTGGATTCAGCGTGGATGCCCCAGCCCGGCCTCAGCAGCCTGTTTAGTTTCCTGCCTTCTTAACAAGCCGGATTTAGGATTCAAAAGATGTTGGATCTGCAGTGACACAGCTACGACGATCTGCCCATAATTCTGATGGTTTGGGTTTTTTTAAAAATCCCTGCTCTTTCTGGCTTCAAATAAAAGCTGAGGAGCACAGAGTGATTTAACTGATGCCTTTGTGTTTGAGTAGCAGCTCAGAGGAGCAGTGGCTGTGTCTTCCCCAAAATCCACTGCTGCCTCCGAGGGGAAGCAGACAGGTTCATCTTCAGAGGAAGGCTTATACTGGGCCCCTTTTCAGATGTGCGGGAGCACTGGTGCTTCTCAAAGAAGTCACATGGTGGGTAAACCTACATAGTTATCACAAACTTAGTTAAAAGGAGTTTATCACAGAATCACTTAAGTTGGAAGGGACCTTTTAAGATCATCTAGTCCAACCAATGAAAGGAAAAACACAACCAACCAACAAACAAACAAACAAAAAACCACAAACGAACAAAAAACCCACACAAACCCCACCCCCAAACCCCCCCCCCCAAACCCCCACCCCACACCCAAAACAACACCAACCCAACACTAATCCATATCCCCAAGCACCATGTCAAC
>JAOQGH010000023.1:110375607-110508508 GCA_025769975.1 Gallinago jamesoni | reverse complement strand
CAAAACAACACCAACCCAACACTAATCCATATCCCCAAGCACCATGTCAACTCCTCTCTTTGAATACTTCCAAGGATGGTGCCTCAACCACCTCCCTGGGCAGCCCGTTCCATATGTATGGCTTCTGCCAGGAGAAATCCTAAGTGTTCAGGCATCTGTTAGAAGATCTGTACTGGTAGGAGTCTCTTTTATTTTAGTTAAATGAGTCTAAATAATTTCAAATACATCAGCTTTAATGGAAATGGAAGAAAACTGCGTATCAGAATCTGGCTGACTGGGGCTCTTCTTCCAGCATCACTGTTATGGTCTGAAGAAACATGGGGTGTGGTGTGAGATGACTCTGAAATCTGAGATCACCCCAAGCAAGTAATACATGGTTACTTGAAAACATTTCTACACAGTCCTCTGCGATCTCTGAACAACGATACCATTCTCTCCGATCTGCAAATTACTTCCATGGGGGCATTTTCTGCAATTACTGAGGTTACCTGGTGTTATTACCTCTACTTTACAAATAGGAAGGCCCAGAGAGGTAAAAAGGCCTGCCCACGTCATGTAGATGAAGGGTTCAGAGTTGAATGCTGGTTTCTGGACTTAGGTGCAAAGCAGAAAATAAATACATAAATAAATACATACATATTGAAAGGCTCAGTGATGGGATTGACTGCATTGCCCCCCCTGCCCTGGCCATTCATCCACTTGTCTCTGCTGTATACTGAGAGTCACTGCAGCCAGTTGTTTCTCTTATTTGCTGGAAGAAGCTTTTCTCCTGGAAAAAAGACCTTTTCGTATCACATGGCTGCCCCAAAGGTAACAGTCAAGAGAATAGTTTGGCAAGCAAAAAGCTCTGCTCAGAAATTACTCAGTCCATGTTGGTTAAGCCAACATTGAGCTTGAGTGACTTAACTTTGCTGAGTAATGCTCATTTGTCTTGGGATGTCATTCATCAGCCTGGCCTGAGCCCAGAGACGCCCAAATCCTTCCTCCATCCTCAGCCGCAGGACAGAGCCAGACACCGGTGGAAAGGACCACCCAAAAGGATCTCAGCCTTTCAGGATTTTCCTTTCTAGTGGAAAAGAAGCAGCTGTACTTCCGTAGTTTCAGGATCAACAGCCATTACAGATGGTCTCAGCACCATTAGTGTTTCAGGATCAACATTCTTCAATGTGACCTCCTGACCTGCTTTTGGTTTCTTTTCTGCTGACCTCCTTCTCGGCCACAACCTCTGCTGCTGTCACTGAGGCTCTTTACCCAGGGAATGATTTTTCTTGCCCAGACTACAGCCAAATCCTTGTTGGTTTGGGCACTCACTATACCTGAAGAGGACCAAGCCCAAGCTCCAACTGACCTCACCGTGCCCATCTAGGTCGACCTGCAACTCCCTTCCCCATGGATATTTCCACCTCTGAGAAACTGCCTACCACTGTCTGACTAGTAGTCACTCAAGTGAGGGTTAATGACAAAGAAAAAAAACCCCAACCTTTAAAAACCCCTTTTTATTTTTGCTGTTTCCTTTAGTGTTTGCATGTTCTTAAACTACCAGCTCTTGCAGGCCAAGGATGCTGTGTAGCTGCCTGGAAAGTGCTTAGGTCTCTGGAAGCACTGCCATTAACAACTAATAAATGTCAAGATAAACTCCATAATCACTGATTGTTGCATCCAGACCTGAAAGCTCCCTGGATTGCTTTACCTTTAAGCAAAACCACCACCTCACTGGATTGACACATTTTTCAGGGCCAGAAGGCACTATTAGATTTTGTAGCTCAACCTCAAGGGACAGATTTCAGGCCGAGAGCAGCTAGTATCCAAAGCAGACGTGTTGAAAAGCAGCTGAGCACAGGGCTCGAGCGTGGGTACAACAGCCCCAATGTGTTACTGTGAGCTGCCCATGTTCAACCATGGGCTGATACCCATCATAAGGTGACCTTCTAATCCTGGTCACCTGCTGGTCCAATTAAGTTATGGACATCTGCAAAACATAAGCCAAGAGACTCCCCCCTGTCCTAGCGGTGCGTGTGTTGCATTTTATAATGATTCCAAAACAGTTTTAAGTGAAAATAAGCCACCCTGCACAAGAGCTAATGCAGGCAGGGTGCAGAGCTGAAAAAGAACTGGAAAAAATTAACTTCTGGTATATATTTCCTATGGTTCCTTTCAGTTAACTCACTGCAATGCTTAAAATACTTCCTTGCCATATGAATCTGCTGCGGTATATTTAACACATTACCGGTATAAAATGATTCAAGCATGAGCTTCTTTTATCAGTGAAGTCCAAACTACTTTTCCTGCCTCTAAACCAGTGATGGAGCTAAACCAAAACCACAGATCTGATCACTCCTTGAACATTTGGGTAAGTTTGGATCTTCAACCTAGCATCATGTAGAGCCCTAATTTGTTAATAGGCCCACACCTAAGTCCCAAATCCAAATGTTGTTGGATTTGGAGGTTGTCCCTTATAACAAAAATGTTCCAAAAATCCATTTCGAGGAGAATTAGGCCTTGAGGAAGTTTGGTTCTGACAAAAAGCAACCACTCATGACCTTTTTCTAAACAAAACAGAAAGGAGAAACTGGAATTTTATCCCTTTTGTGTTTGGACAAGATTTCCTTTTGTTCCACAATTCTCCTGGCAAACACCATGGTTTGGGGCAAAACAGTGAAATTTTACAGGGTGAGGAAATTATATGTCTTTGTGGATTTGTCCTAAAGGGATTTGGGATTTTTTTTGGTAAAGGAAATTGTACCAGGTCTGCTTTTTTTTTTTTTTTTTTTTTTTTTTTATGGCATATGCAATCATTTGTCTACCAGCTTTGATATCAGGATAGGGAGAACCAATGGGTACAGATTAGCAGCCACAGGAGTTTGCTCTTTACCTTGGTCTCCTTAAGAACAACTAGTTCCTTGGACAGACCTCGCTGGTGGCATCTGTTGTCACATTGCCAAATGGTTCTCACCAGACTGCCAGGTCTTGCCCAGGGACCACTGCCAATAGATGGCTGGATGAGGCCACCCTGTTTTAGAGGCTAACAGGGTTTAATAGCGTGAATGTAACCAGACTTCTAGTCTCCAAGCCAAAGAATGACTCCTGGCAATGTTTGTTTTATTAATACAAATGTAGCCATTGAGGTCAATGAGACAAACTGGAGAGACAGACACATTTAAGTACTCTGAGAGATGAAGGCTGAAAGAAGATAAGAGTCTGGTCTATAAATCTTCTGCTTTTTCACTAAATGGGAATAACACAGGCAACAGCACTTAATGCTATATCACTAACCCAAAAACACAATTCTGAGCAAAATATTGAGCTCTCCTGCTGACACCATCTTCAGCCTTAGATGCAGTCATTAGCTCTTTTTGCCAATGCTATCAATAAGACTCATCCAATGCTCTGGAAATCCCCAAACTCTGAAGTGAAAGAAGTCAAACACATGCCATGGAGTCTACCAAAAAGACACAGATCCTTTTTATGTCTACCATGCAGTGTTATGGTAATTATTGGTAATAATCTTCAGATCCCATCCTCTGTCTTATTGTTCCCTGTCATGAGTGCTTTCCCAGCAGAAAGATGAAAGTAGAAACCCTAAGACCACCCTGTCCTTTAGAGGATGTCCTTCAGAGGATGACATGGCCTGAATGACCTCATGCCCCAAAGACCCCAGAAGAGCCTTACAAGAATCCCACATCTCTGAGTTTAAGCTCACAGAAACTATTTCATACCAAAATGCCTTCTGCATGTAGTTGCAGTGCTCTGAACCACTCTGGCTTTCCAACAGGTTCCACAGAAGCTCTAAAGAGCAGATTGTTTCCATGGCAGTTTATTTTTATGCATTTATTTAGGAGAAAGGACACACTCCTACAGGCAACCGAACTTGTGCTTGGAAATCATGGAATCATAGGATGGTTAGAGTTGGAAGGGACCATAAAGACCATCGAGTTCCAACACCCTGCCATGGGCAGGGACACCTCTCACTACACCAGGTTGCTCTAAGACCCATCCAGCCTGGTTTTGAACACTTCCAGGGATGGGAAATCCACAGCTTCTCTGGGCAAACTGTTCCAGTATCTCATCATCCTCAGAGTAAAGAATTGCTTCCCAGTATCTAATAGTCCACCCTATTTCAGTTTAAAAATGTTACCCCTCATTCTATCGCTATGTTCCCTGATAAAGAGTTCTTCCCCATCTTTTCTGTAGGCCCCCTCTATGTACTGGAAAGCATCTATAAAGTCTTCTCAAATCCTTCTTTTCTTCAGACTGAATCATGATTTTGTAGACCTTCTGGCTTCAAGGCTGTTAGAAATATGTGCACCTACAGCCCCTTGGGAGAGGACACTCAGCTGCTTGGTGGTGGATCAGGCTCTGTTCGAATACTCTGGGCTGAAGCCAGACCTCAGATGGGTACCCTGACTCAGTTTCAAGCGTCCTCATCTGTTCCATCTCAGATCAGCATGACTCAGGAGGAAGAGGCACAAACAGGGAGGAGATTTTAAAAACAATCCCGAGTAAGACAGCAGTTCTGTTTTTCAGGTTCCTCAGTGTGCTTCTTTGGTGGCAGATCACTCTGTTTGAACAAAATGCCACCAGCCTCCCCAGGACCCATACAAACAGAGGCATCTCAATACATGAATGTCACCAAAGCCTTGCTGCCAATATTTTTCATTGGGTTTTTTTTTTTTTGTCGTTGTTCCTTTTTTTTCACTCCAACTTTCCCTCTTGTTTTAGACCACTTTCGTCTCCCTCTGTCTCTTGAGAACTGTCTCATTGTGCATCTGTTTTCCCTTTGCATGTTCTCCCTTCCCCCTATGTTTACTTTTGTAAGCAGACTGTTGTTTTTATTCAATTCCCTTTGGTTTTCTTTGGTTTTTTTTTCTCCAGTTCTTCTAATCTCCTCTGCAGCTCTCCCATTCTCTCCACTTACCTTCCATCCCAGAGTGCCACTGGGTCCCTGTTTCCAATTAGGTATGTTTTCTCTTGTTTACTGGACTTTTCCTTTCCTCTATGTTGCACAGCAGCCACCTTTTTTTTTTTTTTAAATTTTATTTTATTTTTTCCCTTGCTGGTGAGAAGCCAGGAAGCTACTTCTAGCTTCTTCACCGCTGTTGGTTTTCTTCATTTAAGTATTTTCTTTCCCCAAGAAATAAAGTAGATGGTTGTTTAAAAATGTTTACAATCTAATTGTAACAACTGCTGCGGAAATTACTTTCATGCATATCAAATTGTAGTAAACCAGTTCATCTTAATAACCTCTCTTTTTCTTTTTTACCTTAAAGCACCTCATCAAATATAGACCCAACTCTACTTGTTACCAAATTTCCTTATGGAAAGACTCACAGAACCTTGCTGTTCAGCACCCAGGTCCTTGTCAAGCCTTCCTAAAGACTGCAGCTGAGAAGAAGTCAGAAGCACCCTTCTGAGCCGACATGAAATCACTCAAATTTCTTGTGGAACCTCTTGTTTAGCTCTTCTACAAGATTTTCCAAAATGAAACCACCTCCAGGAAGCATTCAGGTCATGGCAAAGCTGCCTTTCCTGGCTGGAAAACGATCTGAGGGGAGAATTTCTCGCTGGATCTGGTTCATATTCAGTGTTACCTTGTCCTGCCATATCTGGGTAGTACAGCAGGGAAAAGTTAGCATCACAAGGGATGGCAAATTTTATTAACCAGAAAAAAAAAAGCTTAGAGAGCAACGTGGGTTTCATCTGCTTCATCTGCTCATTTCCTTTTTTTTTTTTTTTTTTTTAAGAAAAAGGAAACAAAATAAAAGTTAGCTTCTGCACTTGGCAGTCTTCTGTCCCCTGAAAGCTAAAGGGCTCATTTCAACCTCTGGGGGAAAAAGTGGGGTTGACCAAGACGTGTATGGGTAACACAATCAGATTCTACAGTAATAAAATTTGTGGGGAAAATTATCCACCAGCTTCGAGAATTCCAGCAGTGCTCAAAGCTGTAAATGTTTGGCAACACAAGGCATTCAAGAAACCTGAACGGGTGATGTTGGGTTTAGTTCTTTGAAAGCTTTTCTTCTCACTCCCCTTTGTGTTTTTTGATTTTTTATTTTTTTAAATACTTTCTTCTTATGAGCAGAAGTGGTTAACTCAGGAGTTTATGAAACAAGAAACTTGGCTTCCACTCCTGGCTCTTGCATTCGTTTTCTGCCTACTCTTGGAAAAACTCACTTAAAACTGGATCTATAGGCAGGCTCAGGTTGTTCCAGGCATCAGACACTCAGGATCTCTGTAAGCAGATTAGATGAGTGAACAGGATTACCCAAAGACAGAAAGCAGAACTTTTAAAAATACCTGCAGCAACCTGTAGAAAATAAGAAGATGGGCAAGACTCAAGGCTTCTGGATGGTCCTGGGTGAAGGGAGATGTAGCTATCTGGGAACTTCTAGTTGGGATTTTCAACCCTAAACCTTTTTCTAGATTAGGTACCTAAATCACATTAGCCCAATTTTATGGAAAACAGCAGGGAGATGCATTGTTCTTTGGCAGTGAAAGAGGAAAGTGGGGAGCTATCTTCTCAAATATCCCCTACGCTTGTTTGTGGCAGGAACTTTAAGCCATGTCTTGAGTTTTGGGGCACCTCCCTGGTGGGGTAGACGAACTAACCAGAGACCAGTCAAGTTCAGTCACCGGGCTGTGGAATGCAATGGGACACGTATGGCAACAGCAGAAAGTTTCATTGCCACCTCAATGCAAAGCCAAGTATAATAACTGCGCTCAAAGAACAGTTTGATCTGAAGCAGATCCTAAAGGGAAGGACCACGGAGCAAACAAGCAGTCCGAGAACTCTGCTTTGCCTCTGATGTGACACAGGCGCCTGAGCAGGGGTGACAGTTTCAAGGCTGGTGTCATTTCTCTGGTGGAGATTCAAGGCCCATGGGGCTTTGCCAGCAGTAATGTGAACGTGCATAGCCCTCAGCCACAGGAATTTGAAGGATCTCTGTAAAATCCCATGTTGGAAGGAGCACTTAGGTTCATTTGTAGCTTTAGCTCAGAAGCCTGCTTCTGTGTTCTGTCTGCACCCATGAGTGCTGGACTTCTTTATGAAAGATGTGAATAATCATACAATCCAGTTGTGTTGAAGAGGTGAGCTGGAATCAGGCAATTGTGTAGCATGTGTATGTTTAAATATTTCATTAGAAGTGTGTTTTGGAAAGCCAAAAAAGAGCAGCACGATTTTAATAAATAATCCTATCAAATGTTTACGATGCCAAAGCCATAAAATAAATCAATATGTTTAGATCTGAGTATGATAAATATTCCCTAGAACAAATGATTTGAAAATAATTTCCTCATTCACTTACCTGCCAATTTTTCTGTTCAAAAGCCTTTGTTTCTCCAGCTACTCCTGATAACATCACAGCCACCTGAATCAGCTCCGGGAGCAAACCTCAATAGCAATCCAAAACTCATGAATCATGGAGGCATGCATGCGCAATGAGAATGGGACCTCCTAAAAACACTGGCTGGTAAAAGCTATTATTGTTTACAACAAGTTAGGGAACAGGGACAGGCATGTAGTCCACAGGATGGGTCATGAGCACAAAATCTTGTCGACAAGCAGTGCACAAGTTTCTTTATTCTGCTTGATCCTCCTACAATATGACAAGGATAGAAAAAAATGGAAGAAGCAAGTATTTCCTAGTGCTCAGGAAAATAATCAAAGGCTTCTATCAAAATAAAATGATGCTTTACCTCAACAATAAGGACTGGGCATGGGGCTTGGTGTTTGCTTTACCACTTTCTTCGGTGCTTAGCTTTTGTTTCTGGGTACAGATTCATGGCTACTTGGCAACAAGTAGCCAAACTTTCCCCAAGGTCAACCCTGGATGCACTTCCATCTCTCTGAGGCCTCTGGGCAGCTGTGGGGATCCAGGAGAAGACACCAACTGCAGACCTCCATTTTCTGAGGAAACTTATAATTGTATTTTTGGAATCTACACCCCAGTCCTGCCACATGATATCAATGACAGGGGTTCTTCCAGTCATTCTTGCCATATGGTCTTTGATTGCTTGGACAAGAGAGCTGGTCCTTCTTGTCTGAAAACGACTGTCCGGTTGCTAGATTAGAATGACTCCTACTTCTCCAGGACAAGAAGCAGTTGACATCTACCTCCTAAATCTACAATGGCTTTTTTGTTGTTTTAAAAACATCCGAAAGGCAGATATTTCGGTCATTGTATATTTTAGCTACTGGCAAACGTTTCTAGCCTTGCTAGAGAGCTGATTATATCCCTCCCATGCTTCCACTTTGAATAAAAAAAGTCTTAGTAACAGTTGCTAGCAAAAACATTCTGGAATGGATTTGTTGATAGAAGATGACTGCTGTGCTTTGAGAAGGAAAATTAAACTGAAGAACAAGTATATTTAAGCATAATTGCTTTAAAAACAGAACACATGCTATATTATAATCTGCAGTTCACTGGAAAATGGAATAATCCAGAAGGCTGAATTCAGTACAGTGCACTAGAACAGTTATGTTAACTTGGATTGAGTTCTGCTTACAGCTTCGTATCAGAATATGTGTAAAATTCCTCAGCACCACTGGAGAACAATTCAGGTTGGATTCTGGCAGAACAATGCAGTAAGATTCAGATGAGATTTTCAGGAAGGTCGTTTTGCAGATCAAGATAATCTTATCGAAAACTGTTTTTAAAACAGGATCCCATTCCCTTTGGTGGCTGGGTAACCCCAATGGGGTTGAGCGACGGGGTCCATCTGTGTTCCAGACTCACTGCGTAATGACCTTCTCTCTGGTACTACACAGCATCTCCTCATTGGGTTCTCTTAACCACGACAGACTATTAGCATGTTGTAATAAATGTTAGTAGCAATTCTTCCCTGGTGAAGTTTTTTAGTTTCCATCTGATAGAAGGTCATCTTGGAGCCACTACCAATTCTCTTAAATTCCCTCAAAAGGTGATGATACCAGCACCTGATTTTCATTTTGGAAAACTGACGTTTTCACAGTTCGTGTATGAAATAGGGGCAGACACAGACAAGTCCATTTGTCTGGTGGGCCTGAACCATGAAGACCTGAATAATAGCTCAGACATGAGCCTAAATATTATTCCAAACTCCCAAATGATCATTGATTGCATAGCTTGCTATTTATTTTGGCAAACAAATCAATAAAAAATGTCAGCCACTCAACGGTTTTTTGCTTGCCTTTTCTACTTACTTTTTTTACCCTTTCCTATTACTTTGTCTTCTGCGTCATATGCTTCTTGTTGAGAAAGAGGCCACCTCACAAGAATTATATTTATAGCACCTCTTCTAATCAGTGCTGTTGTAGGTCAAAGTGAGCACTTTCTAAACAGTAAAATCAGGCGTGAGGCATGACAGCAACAGCAAATCCCGTTATAGACCAGAGCGCCGGAGACACCAGGCAGGTAAATGGGCCTGTGTTGGTCAGACTTTGCCACACTGCAGTCTTACTGTGTTAAAAAGCAAGCTTTTTCAATGAAATGTCAAAAGATACCAAACCATGAGCAACACCAGCCTTCTTGTAGCTCCGAAGGAAGGAAATAATCCATCTCAGGATGCATTGAGCCTGTTTCTGTATAATAATCTATGTCAAGCTTCTTTGGGGCTTGTAAACCAAGCAAGAATAATAAACAAGTGAAAGCTGAAAGGGGTTGGAAGGAGCCTGGTGTATATAACAGGAATTCAGCTTTGCTGCCACCAGGATTTCAGCAGGCCTTCCCATGACAGATTTACACTAATCTCTTCTCAGTTCAGCAAAGTTTAATAAATTTTCCAAAATTCTTAAAGATCTGATTTTTGAAAGAAGTTTCCATACAACTTAGTAGACACCCCATGATTCCACAAAAAGCTGCAATTTTTTTTTTTTTTTTTTTTTTTCCCATATATGAAAGCATCCTGAGCAAATCAAGATACTATATCAAATCAGTGCACCAGTTCTCTCAGGGACATCTCTCACTCAAGTTCAGACTGCTCATTGGAGAATGGGGGTGGCTAAGTTCAGCTTAGGGTCAGTGCTGCTGAGTTGGTATTAGATGAGCTATGCTGCTTTGGGACCACGGTGGCTGAGGGACAGTGCTGAGGCATGTCCCTTGGACATATCTGCTTCACAGCTTTGCCCAGCGTTAGGTGAAGGTGTGAGCTGTGTATTCCTATGAGCCAAAACTCCACCAACATTTCGTATGCACTCAGAGACGGTTGATCCAAGAAGCTAAGGTGTCCATTATGATTAGTAGCTATGTTCTGATTGTCTGCTAAATGGTGTTCTGGACAATGAAGAAACAGAGGAGCTGAAATGCTTAGACATGCATTAACACATTAATTAAACCCTTTCAATGCAAACCTGGGAAGCTGTATTGGCTGTATGTGTTAGCATTGTTTTAGAGTGATGGGTAAACCGAGGCACAGCAGTGACTTCTCTTGCTGGTGCCACTCAAGAGGCACAGTTGATCATTTCCCCCAGGTCCTACAAGCAGGGAAGATACATATTTTCAGCAGTGAATATCCCAAGAGTGATGAGATTATTAATGTCAGACGTCTCTTACGCTCCCTGTGTATAGAACCACTGTCCAGTAAAACCAAGGATTATTTTGATAAGCAGTTGGTCTCAGGCAATATTAGTTTGTGGGAAAGTTTCTTGGTTGTAGCAAGTCTTCTCTACAAGGCTCATTAAATTGCATTTTGCTCCATTTACTGCACGTGGCCAGTTTCCCTCATATGGATTGACTGTTTATGCTCCTTTCTCAGCTGTGTTTATTGGTAAAGTTTCATAGCCTTAATCACAAATGCATAACAGCCCTAACCAATGTAGAGCATCCACCATTTCTAATAACATATGGTCTGACCGCTCAATAGTTTAGATGTCATGGTTCATTAATTCTCCACAGAAGTAATAACTATTTGGTATTGTCCTACATTTTAAGCCAATTTATTGTTCCAAAGGGATATAAAAAAAAAAAAGGACCTGCTATAATCTGAGTTTAAACAGTCTCTTGCTTAGTTTTTCCAGAGCTGTGCTGCTGTGTGACAAAATCAAAGCCACAGGCCTTTTGTCTTGGTTAAATAAATGTCACTCCCAATTGACTAAAAGCCTTCAGAGGCAACACTCTAGCTCATCTATAAGATGCTTTCCCTCACCCTATTTTGGAGAACACCCATCCTTAGCATGAGGACATGAGAAAGATAGAATGGTAAATTTAACAAGTAAATTTAGAACAAATTAGTGGCTGCACCACACCAAAGCCTGGGAAACTCCCACTGCTGGAAATCAGAAACTCAGAAGGGTTGAACCTGAACTCATGAGCCTCACCAGACTCCTAGCAATATGGAAGATAGGTTTCTAATGAAGAGGAACACTGCATTTTTTCCTCAATTCTTTATGGTCTTAATGCCTGGATAATTTTATGGCTAATAGCACGGTATACTACCATCCTAATCAAGTCCCATCAAGGAATCAGTTGATTTTGGCATGTTTCTGGAGGTATTACATGGCATCACAATTATTGTACAACCAACAAGGTGTAAGAGGGAGGATTATATCTTCCTCTGGAATTTGTACCACCACTTGAGGAACTGAATAGCCAACCTGAACAACTGACAGCGGGATTCTCCAGGTTGTTCACTACTTTGGGCCATTTGACTGGTTTATTATTGACTTTCTGAGGTTCCTTGAGTTCCTTTTCGTCCTCCCAAGACACCTCCTACCACAAACCCAGCAGCACAGTCACATGCTTTCATGTGGAGAAGTTGATTCAGTCACAGATCAAGAGGATGAGACGTTATGTGGGCTGTGGACCAGGCTTTCAGGTCAGCCCACAAGATGTTCTGGACTGCTCCCAACTTAGCCTTAAAGAGAAAGAATACTCTTGCTTGGGTTTTCTAAATTAATTCCTGAAATGTAAGGTACCAGTAGAAGCATGGTGATGGAGAATGACATCTAGTGACTCCAGTCCACTAGAATCTTTAATTGACTCCAGTTTGTAGTGGTTTTGTGCTAGGTTTTGTTTGTTAAATACCCACTGGTGACAGCAGCGATGAGAGCTCTGGTATTTAACCAAGTTACTCATAACCACCAGAACTTTTAGATCCAATCAGCATAAGGTTAGCTAGGCAGGGAGCTAAAGGGTGGTAGCAGGTTTGTAATGATGCTTAAGCCTTTGTTGCCCCCAATGTATCTTGAATATTTCCTTCAAGTCATTTGTCACAATTGTCAGGGAGAGGCAATGGCCAGGACTGTTGACTGTAGATCTCCCAGTTATGGAGGTGTGGTCTTTCCCATTACCAGTTTTTCATTACTTTCTTTTTTTTTCTTAACTTGTGAGAAAAGAACGAGGAAAATTGAAGTTTATTTACTCTTCAGCCTTGTACTGTCATTGCTGACCAGAATGAAAATCACCCAAATGACAGCAGATCAGAACTGAAAATAATAAAAGGCGAGAAGAGTAAATTTTTACTTCAAAACCTGTTGTTCAGACCTAATTGATATTTCTGAATAAGTCATTTCTCTATCTTGGCATCTGTTAACAGCTCTTGGCTGAAAGTCTGCTCTGTTCACTTAATTTCTCTAAATTTCTGTTCCATCTGGCCAGAAAAAGAGCTATTTTTCTTTCCTTGAGAGGTATGAATCAGATGAGATGTTTGTGGCTGTGTCTATGCTGCAGGATTTGAGTGAGTGCCCTAGCCCCATCCGAACTCTTTATCTACACAATATGCCTCATCAGAACAAGACACCAAATTGTCTCATTTTCCCCTCTCATATAGAGTTTGCACTAGAGAGGGAACCTGGGCAAATGACCAAGGGTCACAAGACATCCAAACCCTGAGCCCACTGTGCCCCATTTCTCCTACTAAATGAGGTGGATGGAAATACCCCCTGGACATGAAGGTCAACAGGCATGGTGTGACCTGCATGTAGCATGATCTCTTAGTCTTCAGAACAGGATGGCTGGGTGCAATCTGCATGTAGGGCATGACGCCTGCAAGATCCTAGTTCCCAAGCCATGCAGGGATGCTGTTTGGGTACTGTGAATTGGCCTCAACCAAAAGCTTGGCAGGGTGGGTTCCGGTAGTGCAATGACAGAGATGATTGCACTTCCAGGTGATGTTTAGCTGGCTAGTGCAAATGCACTCTTGGGGTACCAGGCTGTGCAGTCTGGGGGGGGGTTACCCCCACCCTACATTCTCCATATTGCCCTGAGAGTGAATAAAAATCAAAGCAAATCACTTCTGTGGAAAATCCTACTTTGAAAAAAAGGATTTTTCCAAAAAAGTGATGAATTCCTTCTTAGTGCATCATTTACAGGAGCTCTGCTGGAGATAAAGCAGAGGAGGCGATGTGTGCTTGGTGCTTGAAAGTTGGATGCCTGTGAAATATATTGGTTTTGGACTCCATAAACTAGAACACTCAAGATCACCCATGAAAACCCTAGCTACAGATGGCAGATAACAAAGCATGCCTCTGAATATTCTGCAGTTCTCAAATAAAAAATGAGTGGCTAGCCTAGTGATCACACAATTAGTCGGTGATGTATAACAGGTAAAGGAGGTATTCCACATAGAAAGGGAGAGAAAAAGAGGGGGAAATTATTATTTTATAACAGAACTCTAAGGCAAGTGAGAAAAGTTAAGATTAAAGCTCTGAGAAAATACAGATATTGGTGTAGCTGTATGGCAGTACCAGTGCATCACTCTAGAACTTGCTGATCCCCAAAATGTGTGTTTCCAAATACTAAGATACTTTGTTTTGGTTTATGGTTCTTTCTCAACTGTTGCATAGGGAAACATAGTGTGGAAATGGTTACCTTTCTACCCTAAATCACTGATTTATGTCCATAGTTTTAAGGTAGTAGACATATTTGAATCTCAATAAAATTTGACCCATCTTCTTGGCTACTGAGAAGAAGTGTGTGTTGCTCGTTCACATAAACATTCAAGCCTTTAAAAATATCTCTCTGACCTTCTTCAACTCTGCCTCAATGATTTCCTGTGGCAGGGAATTCCTTAGGGTGATTATATGCTTTAAACTGAAGTATTTCCTTGCATCCACTTTAACTTTGTTGCCTGTGAAATCGACCCAACAACCCCCTTTGGTTCTTGCTTTACGGGATTGGATACAGAGAAACTTCCGGATGGTTTTTCTACAAACCCATCATTATTTTGTATTCTAGCATTATTTGTATATAAATATATATACAAAAAAGAAACACATAACAACAACCCACTTATGTAAACAGGAAAAATCTAAAAGTTTTTCCAGAATCTTTACTCATGCAAGAAAGAAAGAAAACTCAAGAAAATGACCTTGAACAGTTAGCTGCACCCAGTCTACACAGCAAATGGAAAAAACAAGATGGCCTTTCCTTCTTTTTCTTTCCTTCAGACTAAAAATATATTTGTCTGGGCACCCAGCTTTTGCACTAAGAGAACTGGTCCTCACATCCCTCTGTGGGTCTGCTGTGGGTCTCTGCCAGCGCCTGCCACCATCAGCAGTAAGGTTGCTGTTGGAGTTACAGACTCAGGGGCCAGCTACAGACTTCCCAGGAGGAAGGTTGACTTACCAGAACCAACCCCAGGGTGGGGAAAATGGCTGGAGCTGGAGGACACCAAGACCCACAGCTTCTTGTTGATTCTGGGTAGCTTTTCCATCCCAGCACTATTCCTGCTTCCATTTACTCCCACCACTTACTGATGGTTGAAAATGGTAGACTTCAGGCCATATTTTCCAGTCAAGATGGGCAAACAAGTTAATAAATTTGCTCAAGATTATTGCAGTCTCAGAGCGGAGTCACAGACAGAGCTGAGGACCTCCACCTCTCAGTCAGCTTTGTAATCTTGGCAACTAATTGCCTGTGTGATGAATTTACTTCTACAGGTATTGTAGAAGTCAGTAGATGGGTGGGAGAGGGTGGGATGGATGAAAGATGGGCCAGGAGATGGGCGGGAGACAACCTGTGCAAAATGAGTCCTGCTTAAGCTTTAGTAAAGCTTGCCTTGTGGCTTTTGCCCAGACCATACAGTCTCCTTGAAGGAAATAGTTGAACCCACTGAGAAAATAGAAATTATAAAGCAGGAACACCTGACTTCCTCATCCAGAAACATAAAATCACATCCCTCCATGGGGTAATTCCAGAAGATCCATGAAATTATGCTGGAGAGGACTGTCCCGTTGCGCCAAACACAAACAATAAACACACATTTATATAATTAGAATGAGTTTTCATGTTGCCTGTCTTTCAGTAAAGGACCTCTCTCTCCCAAGCCACCTTTCTTAAAGAAAACTGTCTATCATCCCAAATCAGGGTTCTCAAAAGGCTTAACAACTGTGAAATCTTTCTTTACAATCTCTTCCAAGCTAGTCCTAAAGGTTTTGTGCTTGAAAAACAGAGCCTTTACAGAAAAATTAGTATTTTTAGCCTTATTCAGTAGCTCAGCTGAACAAGTACCCATTGGTTCTCTGAAGACCTCAGAGCTTCAGGATCAGCCTAGTGTCAACCCTTGGGATGCACGAGCTTCCCAAAGGCCACCATACCATATTTGCCATCAGTGTATATGTGTTTAATCAGACTCTTGACAGGTAAGGACTGTGAAAAGAGGACAGTTTGTTCTCCCAAGCTGTTCACTCTCTAAGCCCCCTGTTTATTTTGGAAGTGAATGAATAACATTGTGCTGGGAAAGGAAATTAAAAAAGCAGGGTTGTAATTTACAGTAGAGAAAAGAACAGATTTAGGGGCCTTTTTTTTTTGTATTTTTTCACCCTCCTTCTCCCTCCTCCTTTCCCCCTTTTCACTGCTCTGGTTCCAAACATCCAAACGTGCTACAGCTGAAAAAGAGGACCTCAAGCCTTCCTCACTGCTGGCAACAACAAGTGAGTTACAATTGCCAGTCTCTGTATTCTTGCCAAGAGAACAAACTGCTTCAAGGCAAAAGAAAAAAAAAAAAAAAGAGGTTTATCAAAACCAAATGCCACTGGAAATCCTTACGCTGCAGAGCCCAATTCAAGATGTACGTTGAAACCTATCCCCCGCCATTTAAGGAAAAAGAAGAAAATGGATTCTTTAATAGAATATTTAAAATATAACAATTGCTTTGGAGTGAGGAATTCTACTCTCTCTGGTTCTTATAAAAGCTCTAAATTTTTTTTTCTTCATCTCTAAGTAAACTCCCAGCAGTTTTCTTTGAAAGTGGATCCTAGGCAGGCACCTCTTTTCCAAAGCACTCAACATTGTTCTAATGAGATGTGATAGGTGGTTTGGAGTAGAAGCTGGTCCAAGCAGCGGAGGTATCGCTTTATTGTGTGTTTGTTTTTCTTTTAAAATTCAGCGATCTGGCTACTCTTCATTTTCACTTTAATGCTTCTTATTATTTTGTTTCTAACCTGTCCCCTGGATCCAAATCAGATCCAGCCTCCTTTCCCCTTCCAAGCATTCACTTCTGAATGGAAAATGGGGAAATTCAAGGCTTTTATTTTTAGAGTAGTCACAGTTTTGAAGGCCAGAGGGTATGAACTATTTGGACCATCCAGTTTGATTGTTGGACACCACAGACCATGAAATTTCACACAGTGATTTTTGCATTTTGTACAGGAGCTGAACAACACTTTCTGGGGAACCACCCAAGCATCAAGTCCTGCAGGAGCCACCACAACCTTGGTCTTATAGACCTAATGGGTATGTCTCACCCCTGTAAGTTGTGACAAGTTTTTCCCGGAACACTTGCAATTCCCAGATCAAGATGTTCAACCTTGGAGTAACTTTAGAAGGTACTCTGTCATGTGCTGTCTTTGTCCCAAGCTGTACCTGCAGGCCATGGTTAGGGCTGTGGCTCCTAAGTTTCATCTGAGCAAAAGTGCTGGCCTGCTAACTTAAGCATCCACAGTCATCTGAGAGGCAAGTGGCATTGACTCATGGTGACGTAGTGACCATCAGCAAATGCTACCTTTGAGCTGAAACCAGAGCCTGCAGCCAAACCAACAGACAGAAATATCACAAAATATTGGGTGGAGGGAGAAACTACACAGTCAGGTTCTAATTTCATCGGAGAGATGGGGAAATTCCTGGTGCCTGTCTCTGTGAAAGCCTTACTGCTGCCCATAGGGAGGAGTATGTGATACTCAGCCAACAGACAGTGTTATTAGCCATCAGGCCAAAGCCCAGACCTGACATTGCTCAGCATCACAGCCGAGAAGAGTTAACTAAAAGAGGCAAAGCAGCCAAGAGTCACTTCCCAAGCTGGTTGTGACCTGGGAAGCCATGACCCACGTTGCATATCAGAGATCATGAGAAGCTGAACCATCTCTGCTGTCTCAAAGGGCTTCCCAACTGCAGCTACAGGCACAGAGGTTTAACGGAGCACACTACAAGTGATGTTTGGCAAACGATCAGGATGAGAGTCCACCACACAGGCTCAGTTTAAATGACTCCCTAGTTGCCCCACGGACAACTAAACATCGTCATTATCAGGTGGTTCTCCCAGATCCTGAATCACTTCTTTAAATCTTTTCTGAACCTTTCCCATTTAGCCTATGTCTTCCTTGAAGTTCATGATATGTACAAAGCAGCAACAGTCTCATTATTGGAAATATAGATGCAAGGCCATCTCCTATGCATTATTTTCCTGCTTATTGCTGGCAAACATCCCTTGGGGTTTTTTGTTGATTGCACCCAGGGAATAATCACTTATTCACTGCTTCAAATGACCTCCACTACGCATGTGGCCTCTTCCAATGTGTGACCATACTTGCTCTTCTATTATCTTGTTGAAGTTGAGTCATCTGTTTCAAAGCCTCTTTGCTTGGTGCTTTAGCCTTTTTTACACCAACCCTTCAGCATAGGAGTGTGTCCCTCCAGAGATACCTCTGCATATGTTTACCTCTCCAAACTGCAACACAACAGAACTATTGCAATGTTTTCCTCCCATCACCCAACCACATACCTGTGATGAAGAAAAGGCGGTTCAGACCCAAGGAGGAGAGTGCCAGAGGAAATAAAAGGTTCTTGATGGGGCCTTGCAGGTTGATGTGAGTTCCAAGTTCTGTTTCCTCCAGTAAAGTCCCTCTGTAATTGTTACCTTGATATTTATATTTTCACTTATTAAATCTGTGCCATGTAATAAAATGTGCTATAAATTAAGGGCAGAGTAGGAGCTTTTTTGTCTGCTCTCTGCTCTGTCAGCCCCAGGATGTTGCATTATGGAGCCTTTCCTGGTTCACCAAGCCTCCTACTCCATTCTGTCAAAAGAGAAACCAGTGAAATATTCTCTTGTTATTAACTGTTAATGTTTGATTTTTTTATGTATATATTTTTAAATATTTTTTTTTTACACACAGTGCTCTGAAATTGAAATTGGACCTGCAGCACATTAGCAGCTGTTAACACATCTCTGTTAGCTTGTCCACCAGCCATGGAGCACAGATCCCTTCTGCTTGGCAGTTGAGCCGCCAAGCTCTGTTTCAAATGAAAGCACAGCTCAGCTTCAAAGCCTGCATCCAGAGCAAAGCTTCCTCGGCATCCAAGGTGTGGACAGGCCCTTACCACGATGCACATCAGTCTCGACATCCAGATCCCAGTGAGGCTTTCCTAGGAGCTAATTGGGATTTGCATGAAAGGAAGAAATCAAGCAAAAGGCTTGCCCGGATTTAGATGCTGGATTTGAGCTCCACATTATCGGTTGACTAAGCACAGATTTCCACCCCCAGGTCCTGATTGTCTTTTCCCCAGATTTACAGAAATAACGGACCAACACAAACACTGCCCATGTCTGTGGGTGCCCCTCTCTGCTTCTTTGCTTGCACCTGAAGAGCAAGATATATCTCATGTGGAGGTGGTGTAGAAGGGTGGCATCTCAGGATGATGTCTGTCTCCTCAACTTTTCACAGCTGAAGCAGCAGTGTGTGTTTTCAGGAACGGGCACACGGAAGATAATCATTGATATCTGAGTGACCCTGTGTCACCACTAAAGAAGGTGAAAGTTGGTACAATGGAAATAAATATTAGGGCATCTTTGGTGATATCTCAATGAAGATTTTTTATATGCTTAAACTATACACCCAGCATGGATCCAAATTAGATTTGAGCTTTAATCAGACTATGAAAGTCCTAAGTCCATGCTGCAATAGCTCCCTACCCAGGTTGTGAAACTCTTGAGCCCATGGAACAGAGCTCATCAGGATAAGTTGTCTTGCTTCTTGTTTCCAGTTTAAAGAGGAAGTGCGATACAAGCTTGGGAAGCTGCTGTTGATAATTTCTTGACTGCTGGCCCTCAGCTGATATCAAGGTCCAGGCATGATGGGGAGAGAGGTGGTTTTCTCTCCACTTTGATATCTTCCCAGAGTACAGCTTAAGTTGATAATGACACTAAGACCTAGAAATACAGGGAAGGAGGATGAGGACTTCTCCCTTCCCATGCCTCATCTATCGTATCTCTGAGCTCTCTTCCAGCAGTGTGTCTGATACCAGAAGCCAAGGCTATGAGGAGGTACCCACCAAAAGTTGTGGATCTGAGCTGGGCAGCTGGAACCTCTGCCTCACTGCAGAGGAAAGATCAGTAAGTTCATTGAGACCTTAATAGCCTCATAGTGACGTTTACTGTATAAAGAAGATATGTCCATTCTGCATCGCCTCTGAAGAGGCAGCAATCCATACCTGAGAAGTGGCAGCTTTTTTCGTTGTTCTAATTGCTTAGCAAGTGAATATCTGAATCGATCCTCAGAATGAGTACAGCTGTCTGAAGGACAGTGTAGTTCTCTTTCTTCAGGCATCATTTGGCAATTTATATAAGTGGCCCATGATCCTCTTTTCCTCCTTTCATATTTTCAAAGATGTAACAGGGCAATTTGGTCTGCAAACATATGGAAAAGAGTTCAAGCTTTGAATCCGAGTAAATTTGATCTGTGAATTTAACCCAGGAATGAAGCACCTAAAATGTGACAAGTTTTTCAATGCAAAGCCAACAAAGTCTTTTCATAAAGAGATTCCTAAGCTCTATGTATGTCATCTTTCATCTTTACTTTGAGAATAGTAACACATTTCTACCTCAGGAAGGACAAAACCACATCGCTTGTGATGTCTTGGTTACAATCGTGAGGTAAGGCTGGGAGGTACAAAGCAATGCCATTAAGAGGGAATGGGGGAAGAATCATCAATATCAGCAGATGCTGTGCACAGCCCATGTCCAGGTGACCTGGTGGCCATTCTTGCTGCCCTGCCACTTCATGGTGCAGAGGTACTGCACTAAAACAGGACAAAGGAGTCCCTAAGGTAGAGAGAATATAGTGGTGATCAGTCAGAGGGAGTAAATTTGTTTCATAAGTATCTCTTCATGAGGCCAAGCAGAGACACAGATTTTGCTCATGGTCCTGATTATCTTGGAGGAAAAAAAGATATTTTTCTGTGGCAAAGGCAACAAATTTGTGAAAGCAAGGTTCAAACAAAGAAGGATTTGTACTCAGTGAAGGAATCCCATCCACCACGGACTTTTGATAGGGCCACAGCATTATAAATTGTTGATGTTAGAAGTGATACATGGGTGAAAATCAGTGTTTTGGTGATGCCACTAACAGTGGGGCGTTTGATTCTGATCTGAAAAGCCACATAGCAGAAGCAGAGTCTCAAGGCCATGTGTTCATTCAGTTACAATCACCTACCAAGTGTACACATGTTATGCAGGATGATTTTTTTCTTTTCCATTCCTGCAAATGTAGCCTCAGATCTGAGATGCAAGAGGCTGTCTCTTTTCCTGTAGCATTATTTTCAACAGGGATCTTATAGAAAAAATGATACACTCAGTTTCTGTGTACCTTAAGGCACTGAATGAGATATTCAGGGATATGTGTCCAACTCATTAAACTCTGGTGGATTTGATTAGAAACAACTGAAGGGAAAATAAATAATTTTATTGACTGCATAGGGAGCAAGCAGAGGCTGACTCGGTCTTAACTACGCTTGTTCTGCAAGCCTAGGAAGACTGAAAGCCAGTGGCTCTGAATGCCTACAAGAGTAGGCAGTCAGGCTAAGAAAATGCCATTTGCTGTTAGCTTTTCAGGGTCAGAGTTGCAGAATGGAACAAAAATAGCTATATCTCTGAATCAGCAGAAAGAATGTAATTGTAGCTTCAAATGAATCTGAGCACGCGGGTGCTGTGAATCCAGGATGTAAAATATGGAAGAAGAACAGGTTATACAAGAATTTGCACTAAGTTTAATGGACATTACCACAGCATCAGAGCTCTGCATCTTCCAGTTCCCCACTACCAGCCAGTAATCAGGAATACATGGCATTAAATTTGTGAAAGAAAATTCAGCAGGTGCTCTTGTAATCAGTGTCTGATTTTAAGTGTTCCTATATTTCCGCACAGCAGAAGCGCGGTGTTTCCAGGTAAAGCTTAATAATATCTACAAGAACATGAGACAAAGCTGAGCAAAGTGAGGCAATTAGAGACAATAGAAAAGAAGCAGGGAGGCTAAAACTTTTCTTCTGTTCTTTTTGGTGCATTATTCTTCAACCATAAAAAATAATAGGGAAATTCCTGCTCTCAGGGAATTTTTATGGAGAAATCTGAATGTGGTCCTGAAAGAAACTTCAAGTTTCAAAAAAAAAAAAAAAAATTAAAATTAAAAATTATGGAGAAACCTGAGAAGCTCAAGTGCCGTAAACCAACAGGAGCTGACGATCTTCACCCAAGGGTATGGAAGGAAATGAAGTGTGAAATAACAGAGATCTGAGTTTATGCAATAAGGGACCATTCAAGGGCCACTGAAATCAGTGGAAAGACTGTCCATGCTTCTCTGAAAACTGGATCAGACCTTCCCAAATTAATTCAGGAAAACAATGAGTGCTCACAGGAAGGTGTTCATCATCCTTTCAGGCCAGAGGTGGGAAGCACAGTGGCAGGAGGCGGGGCTGCATCACTAGGATCAGCCAGATCAGGAGCAACTCCCTGGAAAGCTCCCTTTAATTACAGTGCCCCGTCTCGGCCAGTGCAATGTAGCTCTGCAGGAGCTGGCCCCCTAAGATTGGGAAGGACATGTGACACTGCCAAATCAGGATCAAGCCAAATCCTGCCACCCACACGGCGTGGTAAACGCTCTCAGGATCTGGCCCATCGCAGTGGCACCACTGTGTTCGCACGACTACAGGCGCTTGCAGCTCGGCTTAGTTCCCTGGCTTGCTAGATGCAGTACATCTGAAAGCTGCTCTTTCTTCCCCAAAAATCGCTGCTGGCAATCATTTGTCACAGCTAAGGACAACATCTCCCACTGCTTGGCGATAGGGCTTCTGCACAGACGATGCCTTATGGACAACTTCAAGTTTCCAAAACAGCATGAGTGCGGAGCACTGGCCAGGCTTCCCTTTTCAGACACCGAGAAGCAAACACTCCCAGCTGCCAAGGATTTTACTTTATTGTCATTTAAGTTGGCTCCTTCTGCACAAGTTGCTGGCGGTCTCACAGTAGCAGGAGTTGAGTAATAATAGTATTTCCAGTATGCTCACCTCCAAGCAGTGCTTTAGAGGAGAGACTGCTGGGAGAACAGGATGAGGATGGTTTGTATTGGCTGTTCCTTCTCTCTTTCTCATCAGACTGTGATTCAAACTAGCATCAAACTACAAACTCCATCATTCACATCCCCCCTGCAGATTTTCCATGTTGGCTCCTCAGCAAGTGGGCCTAGACTACCATTCATCAGTCCTCGGAGGTGCTGAGAGGGTCCTCTCATCTTGGAAATTCTGAAACAAAGTCATCCACCAGCTTTTCAACAGTGCCATGGCTTTACTACAGAGGGGCTGGGGATTGATATATTTTTCCCTGAGAAGATTTCTCCAGGAAGTTTGCAAAACCTAGGCTCCACAGGCTTCACCCAGCTAAATACAGACACTCCCTCTTCCTGAAACTTTCCTCATACCCAGAGAAAAGCAAATCTCCCCCAGAGTCATCAATGTACCATGTAAAACAACCTCTAAATGTAATGTTAATATAGTCCCTGACTGCAGAGATCCAGTGCTCTTCTCCATTTGCTTCTTGGAGAATGCAAGGAGATCTTCCCCCACCCCCATTCCTCTTCCTTGACATTGGTCTCTATATTTCTGAAATACTCCTTTTTATCTAACTTAGAGGCAAAGTCACACTGTTGTGAAGCAGGAACACCTCTGCTTGACTGGTCGTGTGAGACAACAGAGGCTGGAGAATGTGGTGTTTAACAGAGTCCTTTGCAAGCAGACCCCCACTCATGCTGCTTGCCCGGCCTTGCTTACTTAGATTCAAAGGAGGACCATGGTTTCTTGCCTGCTCTGTGGTCAATCCCGGCAAAAAAAAATCATGAACCAGCTCCATCTGCAATGCAATGCAATAGGAGAAGAAAGGAGGAGCCAAGTAGATGCATGCAAGAAATAAAGGCACAGAGAAAGGGGAGCAAGGACAGAAGGTGACTGGCTCACTGAAGGAAATAAAGACAAACAATACCATCCCACCTGAAAATAAAGGGTGTTGTTTGAGTTATCAGGGTATGTCTGAGAGAGACCATGATTTGTGAAGGGTTGATCTCAGCTATTCAAAGCTGTAATGCTGCGTGCAGTGATGCAATCTGAAAGTTGATAGTGATTCAGTGTTTCCGTTTTCTGACTTTCCTGGGAGCTGGGAGACTCTACTTGGAATTAAAGCAAGTTTTCTTCCATTGAATTGCCTACACTGTTCTAAAAAGTAAAAAGAAAAGGAGGTATTTCTTATGGTAAATAAAATTTCATCCAATACCTAGATAGGCTTTGATGTTCACAACTTGTTGAAGAGAACTGTGACAGAAGGAAGGACTTCTTGTCATTACTGCCCAAATTTTTTTCTTTTGTGGCTGAAAATAGGTTTTTGTAACAGTGGAATGAGAGATCGGTGAGATCGGTTATTGACTTCTTAGTTTGGTGACAGTTTTCTACCTCATGAGCAATAAAAATTTACATTACTAGCCACAGCCTTACAGTTTCCAGGATTTTATGGACAAAATTTGTGGGTCTGTGTGATGAGAGAGAAGCAGAGATTTCATGAAGTCCATTGGGAATTAAGATGAGATATCTGTTTTCCACACAAAACCCCGGTGTAAGCTCCACTGTTCCCAGCTACACCACAGCCACACTTCTTAGGAACATGGTCCTGGGATGGGACTTCACAGAATAGAGTGAAATGTTTTCATGCCTTTACAGGAAGCAGACAATCAACCAGGCAGGAACAAGAGGCACATAGCTGAGTTGTGGAGGGGAGCCTACCAGTCAGTACAAAACGCTGAAGGATGGCATGGTGTGAAATGATGTCTCCAAAGACTGGGCCCTCAACAGAATCCAGAGTTAAGAACCTCTGTGAAGATGAGCCTGAATTCTCCAGTTGCCTCCCTGCCTGTACTTGAGGAGACCTCATCCCAGATATGTCCTGGTTTTCTGCCCGGAAGCTCTGCCTGGGAGGATGGAGGATTGTGTAGGTCTTTGCAGTGTGTTTCTGAATCTGCTGCAATATGGCACCTACCTTCATCCCTGGATCATAACGGAGAGTGGGGTGCAGTATGCAGTTGGTAGTTAGATACTTCCCACCTGGGAAGTTGGGTACCTGGATTCATTTCAGCCTTTACATCTTCAGACCCACCCATCTCACCTCCCAGAACAAAGCTCCAACCCACAGGCTGTCATCTAGACCATACAACAGAGCCAGGCCAGAGATCTGGGAGAGACCTTCCTCTGTGCTCTTCTATGAGACAGCCCAAGATTTCATGCATTAAAAAGCTATTCAAATTCATATAGAGAGAGCTTTCCATTTGGGACACCCCCTGGGTAGACCCACCAAGTTCAAATACAGCTTTCCAGGCAGGACAGCCCCTGGGTAGACCTACCAAGAAGATTTCCCCAAAGCCAAGGTCTTCAGGATTACAGGGTCTGTAGCTGTAGGGCAAGGAGTGATGCCAGAACTTCCAGACAGTCTCTCCTGCAGCCAAGAGCCTGGAAGAGTAGATATAATCTGGGCTCAGCTCCCAGGTCCACAGCAGGGAGCCTGGAAGCTTGGAGAAGCCCGGTTAGAGCCAGAGTGTTCTGAGCATGATGGTTCCCTGCTGCAGGGCTGCAACTCAGAGCCTGGGCAAGGGGCACAGTCTCTAATGGTGGGGAAACTAAGCCCAAATGCAATCTGTTGTCTTCTGGATCTAGCTGGACCAGCGCATGAAATAGGGAGTAGTATGCCAGTAGGACAATGACTGTAGTAGCAGGGCTTCAGGTGTCTCTTCTCCCAGCATTTGCTGGAACAAGGAAAATCTTTGGTTCAGAAAAGCCCATTTCTTTTCAGAGCCATCATGTTTTTGGAATCCTGCAAGCAGAAATTTAAATTCAAATTTAAAAGTTAAGTAAATAAAAGACAGAATTGGAAAAGAGGAAAAAAAACAACCCTAAAATCTTTAAACATTACCTTTTGCCAGAACAATATCTGCTCTAGGCATGGATGGAAGGAATTGACTAATTTGAACAAAACACTTTTTTTTTCCTATATGTTTCTAAATGAACTGATATAATACTGCAAAAACAGAAACGTGGGTCTAAGTTCCTTACTGGTATGTGTGAGTGCAGCTCCACCGACTGCTGGCAAGATTTCCCCGAAGCAAGTTATTCAAGAAGGAGTACAAACCCCATCAGTTAAATTATTCACAACTGCAGTCCCCGATTTATTAGACTGTTGGGAAAAAAAAAAATAAAAGAAGAAGAATTTATTTTAAGTAATCACAAATTCAAATCGCTTCGCTGGAAAATGATATGCAAACGGCTCTAGTCAGACTTAATAAGGTTTGGGAGGAAAGCCAGGCATTGATTTGGCCTCTTGGAGCTCTGGTATCACACTGGCCGCCGCGCGATGGCTATAGGAGTCAGGGATGCAGCATGCTGGGCTTTTCAGAAGTCTCTGCCAGTCCAGGAGATAGATGCTTTTTGGACTAACACCCGCCGAACTTCACACACACACTCACACACACACACTCACAGAGGAGTGTTTATTCACTTGTCCTCAGCTTTATTGCTAAGTGGATGTGTTCACACTCTCTCCGCTTGTTTTATTAAGCCTGAGACATTGTTGTGCAGACAGAGTGGCTTTCAGATAAGGTGAGTCCTTCCTGCTGGGCTCCACGTGAATTTGGTAACTCTTCCCTTCACTCAGCGAGGAGGGATTAATAGCAGTGACTAAGGCCAGACGCAAGCAGGCAGGCTTCCTTTTTGTGTTTTCTGTTTAGTTTTTTCCTTCCCATTCTTTGGCAGGTCTCAACCACAATGAAAAATTACATCTTTAATTGAAACGCAGGCTCCTCGCAGAAAAGAAAGGAGATCTTGTGGGACAAACACAATAGCAGGAGGCAGAAGATGTTAGTCCAGGTTCTGGCTGTCCTACAGCCTGCCGGTATGAGCCCTAACAATTCATCCGATACCTCTGGGCTTCTGTTCTCCTGGTAAATGAGAAAAACAAATTGCAGACTTCCTTCCTCTCCCAAATTCTTTCAGCCTGCAAGACTCTTTGGAGCAGCCAGTGTCTCCTATTACACGTAGGTACGGGGCCATCCCCAACAGGTTGCAAACTCAGAGAAGATTCCTAAGTGCTACCGTAATAATGAGTCATTTACCCCCAAACTCCCTTAGCAGGTTATTGTGCATAATAAATAAGGGCAAAACCGACCTTTCCTGAAAGCTGAAAACGTTTTGAAGATTTAAAAATCAGAGCGTGCCAGGACAAGAATGTCAATTCAGCCCCTTGCAGAAAGAAAGACAATTATCTCCACTTTAGAGATCGAAAACTGAACAGGAAGAATGAGTGATATTTTCCCAGTTCCCAGTTCCCTGTGGATTTTCTTGGAATTAAACATAAATCTCTGTTACAGAGCTCTTACTAACTGTTTTCTTCTTTGTATTTCAAAACAAAAAAAAAGTGAAACATATTCCCCCAGGCTCCCAGCAAAGTCAGAATGAGAAAGTGAAGCATTTTTTCTAGTCCTTCAATTATTTTTTGTTTGAGAAATATTTATAAATTCTAAATCCAGTCAATCGCAGGTCATTTTTGGTTAAGAAAATGCTTATGTATCAACCACTCTTCTCCTATTACTAAATGAGATTGCAATTAAAAGAAATACAGTTTAAAGTGTCTTACCTCATGATAGTATACATGTGTATTTCAATGCGTGTGTATACATACACTGATATATATATTCTCTAGCTTTGAACTGCAAATATTTATCAAGCACACTAAATATTGTAAATGAGTACAGCTCTAGCACTCTTTCCAAAGACATGAATAACCCTTACAGAATAATATACATGAATCTTGCCTGTATGTTTAGACTTCTCCTGTATATTAATTTCCTGAATAGGGCATCATCTCTGTTGGAGTCACAAAGCATCTTTTACACTGCCAGGTTCCACCACGTGCATTACTATAATGTGGTCAGGGACTATGAATTTTTTAGGTACCATTCAGGGGGCATTTTATATGCATATTTCATGAGAGGAGGGGGTGGAAAATAGTATTTTTGGCAGACACTTGCCAGGATATGGACGGGATTCAGGAGAAGATGGCTTTTCATATAAGTAGTCAACTCCACTCAATTTAAACCATGGCTCTTGGGAAGCATTTAAAACACAGAGCTTAAATGGAGCTGCACTGTAAGCAGTACAGAGCAAACTGTCCAGAGTGTGTGTGTGTGTGTGTATATATATATTTATATATAGCCAGATGCTCAAGGTCAAACACACAGAGCTAGCCATTTGGGGACTGAAACTATGAAGCAGTTGGCTGAGACAACTCGCTGTTCAGAGCTGCGTACGCTCAAGAGGCTGCTCGACACTAGGAGTTGTCCTTGGGGTGAACTAGGGGATCTAAGTCACTCAATAGCACCGGTGACAAGGCACATTGGAGGTGCTCAGGGAGCAGATGCAGAGGAAATAACAGTGCAAGTTGCTTGGGGATTAAAGTGCAAATCCAGTTATCCTCGTGCGGCTGCTGGGGACCTATTGCACGGAGACATCTTCCTTCCTGATGAGCTACAAAGCCCTGATCCTCACAAATGGTGCACACACAGCTACGTGCTCAGGCACAAGTGCAATGATCTGTCTGTGTCCAGAGTCAGCACCTCGTGGGGAAAAACGCTTCACGAAAAAGGCTCAACGCTCAGCATCAACACTTAGGAGTGTCTGGTGCAGAAGACCAGGTAGTCAGGGCTTGGAAATGGCAACAAACCAGAAATACATTGCTAACAGATTTTGGAAATAAGTAATCCGAATATGGTTCCAAAGCCTGTATTCATCCTGCCTAACTTTAGGCACACAGTGGAGCCACAAAAATTAGTAGCATAATTGCCTTCAGCTCCTCTATAATCAGAGTAAAGACACTAGTGCTTTCAGAGGCAATATGTCTCTCAACTGGACCAGATTTTTTTCCTCTCTCTTCATTAAGGGTACTGGAGCATTTCTGTCTTTCTGTGATCATTGATGGTTTCAGCCTTCTTGAAATTCCCCAGTCCTGCCAGAAAGCCCATCCATGCTCTGAGCTATTTTTTCTGAGGTTTCTCTCTCAAACACTTGGATTTATTTTCACCTTTTCTCCAATCATCACCTTTACCACTTCATTAGGGTCTGGATACAACCCAGCTCTCTCCTAATTCTGTTTGTCTAAATCCAGTTTAACCCCTGTTAACAAATTCAACTGTAATTTCCATGTGAGACAGTAATGGTTTAGAAAATCTACTTTATCTTGTTGATTTCCCAGAATTTCAAACTCTCCATTAACATAAGGCCAAATAAACTACGGATCAGCGACATATTCTTACTTTGTGGAGCAGTTTTTCCCAAATTCACTTTCTAAAGATGGTGAAAGCCAGTTCGTGAGCAGAGAACAGCTAAGTGCATCATTAAAGTGGGCTGCTAGGACTAGTCCTGCACCACTTCAGCTTGCTGGCGAGCCCTCCTGACAGCCCCTTCTGGGAGCAGTCAGAAAGCAGAAAGCATCTGCCTTGGGACCAGTCAGTCATGCCTGCATCCTATCCTGGTGCCTGTCCTGCTGAGAAAGGGGGCTTGTCTTCACTAATTTCATGATGTCACCATTAGAAGAGTGGGAAGCAATATTTCCATGAGTAATAATATACTATGAAGGGCAATCAGTGCTCAAGAACAACGTCCTTGATCGCCGGCCAGCCAAGCAACCTAAAGAGCTCTCCTCTTCGTTGCGTAGAGAAACGAGTTATTGATTTGCACATTGTTACAGAGGGCAGTTCTTAATCATAATTAGGCCACTGTGAAAAGTCAAAGCATTCAAATCATGTGAGGACTTTCACCATTGCAATCTGGCATCCATATGTTCAATGGCAACTCAAGCAGATTGCTTTAATTTTTCCATAGTTCTTTTCTCTCTGAAGACTCAATATCATTTACCCCTTTAAATATGTCAGTTCTTGTGTTTTTGGATATGCAGCCCCATATTGTCTTTCAGAAGGCTAAGTTAAAACACAGCACTCTATTTTGATGCACTATACAATAAGAAGTTCTCTCTCTAAGAAAAATAAGACATGACAGTCACCATTGTATTGTGAGATATTCCCACAAACTTGCATGCTGCGATTGAATATAGGTTGCTTCAGAACCTGACCAAATTCTTAAAGTAAATTCTGAAGAAAAGTAACAGTAGCCAAAAATGCTTGTAACTGATTGCTAATCTAGGGCACTGACTACATCCTTTAGATATTTCCAGACATCACTCAAATATTTCTAGCTGAAAGGTTTAGTGTTTATGTTCATATTGGGTTCAGTTAAGAAAATTTAAAAAAACCCCAACAAATGTCTAACTAAAGTCTCTCCCTGAAAGGAGTCCAAAAGCAGTTGGCTTTTGGCAGTGGAGATAGGTACTTATTCCCTCTCATGGAGCAAGAGGAACTATATGAGTGAGACAGTGATGGGGGCTCAAGTGCAAATGGGATCCTGTTGGCTTGGAGTATACTTACTCAAAAAAATTTGATGTAGTTTTCAAATTTTTAGGTGGTTGAGGTCTGAAGCCATCTTCCAGTGTGAATCACAGCAAAACACCTTGGCAGTTTCAAGGGGAAGGATAATCATTTTACGAAAGGGTTGAAATTCTTCCTGACAGAAAGGACAACATTCCTCAAACTCTGCCACACAGGAGGTGGGAGCTGCCTCCTTTTGTAGGCCATGGGGATGCGGGGACTCCTCCAGGGCACTGGTCCTAAGTAATGTCCAAAACAGGCTTCAGAAATCACTTCCTAGACATACCAGTTTCTTTCCACTGTCTATGAATTGAGCCTACTGTGACTGGGTTAGATGGACAGAGCTACACCACAGGCATGAGATGGTAACAATCCCACTAATGGGGCAATACCGAATTTCTTTCTATTGGATATATAAGCTTTTTATCCAAATCTAAAGCTTGAAAAAAAACATGTTTTGTCTCAGATCTGGAGTACAAAGCAGAACTGAGGATGACATCATGTGTTACAGCAGAAAATGCGTCTTAACTTGTATGAAAATCACATCAAATTCATCAGTTCTGCTTTGGGCCTTTCTGCCTTGAGTTCCTTCAGCTTCCAAACACCTCCCCAGGTGTCCTGCAGTGCACATACCCCGGGTCCCTTGCTCGCAACGCTAGCCAGCTTTCCCTCAGCAGCACATCACTCAGTCAACGCACTAGGAAGCAGGAAAACCAACGTCATTTCCTGCACACACTTTTGAATCACAGCCCAATGAGGATCTTCCACTGCCTTGATCAACAACATGAGCGAGGCTGAGATGAGGTCACTGAAGGGATAAGAAAGCGGAGATTATTAATTTATGCCAGCCCCAAATCCCTAGCAATCTTACCATGTAAAAATGCTAAAATGGGATGAGATCAGGTACATATATTTCCAATGCAAGAATTTTTTTTAGTCATCCAAAGCCTTAATTAACAATTAAGGGTAGAGCTTTAAAGCATCTCTGACTCCATTTGAATGGGCAAAATATTAAAAAGTTTCCACGTTCATCATCAGTTCCTTAGAAACTAGGAGTGGGAAGTTTCAGCAGTGAGAGAACTTAGGCTTACTGAAGGATCGAAGAGTCCTGAAGTAGTTTTAAAACTCCATTCCTCGGGTAGGACTCCTGACAGAGTCTGTTTAGAGAATTATATATTACATGACTTCTCATGAGCACATCTCCAACTCTTCAGGTTGATGAACTTCATGACACGACAACCTTCTCTCCCTGATCCTGAAAAAAAGATAATACATAACATAACCGTACAAATTTTTATATTTATGGTGATGCCAGCTTGTCTTAGATGATGTCTTCAAAGCTCTTCAGCAGCTGACAGATCATGTGTTTTACCACAAGAGCCCTTTACAGCAATGTATTGGCACAATAGAGCTTTTTTAACACAAACTGGAAGTGCCACCTCTTTCATAAGGCCTCAGTCTTGCAAAAACTGAGAAGACAAAGCTAAAAATGCCTCGTCCTCCTGAAATCTCTAACCATACAATGTTATGCTCCCCTCCAGGGTGGATAACCAAATCACATTCCTGACTTCCTCATGTGAAGCCCAAGCAACATGGAAATGGAAGCCCCTGATCCTGTGTTATAATGAATTACATTCATTAAGTTTTCTTTAGCAGATTAATTGTTCTGATATGATTCAGGACAAAATTTTTCACTTTCTCTTGGCATTTTACCTCAACACTCCCACATTCAAAAGACCCACAGAGAGCAGTGGAGTTAAGATGAGAGAAAGTGGAACTTGCTGCTCCTCTGGCTTCTCACTCCCTGCAAGACCAAGAACCATTCTGCATGGCAGCGTCCCCTCTCCTACCCCCAGCCCAAAATACTATGAATAAGGACCACAGTTCTCCATTCGCTCAGGAATGCCAGATATGAAACCACAATCAAGCTTCGATCTCTTCAGCACAGCATGCTCCACATGCCAATCTACATGTTTGTTGAAAAAAAATGATTCTGCTGGAATAAGTTTCTATTATAAGCTCTCACTGTATACATTTTTTGGAGTTAGTATATAATTCCTGCTCCAGAACCCAATATCTTTACTGTTTTACAACTGCACATAAATACAACTGCCTTCCATCTAAAAAAAAAATAAATATTCACAATGTCTGTTCAGTTTGCCTTCTCGCAGCATCTCTCTCCCTCTGCCCAAATATAATCGCACTTTCTAACCCCAATCACTCATGGTGGGGAGGGAGAGGGGGGAGAGCCAAACAAATCTCACATTCATAAACTCAGATGACAGCCACCCTGAGCCATAGGAATCGCATTGAATTTATTGGAGCCGTTAGCGCAGTACAAAGCAACCGGAGTAAACAGCGGCTTCCAAAAGAGGCAAAGTTATTTGGAGAGGCTCCAGCGTGCAAATGGCAGAGGCACTGATAGCTGTGGCAATTATTATTTCCTTTCATCACACCCTCTGCAGTTTGGCCAAACGAATTTCTCTGCAGATGCTGGGCAGCGCCGGAATCTGCTGAAAATGATGGCGATTTCCATGGCCACCCTCAGGCTTCCAGTACAGGACTGAAAAAATTTCCAACTTACCCATCACCGTGAATCCATGAGGGAAATAGTGTTCAGCCCGATAACGTGTTCACTGGGTCTTGGTTTATTCTTGGAACTGGTGAAGCAGGTTGTCTGACCAAGTGATTTGTGAGCTAATCGTTGTCTGCATGAAGCAAATAGAAAAAGGGCCAATTTGTCTGGAATTAATTTTTTTTTTTTAAAATAACTGAGCCCCCACAAATATGAGCTGAGCCCGGAAAGACGACTTCAAGGTTAAAGTGCAAAACTGGAAAATAGGGTAATTATTACTATTGGTAATAGTAATTGGCTGCTCTTAGCAGCCTCACCCCCAAACCAGAAAGTTGTTGCAACAGGACTTGTGCAAACGCTGAACAGAAAAGTAGTCCTTATGCAAGAGGCAGAGGAACTAACAGGGGAAGCACAGGAACACAGTGAGCAGTTGGTAGCCCAAATGAGATGAAACGTGAGGAACTCTGGAATCACCTTCTTTTTTCCATCTGTCTGGTTTCTTTACACTAGCAGCCCTTTGGGTGAGGGCGTCTCTCTTTCTATGCATTTATACAGCTCCAAGCATCACCTCTGGACTGATGGAAAATTTGGGGAAGCTTTCAACAAGTTTCTAAGTGAAAGGTATGCAAATGGATAAGACAGTCGGCCTGGCCTTGTTTGTGATCTTTATTCTTGTGCTAAATTCATACGGCCGTGGGATTGTGCCATATGTTTCCAGTCAGCCCTCGGACACGGGATTTTATATGAGTAGGGAAGACATTATGCTGAGAGGAGCAGGAGGTTTCAACAACAAAGGATGCTGCAGCTGATGCTTTTGGCTTAACTGCTGAAATGGCTAGGTTTCTTCTGTGACAAGCTGAAACATTTTTTGGTTTGATGTTTTGGACACAAATCTGAGTGCAAACCAATGGGCTGAGCACTGAACCAAGGCCTGCCTGACACCGTTTAATTTTCTAGCTCCTCCTGATATCTTTGAGGAGATTTGGTAATACACATGAACATTCCCATTGTGCTTTGCCCTACCTGATACTTCTGCCTATCATTGTGCTTTGTGGGCTTGTTGCCACCCAGACAGCACCAACCCAAGATCTGTTGCACAGTTTGACCCTTGCAAAGACTTTTGGGCCGGACACAATTGTTTCATGGATCAAAGAACTAACATATGTTTATGTTTCATCATTGCAATGCATCGTTTATTGGCATCCTAAAAATCATTCATAGACCTCAAAATGTTGCACCTAACAGCAACCGGCAACATAAACCATAAATCATTCCTAAAACCATCATAGAAGATATACAACACCACACAACACTCTAACACAGTAACTTAATGCGACATTAACTCACAGATTACCTTGATGGATCTCATTGTGGACGTAATTAGCAACACCACAGCATGCTTCAATACCAGCTGTGATCTTGCATCAAAGATTTATAAAGACCAGCTTGCTAACTTGTTCCAGGATAAAGGCCAACCCTGTGTAATCCGGTACCTAGAGGGGTGATGCAGCTGCTGGAGGCAGAAGAGAAGATTTCTACATCAAAAGGGTCGTCAGCACATGGGCAAACATCATCCACTCAGCTTGTTTTATACTTTTAGCAGATTCAAATTCTATACGGGTTATCTGTCATCGGGAGGCATTTCAACAACAAAATCAAACTGATCTCTTCTGAAGAGGTCAGCTCAGAATCCAATTCAGCTCACCATCACCCAGTGCCTTTATTCTCATTTTAGAACTGGTTTTAAACATATTCTGGCAGGATTTGTGACTCTCAGGATTTTCTTTCAACACAGGAAGATGCTGTCTGTAATTATCAAAGCTATTTATCAGCTAGATAGCCACAAATTTGACCATGCAGTATCATCTGGAGATGTTCCCATAAGCATGTAGGGAGTCTTCTGACATAATCTTCATGGGCTGCAGTACAGTTGAGAATGAGTCCCACAAAAGTTCACCACCTAACTAAGAGAAAGACTTATGGTGGTTGATGACTAACTTCAAATGAGATATACCTTTCAGTTACCTATTTTATCTCCAAGGGCTATAATGGGAATTTGGCTCAGGTGCTGACATTTACATTGTGGAGCTATACAGCAGGTGAAATGAAGGCCAGACTCAGGGTCAGGCTGCCTCTTTCTTTGTTGTGAGTAACCCTGAGGGACCTCCGAAGGCTAGGAGTTATCAGCCATGACAGTATGGCTTTATATGTGCAACTATGACATCCTCTGATGGATGCACGGACCACAGCATCCAAAGCAGACGCATATATACCATGGCACACCCAACACTGGCCCTCTCTCAGCCCTGATTACTTGCCCTATATATTTTCTCTGTGCAATCTCAGTCTCCACCCTCAATAATTTTTGTCACACTCTCAAGCCATTCCTTCCTCCCTGTCAAGCCTCTTTGTCCTGGCAGTCCCAGAATACAACTGTGTTCCCAGATGTCCTGTTCCCCATCACCCCTAAATCTTTGCAAGCAACGAGTCTCAGAATTTCCTCTCTCAGCTCCTTTTCCTCTATGTCTTTTTTTCCCCCTCCTAAAATGTCTACTCCTCCCCTGTCTTCACCCCAGATTCCCACTGAATCACACACTCTGTTTTTCCATATCCAAGATTCTTGTACTAATCTGTTCTTCACCTTTTCATTCAGTCCCAGGTTATGCTCCCTTTTCAGTTTAATATGGCAGCCTCTTTGCCAAGCCTGAATTTCACACACACGAAACAACAATTCCCCCCTCTCCTTCCACCTCATCTCCCGTGTCCCACCTGCAGCTTTCCTCTTAGAAATACTAGGACTACTTTTGCTAAAGCTTAAAAAAGAGATTCCAAAACTTAATTTCCAAGAGGTGAAGTATGATAGTGTTATAAACACCAGAAATCAAGGCCATAAAACTCAGTCAACTTAGAAGTAGTGGTAGGGATCCTAACAAACACGCGTATAAGCATTGCAAGTGCACACATATACACAGAGCCTGGCTTTGCTAAACAGGCTTAGAAAAGGTGGCTGAAAACAACTTGACTGGCTGTAGACCTGCAGGTGTTCAGGCACTGTTTTATAAGCCACCTTTTACATACTTGCAAGAGAAACAGTTTTAATCAAAGCAATACTGCAAGAAATAAACACGTCCTTTAACCACTAAAAGGTGCCTGTGCAGTTTGTAAAAGTCACCAGGCACCTTGAAACCATTTGAAATTCTGCCCTCATTGTGTTTCCCCTTCAGCGAAGTAGTTGCTGTGTTAATGGGCAAGGTTGCAGTCAGTCTGGGCTAGTGTGGGAGGAAATACGAGAAGGTACTTGACCAACAGTAGGCAGGTCTTCAAACTATATCTCAAGTGAGATTTCCACTGAAAATTCCACTCTCCATATTCATAATCCCCATCTGCTGTCACTCTATTCACAAGTACTAAATTCTTCTCTCATATTTAAAAAGTATATTATTGCCTTCACAAACAGAAACATTTTTAATGTAACTATGCACTGGAGAGTAGTTTTTATTGCCTGATTCCCATTACTAACATCCATACACCTTAGAAGCCATTATAATCTGCAAAATATATCAATTTATCCTCACTTCAAGAGAAAACTATTGCAAGCAGGAGTAGAAAGGATGAGCAGAACGTGTTTCCAGGTTCATCTAAACATTGGATTGTTGTTAAGAAACTTTGCTGTGTTGACATTCTCCCTTCTGTCCCCCCCTATGTCATTCCCCCTTCCTTTCTCATTTCCAAAAGCCCATGACTCCTGATGGTAAATGACTCCCAACCACAGCACGGGAATAATCAAGCAAAGTCCTGAAGAACCCTTTATAGCAGAAAATCATTTATGTTGAGGTGTTCTACAAGATTTTCACAGGGAAGAGTCTATGTGGAACAAATACGCTCCCATTCACCATCTTCAAAGTATATCTAGAGCCAAACTCTCATGAAACAGTAAATTCCTGAGTAGTGTACACAGACTAGTGTATATTGGAACCCTTGATGGAAGGGTCACTGACTCAAGTGCAACTTGTTGTTCAGCCTGTCAAGCTACTACTGAATGGCCTTCCATGACAGCAGCCACTTCCCCTAGTTTCATGCTGTCTGTGATCTTGTTGAGGTACTTTCTGTCCCATCTTCAAATTCATTAATGAAGATGTTCAACAGTACCAGTCCCACTATCGACCCCTGAATAAAACTGCTAGCAACTGGTCACCAACTGCACTTCCTGCTGATGACCTTCGTCCCACAAGCCCAGTGGTTCTATCAGTTTTCCACCTATCTTACAGTCCATCCATCCAGTCCACATCTCTCTGAATTTATAGTCATCTCATCATAATGTCACCGCTTTCTTTGGTTCTCCATTTCTCTGACTATTTGTCACCTCTTCTTCTGTATTCAGACAGACTTCCTGTAGACGTGTGTCTCTTTCTGTTCCATGTTTGTACAACACTTAGCACAGTGATCTGTTAGCATGAAGGTACAGCTCCTGAGGAACAGAAAAAAAGAAAATAATAACAAATTTATTGAGTCTGGGTTTTTTTGTACAACTTTAGGAGAATTGGAAAATGAAGCTTTGATGTCATACAAACTAGATCAGCAATTGTTGGTTCAGTTCATATCCAGACTTCTGAAACATTAGAAGCTATCAGATACTCACCTTTCCTGTTGTTAAGGTGCTTGGCATGCTCGGAAGTCAAGAGCTGGCTTTAAATGACTTGGGATGTCTTTACCGCTAGAGTTTTCTATTATAATTCCATATATGCATCTGATAAGCACCAGCATTATCTTTGTACCTGTCAATTGCAAAGCCTGACACTGAGTTATGTCAGAAGAAAAGTTGTTCATGCAGTTTTTCCAGTCCAGTGATAGCAAATTCCTGAAAGGCCAAGTAACTTCTTGCTCAGTTGCTGGCAGCCCACAACGGGCAAGTGAATACTCTGGCTGACATTGAAGGAAGAAGTCATCCCAGACATCCTTTGGCCAGATCACATGACGCTCATCTGATGCTCAGGGTCCAACGTGCAGTTTGGGACAACATCCTTTGCTTAGACAAATCCAAATTTCCAAGTCTTTGACATTTCCCTATCATTCTGCAATAGTGAAAGCCTGGATCCTCTTTGTCTCCTCCCAAACTAGGAGTACTAAGTGTACATCTATGTAACCTAAATACTACCAGGGCACACTGTGACCCTGAGATTAACTGGCACACTCTGGTCATACCCATATTATTAAATTCTTTTGCCTACAAAACAAGGTGGTTGCATCATCTTGTCTATAGGGATGGATCAGAGATACCAGTGTCATGAGTCAAGAGAAGTAGAAAAGCATAAATCCCTCTTTTTGACATAGTCTATACGTACGTACATATTATATGGGTATAAAAACACCAAAATCAAGAGTCAAGGCTTTGAATGCACTCAGCATTGCTGATGAAGCAGCTGACTTCAGCAAGAGCCATTAACTTAATGCTGAGCACTTTTGCCTCAAATAAAACAGTTCAATACAACTATTTTGGGAGAAAATGCAGGCGTAGGATTCAGGTACTTTGAAAGCCTATTCTAGGCTTCATGTCTCTTCCTGTGAGAAGGAACAAGTCAGATCTTTATTTGATGATACTACTTTTCTACTTAGCAAGCACTATAAGGATGATAATCTACTAAAATATATAAAGAACATGAAAAGCAGAAAGCACCGGTAATGTTATCTCCTGTTGTTATTATTATTTTGTTATGCAGGCATTAATTTTGGATTTGGTCCCCAAGAAATGAAATTTAGAAGTACAGTTATAATAAGCAAGATTGTCCAGTTCATTCCAGAAAGTTCAAGAGCAGCAAAGTGTAAGATAACAGCTATTAGATGTCATCTTCAGTAACTCTTGAAACATAGGTGAGATTACAGACAAATCCAGTTCCTACCTTTGAAAAAAGGAGGATGAAGAAGACTTTGACACTTGTGTATCAGTTGGCTCAACATCAATTCTCTGGACAAATCTTGGAATCTTAAATATTTTCTTCTTCATTAAAACAAAGCCTAAAAACATTTATATTTCCATTTCTAAAATCACAACAAATTAAAAAAAAATGTGAGAAGAATTTGCAAGAATAAATCAAGCCAGACAATTAAATATCCATTTAGAATAGCCTAAAAATCTGTATGTTGTGTCTAAACTTTAATACAGTTTTTGCCATTGTCTTATATGAGCTTCTTATGAACAACGTAAAGAAACATGATGTAGATAGGACTGTGGTAAATTGGCTCCTGTTCATATTCACAAAACAGTTAGTAATAGTCACAGTCAAAGTGGAAAAATAAATCCAGTAGTTTTCCTCAAGTATCTGATCTGGCTCTGTACAATATACTCATTAATGACCTGAATCATGAAACAGGTTTGCAAATTCTAGAACGTTTGTAGTTAATCTTGTTTTGAGTTTGGTGGTGGACAGATGACCAGCGTGTTAATTGTCATTATTTATCTCTTTATTGTAATTCAACCCAGATGACTATGGCAAGTAAAAAAATACTTTTTTAAAAAAAATCATGTATTTTAAGTAGACTATGCACAACTAACACAGGTTTTTGGGCTTATACTGCAAAGTATTTGTACTGTCCATTCATTATATCCTGAATAAACACAACTGGTTTTCTAAGCTGCAGTATTTCCCCCTGGTGATTTCCAAAACACTCTTCAAACACAGCTAACCAATTTTGCAAACCCTACATAGATTTTTAAAGCTGAAGGGAACCATTTTAATCATGTAGTCTTATCTCCAGCCTAATGCATAAAATATATTAATAGATGAAAACAGGTTCAAGACATCCTAAAATTTCAAAAAAGAGTAGCAATTATCTGCAATTGATGTATTCATCTTCCTCTCAGGCCACCACCCTAGAATCTTCTTCTGCCGTTTCCAATTTACTGAGCTGGGCATGGATTTAAGCCATTGCTGACCCTGGAAGAAAACCACATCTACTCGACAGACTGGTTTAGATTTAGGCCAGGGAGTACAGGCTCCAGCTTGAAATGCAGAGGTCAAACTTCAGTAACCAGAAATAATCTTCAGAGCTTTAAAATGGCAGGGATCCAAAGACCCAGATTTCTCCTTGGTTTGATAAATGCTGCCCAGAAGTAAATCCTAAAGGATTTGTGTGTTTTTCACATGTCCAGAGGCATGCAACATCTTTGTCAGCTCTGCAAGGCAGATATTTTCTAACAAAATCAAGCCTTTCCCAGCAATGAGGACCTGAGCTGCTCAGCTGGGACATCTTTGAAGACACCGAGATGGGAGCTAGTGCAATCTAACTGTGATGGGCAGGTTCAGGAGGTACTGGGGTCCTGTTTGATTCCAACATGGGATTGTAAAACAGGTATCATTTCCATGTGCTGTGAAGTGAGAGGTCCAACAGCTTCCAGCTCTCACTTCTATTTATATGCTCATCATCACAACTGAGAAGGTAACACAAAAACCACAAGAGCATTTGATGTTTAAGGTAGGTTTTGAGTATGAGGTTGGGGAGAAGTATTTCTGGGACATCTGTAAAAAGGGAAAAAAAACTTCCTGAAGAATCCTAGTAACGGGCAGCCTACAGTAAGCGAAATAAATCCCTGTTCCCCTCCATTCCTTGTCATCCCTACTGCCTTCCCCACAAATTTCCCCCTCTTAAAATACTTGCTTAGAAGCAGGCAGGACCTCGGATTTACGTCTCGTCTGAGCTGTGGCTCTTCTAAGCACGATAATGCTCGGTTAACACAATACCATAGCACTAGATCAGGTATCATCTGAGGAGGAAAACTGCCACCTCTGGAGGCACAAATATAACTTCCTCAGCACCTGGGTGTTCCTGGAGAGCTCTTACTTCCTAATTTTCTTTTTAATATATACAGCTATTCAATAATGGCAGAGGGTGGCCACTGGGTGTTAGAAGAAAATATAAAACCTTAGCTCAGCAGAGACATGGATTCAAAATGGGTATCAACAGTAGAATGTCACACAAGACTTAGAAAACTCAAAAGCCTGCTGGCATTTGCTTTCCTCACTGAGTAAATGATGTGACATGGAAGGATAATCCTGCTGGAAATCTAAGCAGGGGATTCAAACTTCAAGTCAAGGTGACAGCATGGAAAAACAAACCCAGGTATGAGGAAACTTCTCTGTTTTCAGCTACATGTTTGATGATCACTTAGCTCTCCCCAGCTATTATTGTTACCTCTGACATGAATTTGTTTGGGTTTTTCGATTCTGCAACATTTGATATGCAAAGCCCATACGAGAGTTGGTCCCTCTGTCCCAAAGGACACAGGCAAACTCTGCTCCATCAGGCTACTCTTACCTCTCCCAAGGACCCATGCTATGTCTGTATGAGCTGCAGAGCAGCAAACCCACTGCAGTAACCCCAGAGCACTGTCTGGGAAGATACTGATTTCTCCTGCTATCCCTTTCCTTTTCAGACTCAAAGAAGGAAGTGAAAAAACAATAAAAATGTAAAAACCAGTGAGCCTTGCTTGGGATACACACTTGGGACTCATATGGCCTTAACTGAGATGTGTGCTTGTGCATCTCTGAAACCATAACAAGATCCTTCAGTTATTGTGCAGAGCCTGTATTGCAGAACTTTAATCCAGAGTAAAATTTGGATGCAAACTCTCAAATTATGCAAATCCAAGAGTTTTGGTTTGGTTTATTTCACAACTAGAAGGCTGTTATAAGGTTTCTGAGATATGGAGGTGTTTGAGGCAAGGAGCTGCTAACTTTGATACTGGCGATGTTGGAGAAGGTAGAACCTTGTTTTTAGTATCTCTGCACTTCCCATTTTACCTGTGACTTGAAGCAGAAGTGCTGTGCCACAAAAACAATCTTCACATTCAGTTCCATCTCAAGATGGGATATAGCATCCTCTCAAAACCCAGAAAAAAAGGCAATGAAATTTTTCAAACCCCCTAAAGACTTCCAGGTTCATTTCAAGGCTTTGACAAAGACTTTGGGTCACTCCTGAATTTATCCAACTCTATTTGCCCAGCCTTAATTGCAACAGCACATCTGGAAATGCTCCAGTTAAGGCCCTGCCAGCACTTTCATTATAAACCCTCCTGTTTTCAAGGTTTTGTAACTTTTCCTGAAAAAAAAAATGCAACAGGAGAATGACTGAAACTTGATATAAAAAGTTCTCAGCTGGGGAGCAATTTTTTTTGTGTATTGCAATATTACAAGGAAATCAAATCAAACCATTTTGAAAACGAGAAAAAAAAAATGTAGAAAAGGGTGAGAAGGTAGAAGAGCTTTTGGGGGTTTCTTTTTTATTTATTTGAAGTACACAGGGTAAACATATTGCAGCTATAAACTATTTCTCAACTCTGACCTGTGGCTTGACTTGGATTAAAGGCCTTGAATGACTCTTTCAAAGGACCGCAAGGATGGCAAAGAGAAAGGACGTTTGCCCACAACACCTGCTTGGAAATTGTCTGAGGGACAAAAAGCATCAGTATGTCCTTATCCTTTGGTGCAAGGCAATGAGAGAATAGTTGGAAAGTCTGGGAGCATCTAGGATCTCTACTGCTTAATAAAGGATGTGGACTTGCTTGGAAGTACTACGTAACAGGTCACGGAGGTTGGTGGACATCCCAGAAGACTGGAAGAAGGCTAATGTCACCCTCATCTACAAGAAAAGCTTAAAGGAGGATCTGGGAAATTATATGCCCATCTGTCTTACTTCAGTCCTTGGGAAAGTTATGGAATTAATCCTCCTAGGGGCTATCACAAGCCAAATGAAGCACAGGATTGGGAAAAGCCAGCATGGATTCACCAAGGACAAATTGTGCTTTACAAACCCGGTCACCTTCAAAGACAAAGTAACCTGCTCGGTTGATGTGGAGTGGGCAGTGGAAAATGTCTACCTGGATTTCTCCAAGGCTTTCAACGTGGTTGCCCACAGCCACCTCCTAGAGAAATAGGTGTGTTATGGTCTAGACAAGGGGTCTGTGTGGTGGGTGGGGAACTGGCTGACAGGTGGCACGCAGAAGGCAATGGTCAATAGCTCCTTTTCAAACTAGCAACCTGTCATTAGTGGGGTCCCCAGGGATCAATACTGGGCCTGATGCTTCTTAATATCTTCATAAGTGAACCCTGATGAAGTTTGCTGATGATACCAAATTGAGTGGGGAAGTGGACACTTTGGAAGGGAGAGGCAGCCTACAGGAAGACCTAAATATGCTGGAAGAGTGGGCTAACAAGAACCTTATGAAGTTCAACTAGGACGAGTGTAAGGTGTCCCAGCTGGGAAAACATAATCCAGAAGTGCAGCACAGGCTGGAAACTATCTGGCTGTGGAGCAGCTCTATGGAAAGAGACCTGAGGTTCCTGGTGAACAAAAAAGCTGAATATGAGTGAACAGCAGGTGGCAGTGGACAAGAAAGCCTACTGGATAATAGGTTGGATGGAGATGGAGACTTCCTTTTTACAAGGAGCCACATAGAAAAGATGAGGGGTCTCCTGTGGAGATTCTGATTGGACACAAGAGGAAAATTTTTCACAATGAGAACCATTAGCCATTGGAATAATCTCCCAGGGAAGTGGTGTTTTTTCCATCATTAGACAATTTTAATATTCAGCTGGACAGAGTACTGGGCCATCTTGTCTAGACTGTGCTTTTGCCAAGAAGGTTAGATCAGATGATCCTTGAGGCTCCCCCCAACCAGGTATTCTATGACTCTGTTATTCTGTGATTGACAGAGGAATCCCTAGAGTAAAGTGCCTCCAGATATGGAGAGAAGTACAGAGGTCTCTTCCCAGACAATTGTTCTTTGTTTTTACTCCAAAGACCCTGGCTGAGTGTAGATCTCAATCACTCACATAAAAGAAAAGCAAGGCCTGCTTGCGATAGACACTGAGTATATCCAAAGGGTGAGACTACCTCTGAGGTTAAGATAAATACAGACACCTATAAGTAGACCTTAGACCTCTAAGATCACATAATAAGTAATGGAGATCTATTTCACAGCATGAAATGCCTTGGCTATCCAAGAGAAACACACAAGGGCTGCTAAAAGGGACAAAGGACCTGCTGGACCAGTATGTGAGATACTTCAGGATGGCACTACTAAGAAACTTTATGATACCTCCAGTGGCACAAGGCAGCTGAATCACATAATATGTATATATTTAGTATGAGCTGAAGCTTTTACTGGACTCCATTGGTTACACTGACTACATCAATCTTGTGTCCTCTGACTACAGTGGGAACTCAGACACCTGCATAGATACCTAAAAGTGTCCAGAGTCTCCCTCCAGCACGCTGCATCAGTAGCCACATAGTCAAAGAGTACTTTTCATCACTCAGTCTCCAAAAAGTAGTAGACAGGAGTGCAATATTTTGCCTGGAACCACTACCTGGGCACAGAACATGTTAAAAGTACTTGAAAAAGTTATTGTTGCATCTGACCCTTGATCCATGTATCATGTTCAGCTCCACCAAAAACACATGGACATATATCTGAATTATTGCATTGTACCGAGTTATGGGGCAGATTCTAACCCAGGTCTCTGAAGATAAGTAATATAAGATTTTATCCGCAAATGACCCTCTCTATTGACTACCAAGATAGCCCACCTGAGTAGTAGACAAGGGTCTGGTACATTGTCTACTCCCTGTCCTCGTGGTAGACCAGGTGCACATTGACTGTATCAGAAGTTTGGATACATATGAATGCTAAATTTGGGTGTCTTAGTCTGGCGCTTATTAAAATTGATCATTTTGTGGAGATGACTTCCAATCCTCATCTGCAGTGTCCAACAGCTTGCACAGCATGGCTTCAAACTCTTTCACTGAGAGCCAAACTGTGTTGCATATATCTCATTTGCAATAAATACAGTCATTTGGGCCGCTCAGTGGCCCATGGTAGCTTACAAAAGCATGGTAACTTCTTTGTGTCCCCAAGAAATAATTCTTAAACAGTGCTGATGCAAACATGCAATTTCTAGCTAAATCAAAGACAAAGACACTTAAGTCCTAATGTAGATTGATGAACAGACGAGAATAGTTTTTATTATAGTTTTTCAAGCCTGTCTGTCATCTAAATGGAGCTGAAAGCACTATGGCAACATACTGGCAATTGTTTTCATTACATAAACCAGCCTGGCCAAAATCAGAATCTTTTTGTCATGTCTTCACTCGGTTGAAACAAATTGGAAACTGTAGGTTTGGTGACTACAATTGCACAGTTGCAAAACAATTAACTTCTGGAATCGTATTCACAATTCAGGTCATCTGTGATCAAGAAAGATGCACTGGATATCAGGATGGTGCTGAGAAGAGCACTGGGATCACCTAAGGAATGTGGAACTTCATGCACGAGAGGAGAGGCTTGTTTTAAATATCAGAACAGAAGCTGAAAGATGACACGACTGTTTGAACTACAGGATCATTTTGGCATAGGGACAAATGGGTATAAACTGGCCATAAACAAATTTCAGATGGACATTAGAAGATAGTTTCAAACTGTCAGAAGAGTGACGTTTTGAAGCAACCTTCCCATAGGAGTAGTTATGGCAAGTAACCTAACCACTTTTATGAAGGAGCACACTAAATTTATGAGCAGATTATGTTACTTGGGAGGCTGAAGCAGTATGTGCCTGGATTTGATGATTAACAAAACTCCTTTCAGGCTATTTCATAGAAAATTTTAGAACTGAATTTTTAAATGCCCTTTATATTTTCTTCATGTAATGCTGAGGGTAGAAATTCTCTCACTTTGCAGCTAAGTCTTTATTTGTGTTATTTCCACCTTGAACAAATAAAGGAAGTAGTTGGAAAACCACAAGAAAAGCTGGTTTTGTGACACTACGGACTGTAAAATGAACAGATAAGGTAAAAGAAATCAGTCCATGTGCCTCCCTTGCAAGATTTTAGTATTAGACCTTCAGAAACACCTATTTTCATTTTGTCTTACTAGAACCTAACCAATGTGTGCCAGACTTACACGCTGTATATAGAGAATGAGCACAAGAATTAAAGCACAATGCAAAGTATGTCAATGGTATGCAAAGTGGCACAGAGAAGAAATATCTGGGAAATAATCAAATGAGCTAGTTCCAGAAATGAAGGTATTATAGCTGTATTAGGCCAGGGTTGAGCCCAAGACAGCTGGCTAGCTGAAAGGCAGAGTTAGTCATCCTGGATTGAAATCCAGTCAACTTAAACCTCACTTTTGTATCAGACAGAAAACCAATCCATATATTTTCTTGTAATGCTCATTATACAGGCCCATAAGTTCATTAAATGAACCTTTATTTCATCAGAATTTTTTCTGGACACTTAATTGTATCAGTCAAACTCTGCTGTGATCAAAGTTCTAACCTCTCCTAAGCCTACACCACTTTGTCTCCACCTAAGTCTTCTAGAGGGGGCTTTTAAGTCAGAGGTAGTGAGGATGATGTGACAGTATCCACCTTCTTCCCAAAAGTCTATAAGCTGTAGAAACTGGAAGATATTGTCTCCAGGGAAAGAGAACTCATATTTTCCACAATGTTTTGACCAAAACACCACAAACTTTTTCTTTTCTTTTTTTCTTTTCTTTGTCAGTTGTGGAGCAGGAGACAGACAGACACACACACACAAAAAGACAAGAGTCTGCTGGTTAGAGAAAGAGCAGGGATGTCAGATCCCTTTTTTTGTAACATAATGTGAGTAGTGTATTCCAGGATACAGAATGGTTGAGGTTCACGGAGGAAAGTGAGAGAGAACTTTGCTTGGCCTTGACTTTGTCATTAGGGAAATCTTGTGGGTCATGGAAAATCAAACACCCTAGATGTTGTGTAGACGCCAGGACCAGGGTCTTGGATAGACTTGGGGAGACATGATGTCATTATTGTATAAAATCCGGGCACATGGCTCCTCTTCCTTTTTGCATTTTTGCATTCCTCATGAGAACATGGTGGGTGAACTAGATCGTACGCAGTTGCCATCCCCTATAGTTTATTTCTGCTTCTTTGCACTCCCAAGGGAAGACAGTTAAGCAAAATGCATTGTCCTCTGTAGACCTTTAGAAGTAATTATTTCTCTCCATTAGCTATGCAGGAAATCCAGACAGTTATTTTATGCACACCTCTTGGTGGCAGGCACCATTTCCTCAGGCTGAGCCGACTGAATTTTGGGCTCCAGACTACCCAGGTCCTACAGTATCCTGGATCTGAGCTATAGTCTCTACATAACTAAGCAGCTTTTTCTTCACAACTGAGCAGCCCACAGCTTCCTGTGGTGTGAACAGCCCCTATGAGCCCCCAGTGGAAATAACAGCTTTCAGGCTACTTCTCAAACCAACAGACTGTCCCAGTTCTGAGGAACAGGAATATTAACACCTGTTAAAAATACAAAGGAAAGGGCAACTAGTTAATTCACAAGCATGGATGTACAAAATGGACTGGAAAAGACCAGTCAATCAGAGATTTGGCCTCATATATTGCTCCCCAGGTTCAGTTTGTCAGCTTTGTTACCTGAGCATTGTTCAAAAACAAGGTTCAGGAAGCAGCATAGTCAAACCAAGTTGTTCTACAAACAATTCTTTATTTTTAAGCTGTCACTTTTGCAATTTTGATGTATTCTTGATCACGGTGTAGGACTTCTAGTTGTTCAATGAAGATGTACACCACCATTCAACATACATAGTTATATCCACTAGCTAGCAAAGTGCAAAGGACCTTCATGAAATGTGAGGCACAATTACTCATGTCACTTCTCATCTCCACCCTGTTTTGCCACCAATGATTCCACCAGGTTTGTTAAATGTGATCTTCTGTTTCAGTAACTATCCTGATTCTTTCATATCAGCTCGTATTATTCCAGATGTTTTTGTGATCTCATCCTCTGCTAATGTCTCCAAGACTTTTCCTACTGTCAAAATCAAACTTTATTGTAAACCCATAACTCCCTGATTTCACCTTAGTCCTCTTCGTATGGAATGGGTTTACATTTGCATTGTTCTTGTCCCTTAGTACTCCTTCCTGTTACAATAAGGTAGTAAGTCTTCTTTAGTTGACTGGTATCCTCTTCCATCATCTTTTTTCATGAGATTCAGGTGTGACCAGCTGAGCCCTACAGCTGTCTCCTCTTTCCAGTGATTTTTTTTAAAGATTGATCCTCAAATTGCTTTGGCTTTCAGAATCTTTTGTTTTAATTTCTGGCACTGTATTTTGTTTCTTCCTGGAGACCTACTTATCACTGATGGTAGAGGACTAAGGCTGAAGTAACGATGATACATTAGCTAAGACAATCCACAGACTGACCATTGTTTATAGAGCTTATTATGACCAGACAAGACTGGTAGTGATAAAAGATAATGAACATCAGGTGTCTTCTTAGTGCTTTACATGCCAGTGAAAAACCATTCAATTTACTGAAATTTTTATCTGGAATAACAGATCTGGCAAATTGTTCACAAGTTCAGTGGTCATAGTATGATGAAGGAATATGTTCAAACAGATGAGATGATCACAACTAAGGGATACAGGAGCTGCAAAGCAGCTAATTTGTCCCCCATAAATGTGTCTATATCCACAAGGAAACAGCATAAAAGACTTGTGTTAAGACAATCACTCTTCCCATCCCAGAGATGAGAAGCCTCAGGCCAGACCTGGAGCCAGAGGGGTGGTTTAGGTCAAGGCACCTTGCAGTCCTCTAGCATCCCCAAAACACGCTATTTACTTTAGAAACATCTTGCAGCGTATAATAATAGCTAAATCTGTGGGGACTACATAATTGCTTCAAAAAGCCTTTAACATTTAGCAAATTGTAAGGCACCTTTGTAATCCATCCTGTCAAATTTGGTGGACAAGATATAATTCCATTTAAGGATTATGTGCAGTATTAAGATACATAGTTGTAGTTACATAAAACTCACATGTGTTTTTTTTTCCACGGAGGAAAAAATCTCATTTTAATCCCAAAGGCTGACAGTCTAGTTGTTGGGTGGGCTCTTAATTCCTCAAGCCGAGACAGGACTCCTTTTTATCAGGCCAATCAGAAGCTTCACACAGAGAAAATGTCTCGACTGGATGCAGGGATCCTTGCGTAAACAAGGACCCACCAGACCGAGGTCTTGTACACAGCTCTTGTTTGTTTTGTCCCTTTTCTTTGACTGACTGCAGGGTTCAATTTGTCATGGTCTCAGTTTAGCACCTTTCATGTGGTTCCAAAGAGGAGTAAGCTAAAGGTAGGGAGATTGCCTTACAATGAGGAAGCATAAATTTTTCAAATATTCAGGTGCTCAATTTACTTCACAAAATCTGAATTCCTCCCTCCAAGCCCTTTGTGACACATGGGTGGCTATCACTCTCTTTGTCATTGCTTTGCTCTCTCAGGAGAAGAAAAGATATCAGGGCCATATGGAGTCTGATAATGCAGATCCAAGTCTACTTGGCCACAGACTTGAACAATTCACATGGACTGAGATCCTGCACCAGAAGATTTAGGGATCACAACTCTCAGAGATGTAGGACTATGAGTGATTCATTGCTGCTCTGTTTCATAGGAAATTTCCACAAGGACTTGCACAAGGGGTTTTTTTGTTTGTTTGTTTGTTTATATTCCTCCTCCTCTCTCCACCCCACCATCATAAAGTTCCTAACATAGCTTTGACTCTCTCAGCTTCATATTCCACCTGAAAAATTGGGATAATAGCACTGTCCTTCTTTGTAAGTGTGATTTTAAAAAAATATAATACACTAAGGGCTGTAAACTACCACTTAATATAATGGGGGGTGATGGCAATTTGATGCCAATAGACATAAATAACCAGCAGATGAAGCCCCACAGACTTGAAGTTTTTGATAAATTATTTGGACAGTTTAGATTTTTCTACCATTCAAATCAGTGACAAAGTCTCCTAGGTTGGCAGTAGGATAAGAATTGTGTTACAGATAAGTGTCCTTGAATAAGAGCCCCATATATCTCCAAGCATTAGTCACTTTTAGCATACAAGCTATACAGAGAGTTGAAACTAGTGACAACTTCCCTTCTTGCTGAGTTTGTGCAAACATTTCCTGAAGCTTTCAATTTTACCACAATAGAAGCCTTTTAAAGCTTAAATGGGGATAACTTGAATTATTAGCATCGGTCCCCTAGCCCAACCACAAGCATGTCTGAAGCAGCTCTTGCTGATAACACACTGCAACAACTACATTTTCCTCACACATATCCACAAAATAAGCTGATACTCATGACTACCACCAAGTAGGAAATCGTGCGGTGCCGGGACTATTGCCCCCGAATAACCTCTCAGTTTCTTTCCTACATTTTTTTCCTGACTGTTTCAACATACAACTCAATTTCTCAGTGAAACCACAGGTCAGAGTGGTTTTGGGAACCAACTCATTAGTTTCACCCTCACCTTCAGCACTGCACAGCCAAAGGGACCCCACACATACAGGAACACAGATTATGAAACAAAGACTTCATTTCCTTCCATACATGAGCACAGCTGCACACTGTTTCAACTGAAACCCAGCAGCATGTTTATGACACAGTGAACTTTATATTTCCTTACCTGCTACTGGTAACGGTTTCAAAATACAACTTTAGATCATATCTTCCTTCTTTGTTACAACAGAGAGGAGTTGTAGGTGGTGATCCACAGCATGAACGCCTAACAGTGTTGGTCCTTCTTCCTTCTCCAATGGAAAATGTGCAGCTTCCAGCAGAACTCATGTTAGCAGGTGATCTTGCATTTTGTACTACCATCTAGTTTTGGTTTACATCTGCCTCCACACTGACAATTCTCCTCCAGTTTCTGTCAGGGACCAGCTGTGGCATTCTCCTCCCCTCTGTACACAGGCCATTAGGAAATGTTGACTAGTCCTTAAGGCACTTCATTGCTAAAGCCCCACCTGACCCAACAATTTTATTTTTTTTGGTACTCATCTATCTCCCATTCACCTTTCCTGTCCAAACTTCCACCTTCTGCACCTGAGCTTGCATCTGTTCACACGGCATGATAAGAAAGATATCAGTGAAGACTTGGAAGATTTCTGGACAGATACCTGGTCAAGAAGCCATCCCTGGGTCCTTAAGGGTCACTGTAGATTTATGTCCAGGCAGCTGAGGATATCAGCCATGTCGTAGCCACATATGTCACCCATGGTTAGTCATTTCTTTTCCACAGAGGCTTCCACACATCATCCTAGATTTGCCACAAGTTGGACACCAATATTGTGCAACACACATCTCTGACCTTGTTAGCCCCATGTTTTATCAACTTCTTCCATTAACAGCATAGTCAACAAAGCAGCAGTCCTTCAACTCTCACCCAGCAGATGTCATTACAGGTTTTATATTTGCAGCTGGCTGCCTCCAGTGACTTTATAACGTACAGGTGAATGTGTGATAGGGATGACCTCTCCATGATGAACAACAAAGAATGAGGCACTAAGGGTCAAACAGAGCTGGTAAATGTGATTGTTTAGCACGCTTTACCAAGCTCAGCTTTTGCCATGGCAATTAGATCACCATGCTAAACCTTTTGCAACCATATGCAAAGAGTAGCTAAAAGACACTGTGGTAAACAAGCTCATTTTATCCAGATCAAGCCTCATTAAGTAATTAATTAGTGCACCTGGAGATTCGTAATTAACCACTTACATCTTCTTCTAGACCCTTAAAGAAGTTGAGATTTTGATAAGTTACTGCATATATAGAAGGCTTTAGTTTGTCAATTTGTGACATTGATCAACTAAAGTTCTCCCTAAAATTTCCCCTGATTTTATCCCCTTTTAAAAGATCAGAAGTTTTCTATAAAGGAAGGAAAAAGAGAAGAGCATATTATGTTAGGCTAAATACGAAACGTTAACAAAGCAGGTCAAGAAATAATTTGAGGAAACTCATGCCAAAACCATTAAAAAGTACCTTAATAAAAATGTTTCAAATACTTTTCTTTGAAAAGCAGCCTGTCAGAGAGTCCAAAGAAGTAAGAGTTGATTCAAAGAAAAGCCATTAGTTCTTAGGCGAGATAAGACCACAACAGAAAAGCTAAATACATTTTTTGAGAAGCGGTGAAAGGTTCTTCCAACAAAACTTTCATCTGTGGTGGATTAAACTCAAGAACTCTGTCAAGATGAAATGTTATTAGCAGAAATTTTAGAACAAGCCAATAAAATTTAACAATAAGAAACGGCCAAGATCAGATGTCATTCAGTTCTGAATTTTGAAGAAATTCACTCACAAAGGAACAAAACTACTAATTGTGGTATGGGACGTATCACTTATATAGGATTCTGTACCAGATGCAAAGAAGATGGCAACTATAAAGTCATCTTTTTCTTTAAAGCTCCAAACGTCATCTTGGGAATGCCAGATAGTGTTCTAAATTCTCTTTAATGCACGTTGGTAGACATTGTATTAAGTAGTAGAATTAGTAGACAGAGACAGATCTGATACAAAGATGACAGCATTGCACTTCTCAAAAGTCAGGAGTCATAAATTTATTAGAAACCTTTTAAGGAGTAAAAGGGGATGTAGAGTATGGGAATCCAGTCAGGCTGGTTGGACTTTTCAAAAGCTGTCAACAAAATCCCATAGCAAAGTATTTTTGAGAAATTAGCCTTTCATGGTATAAGAGGAAGTACCTTGACATGGATTAATGGTTGAAAGGCTGGAAACAAGCTAAAAAATTAAATAAATGTCTGGGTTTAATAATGATACCAAACAGAGGGATGAGTAAAGATATTTGCAGGTGACCTAGGAAAGAATTAAAGTGACCAAGTAATGGTTTATCCAAGGGCATCAAAACTGAAATGTATTCATGAAAGAGAGTGACCAGATTATAAAGTGACAAATTAAATACAATATCAAGAAAAAAATATTTGGTACATATAGAAAAATATTATTTGAGTTATATCCAATGACAGAGTATAAAGCAACTTCTACCACACAGAAATAACATCTGAGTCATCATAGTCAGTTCTCTGTAAGTCATATCTATGCCACGTCATGTCAGATAAAATGCATATTAGGAATTCTTAAGAAAGGAAATGACGAAAGAAGCAGAAGGATGATAACACAATTGTTATCACAATATTGTTATCACAATAACACAATATATTGAAGTCTGGCAACATCTTGAATATAGATTTAGTTGCTTCATTTGCATTTTCCTTTTGAGGGTGAGTGAGTGGTGATGAATTTTGCTACATTTGGAGCACAGGAAACTGATGTCTGACAGGCACAAAATAGCAATGGTGACCTTTTCTCCATGGACTCCCCTCTCTTACTTTGGCAAACCAGGAAACACCAGGGGATGTACCAGCTACGGAAGTGCTCCTTGGCCATCCTGCCTGGAGTCCCAGGTGTGCAGGCAGTTATTATTATTATTATTTTACAGGGAAGGAATTTTGTCATGTGGTTAAACCAAGAAGCCATCTGAATCTTGTTTCTTGTTTTGCCACTCCTTTAACATCAGATTTTGCTTAAATTTCTCTGTGCCTTAGTTTTTCAATATAAAGAGAACATTTCTCCTCTTTTCCATGGGGCTCCAGGGATCGTTATCTAATTGGTCTTTGCAAAGTTGTTGGAAACTTGACTATTAAAAGTGTAAAGAATTAGAGGCCATTAATATTAGCTAATGCCGCCCTTGCCCCACAGAACAATTTAAGTTTGGAAAGTCAAGTCTCCATAAAAGAGAAACCCTTCTTTGTACTTGGTGGGGATAGATTATGCTCATTCTAGGACTCTAGCTATGTTTGTTGGCATAAACTTAAAGAAGTTTCAAACAGCCAAAGTAAAAATAAATCTTATTATTGTACATTTATACTAAGCAGGGTTCACAGTTTCCTCTTTATTTTTTTTAGATTGCTATTTTGATTTTTTCCCCTGAAAAACAAATACTGGAATATAATGTTATTTTAACTTTGAAATTTATGATATTCCTGACAACAGGTAGTCACAGTTGCATTCTTGCAAAAGAAAACAAAATTAAAAATATAGACACAGGAAATAAAATTAATTTTAAAATATATGAAAACATTTATTCTGTGCATCAGCCCAAGTGAACAGACAAGTCTCTGACTGATACCCACCACAGACTGCAGTTTCTTGAATTGATTGATTAATAGGACAGAAATGAGGAGGTGTGAATTTATTTTGGACTTCAGCTGGGTTGAAAAAGGTTTGGCACAGTTCAGCTGGGCTTAATCTGCATTTTAAAGTCTATGAACAGTGACCACCTACTGGCACCCTTCAATGTGTTAGGTCCCATAGAAAGGAAACATTTTGCACTAGACTTCATTTCAGCTAATGTTCCTGGATTTATAAAGGTACTAAAAAGGCAACAGCAATCTGATTTCTAACTAACAAAATACCCTTTTTCCCCTAGCGGGATCGAAACCCAACAGAAGAGTCAAGGAAGGAGGAGGAAGGTAGGTGGGATCGGAGAAACAATTTCTCATTGTTTGGAGGTAGATTGTTCATGAGGGCGACATTACACTTAGTATAAAATTAAATTCCTTTGGGGTGTTTTCACCATTAAGCGTCGAGATTTTCATTTAACTGCGTGAAAGGTAGTAAAGAAGTAATAAATAACAGTTCAAATGGGAAAAAGCTGCAGAGGAGAAAAAAAAAATGCTGAAATGCCAAGAATTTTATCTGAGCTGGAAAAAAAATGGAAGCAGAAAGATCTCACTGTATTCTGCAGCAAGGATAATTAAAAACAAAGCCGTCTTTTAAGGCAGAGCAAACATTCCTCACCATCTCCTTTTTCTGGCAAAGCCAGGAAACACCCTCTGAAGTAAAATAACCATAACAAGAAAAGACATCTTCTTGAAGAGATTTTGACTCGTAGTTTACTGCTTTATAAGCAGTTCAATAGAAAGATGTTCCATGCCAAGGCAACAAGTCAAGAATCCACATTTTTAATGCTAGTTTGGTCTCCTATGTGATTATTTTTACAACATCTGCAATTAAAGACAGATTTTTCAGCTCCCTGATTGTGACCGGATAGAAAAGGGTTTGATGTGCACGCACACACACAGAGGGAAGGAAAACGCCACCTCTCCCTGTAATGGTCTTCATTAAAAACAGCTTTGCCCAGCTTCTGTTTTATTTCATTTTGATGATTGAAATTTTCCTCGTCTAGTAGTAGATGGTGGTTTTCAGTTCCTTACCCTTCACTGATCCAGAGGACAAATCTGATAGTCCAAATTCCAGCATTTTCAGGCATTTGGTTAGAGAGGAGTTGCCTGGGAAAAAGGGAAAACTCAAAAAACTTAGAAATCACTGTTTAACCCCCAGGTCATTAACACTCACGCAGTTGCTGGGGGAGCTTCATGCAGCTCCCAGTAGCACCACAGACTTGGGGTGGTAAAACCAGTCACCCCTTTGCATCTTAGTGCACCTGCTGGGGAGTAAATGGCTCAAGGCACAAGTTTGCCTTTCGGGTCCCCCTATCCACCCACAATATTTTTTTATACTGATCTGCAAACTTTGTCTGACTATTTTTCTTAGCTCTCTGGTGTGATTTTAAATTAAAAGTTAGTCATTGGCCTACGGTGCCCTTTATTGCCTCGGTACTTGAGTTATCAGGAGTTACCAGGAGTCTTTGCAAATCAAAATTACCCTCATACAAGCAAAACTGCAGAAAAAAAGCTAGGAATTATCATTATGGCATTTTTATAGGCGTTGACTCAGTTCCAGGTAAAATAGGACCTTACAAGAAATTATCATTATTATTAAACTACTCTCCAAGTTGAATTTTCTGTGAATCCATCTCTTTCAAGGGAAAGACTGGAGATAAATTTGTTTCTCTAGGATTTAAAAGAGAGGCACCCATAAAAATCATATAAGATTGAAGGTAAATATTCCTTCCTTTATTTCCCTTTCTGAACAAATCTGACTCTATTCAAGGGACATGTTTATCCCAATGCTGAACACATGAATACAGGAGCCCAGCTTCGATCCTGTTGGAAATATCCATGGAATTTCAAGGTGATTTGAGGTGGGCAAATATGGGGGCGGGGAGGGATTTGGGGCTCCCATCCTATGTTCTTGCTATGATGGGAATACCCAAGCCGTTTGGCAGTGTGTCAGGTGGAGGTGAGGATCTGGGGGCCGTGCTGGGTTAGCTGGGGTGGGCACAAGCAGAAAACCTCCAGTTTCGGGCCCAGCATCCCCTGATACCACCAAAGAGGAGCTTATCAGGCTATTGCATTTTTATCAGCTGGCTCAAGATCCTCCAGTGCCTTTAACTTGCTGGGGTGGCCCAAACCTCAGCGTTCAACAGTTTAGCGGGTTTTTTTTTTTGCTTTTTTTTTTTGTTTTTTTAAAAAAACCCAAAACACCTGAAAAACCCTGTTCCTTTGATGCCAAAGCCTCAGAGCCGTGGCCAGCATGAAGCAAGAATGCCACGCTGCCCAAACCTTCTTCCTTGGGATGGGTTTGGTTTTATAACTTGCTAACCCATGTCCCGGTGGGGAGGTGGGAGGCTCCACGCCGAAGCCGTCCGCCTTTCCCTGTGTGTGTGTGCATGCACGTAGGCTGGGAAGTGCCGGAGCTCTTAGGGCTCTCCAGGACTCTTCGGAGAGAAATACAGACCCGGAGACAAAAAAAAAAAAAAAAAGAAAAAAAAAAGAAGGTAGCATTCATGCCCAAGCGCATAGTGGGGTAAACATATTTCGTCAATGGAAGTTTGTTACTCACATTGTACGGCAGGAGTTGGTGTTTACCCACCGCCGGTCGGATGCCGACGTTGCCAGAGGCTGAACGATTCAGCAGCGATCGCTTATAAATAGTGCTGACCAGAAACAGGAACAGTGAAGAGTTTTCATTTTTTTTAAAAAAAAAAAAAAAAAAAAAAAGCAAGCCTTGAATATTATTTTCTTTTGATTTGAAAGGAAGAGTTAAAGCTTTACATGCTTTTACTCATAGTTCACTTTTTTCCTCTCTCCTCTCAACACACTTGTATCCCTCTTCTTATTTTACTAATTTTTTGGGGTTTAATTTTTATTATTGTTATATTGGTTTATTTTATTTTATTATTTTTAAAATTTTATTTTATTACTGTTTTATTCTGTGTTTTATTTCACTCCCTTTCACCACTGCAAAAAGTAGCAAGCACAGGAGAAAACAGAATCAAAAAAAGAAATGAAATGCAGGAAAATCCCAACATATAGGCATATGTTCTAAGCCCAAACTCCCATTTTTAAATTTATACAGGTTTTAAATTAAAACTTCCATTTTGTCAGACACAAATTCTTGTTATTTTTAAAGAAAAAGTTTTGAGAATCCCTGATAATAATAATTTATCAGCGTTTATGGCCCACTGGTAGATACAAAAACTAATGCCATGTGGCCCTGGGGAGATGGAGGAGTTTAAGAAAGCTAAAACTTGCCAGAAAAAGGTAGGATAATCCCTCCGTGCTGTGAACCTTTTTCTGAGCATCTCCCTTAAATTCCCCACTCCACAGGTTAGCCCTGGATACTATTAAGAGAAAGAAAGAGGGCAAATATATCAGGAGCCTGGGTTTTGCTCTTCGGCCAGCGTGCACAATGCGGCGGCCGTGCCTGGTGATACCAGTTTGCATCCTCCTGCCCAAGGCAGGCAAATCTCTTCGGCGTGTCGTTCCAAGCTGAAATTAAATACTGCAAATTCCAGGTCAGGCACTCGCTCTTTTTGAAAGCTAAAGTGATGGTTTCCCTCTGCCCAGTTTTGATTTCCTGAGCATAAAAGTAATGTGTGTTCTCCAAAACGTTGGCCCACACAAGCTGGGCACGTACCCGTAGGTTTTGAAGGTTTCTTTTATGAATCTCATGGAGAAGTGTGGCTTCAGAAACCAGACAAAAGTCTGCCCTCAGTCAGCAGGAGTTTGGCTTGTAGAAGGACTGCTGGACTAAAGCTGGGAGATCTTTCTTTTTCCCTCTTATAGGACAATAATCCATAGCGTTTTACAAAAACAAGGGGACTTACTTGCAAGATAATGGGTGAATCACCAGTCCCTCAGTAAGAAAGGAAAAAATATTCAATGAGTGGATGGAATGGGAAATAAAAAGGAGGAAATCAAAGATATTACACTTAATTTTGAGAATGAGCAAAGGAGGGATGCACCCTTTGATCAGGGCTCCTTCCCTGCACATCTCAGCCCTTGGGCTGGGTGCTGCAAAACGGCCCCCTTCCTCCCAAAGCACAGGACTCTCCTTTCCAGTTTAGCACAATTAGAGGGAGTGAACAGCAATATATATATATTATTTTTTTTTCCCTCGAAATAAACGGAGTCGATTCCTGTTCCACAAGGTGGCAACATCGCTTCAGAGCTCACAGCATCCTGCGGGGCACACAGACAGTTCAAAACCTCCTATCTTTTAGTCTATTTCAAACGCGCTCTGTTGGATGATTTAAAGTCGGGGGCGGGGGGGGGGGAAGCTATTGTTCTCATTGTCATCATTTTTATGTTTTCTAAACATGCGATTTAAAATTATATCTATCATCTTTTACACATTTTACTGTGTGTACTACCTGTATGATCTCACTTGCTGCCGCTCTGTCTGTACAGCTCAGCACAGGTTTAATAGCCACTGAGTGGATGCTCACACCTAAAATCAGAGTGGCCAAAATAAGAAATAGAACCAAAGCTGAGCCTTGATCTTCAACGTTGAGAAGAAACTAAATTTGTCTTTAGCATTTTTAACCAGAGCTTAACTTTATTTTTAAGTAACTTTTTAGAAGCTAAACTTTCTTCCTCACGGACTGTCCTTTCATACCTTTCTTCTCTATGTTCCTAACTCCTCTTTCGTTCCCTAAACAATTATGCAGTCATTCTGCTCTCTTCAGCAACACCTCTGCTTTTCTCTAATGGCTACACGGCTATTTCTTCTGGGGAAGTTGAAAGGAAATGAAAAAAACCCACCTTCTTAAAAGCCTTAATGCAGCCACTCTGCTTGGCCTGCACAGTAATAAGGACATAGAAGTATGACTGATATTAAAAATAAACCACTTGAAAAGAATATGGATGTTGTGGAGCTAATGGCAAGTGCAAGGCCCTGCATTTCCCACTCTGGATCTGGTATTGTAAAGGCTCTGGTATTGTAAAGGGTGTGAATAATTTGGCGTGTGTACCTAACATCCTGTTAGTCCCCCTAGATGAGAATGAAAATGGTTCATGGCCATGATGGAGAACACCAGTGGGCCAAGAGCAGGAGAGTCAGTCCAAGGAACCTACCAGCGTGAAAGATCTCACCAGGTTGTAACTCCTCGAGCTGTGAAGCCAAGCGACACTCCTGTAACATCACAGCAAAGCACAACGCCTGCTTCAGCAGCTGCCTGGTCTTCCATGAGCTCTTTGGTCTCATCGGGTATGTCTGCATTCAAGCAACTCAAGGGATGTCCCAAGGCCATGTTACCCTGCTGTGGGTACTCCATTCCTGCAGGGCATCTTCACGGCCAGCCTTGGCATAGCTGTAGAGCCAAGCGAATGTATTCCACAACCTTTCTGCAAGCTTTGTTTCTCCCCGCTGCCCTTGCAAGGATTGCATCAAACTGGAGAGTTTTTCCCCAGAATGACACAATGTCCCCTGCTACAAAGGCAAAACTCAAGCTGCCTTCAAAGGCTGCCTGTGAAGGTAACATGGTGCGTGGTACTGGCTCTCCAGAGAAACTTGGTAAACGTATGCATAAAGAAGAGAAGGTTTGTTATGGAGACAGGCATCATGTCTGGGAACAACCCTTCCAAAACACACAGCCAGGCATGTTTCAAAGGTCTGTTGGCAATATCGAGCCTGGTGGTGGGAGAATGTTTCTGCCTTTATGTAGATTGCTGCTGGCTGGAGGAGACTCACTGCTGATATACTCCTAAGATAAGAGCTGAATGCAGACAGTGCCTTTCGTTAACCCCTCTACAATCATCAAATCTCCTGCTTCTCAGAAATGAATCAGGGGTGGGGGCTTTCCACTGGCTTTGTTTGACTCTGCCCAAGCCAAGTTTTTCCAATGCTCCATGAGTAACATCTATATGTTTGCTTTTCCATGGGCGGCAGGGCCCAGAGATGCCCTGATAATGGACACTTAGTTCACTTGTGTATAAATGAGTACACAGTACAAATGAGAAGGTGACTCAGCTCTTCTTTTTTTACAGCCTTAACTTCTCCAAGGAAATCTTGGGCATTGCTCTTGGTTAAGAGCAGAGATTTGAGCTAGGAGTGGCAAATACAAAGCTGCTCCCGTGTTAGCAGCTGAGCAGGCTTTAACTTTTCCTTTCTTCTCCATTCCTCCCCCCCCCCCTCTGATTTTTCCATTGTAACTCAGAGTGCATTTTTGCAAGATATCCCTGAAATTACTATTACTACATCGCAATATTAGATCAATGCCGTGGTAACACACTCCAGATTGTTATGGCATTCGCATCTTGATGCCTTCCATACTGTCTTGTGGAATCTAGCCTAATACCACGATTAAAATGCCTTTTCCATTTCTCCAAAGCACACTGCCTGCTGCCATTACATAAACGTCTGCCTATCTAGGGTTTTATACTGGCACCCATCACCGGGGTATTTGAGAGTCTAATGAAAAGGACCTCCGCTCATTAAAGGGAGATGAAGGTTCTTGCCAAAGCCTGGGATTAAATTAGAGTCCGTTAGGTTTCTCTTCTCACTGACATCATTATGAATCAGGAAAAACACCCCATTCAGGCAAGTTGCGTTACAGCAGTGTAAAGCCACCGTGAGCTCAGAATCAAGCCCTTTCATTTTAACACCAGCCTACCTCCGTTTTCTCTGGCAGCTTTCTCCCACTCTGCAACTCAACCGCTGAAAATAGCAGCCCTTGCTGTAATACATCTCCTTCTGGTGGGCAAGCACTAAGCTTCAGAGGGAGGAAACTTTCAGAAGTCACCCTCAGGTGGGATGGGAGAGAGGAAAAAAATGCCCAAAAGTACGAAAAAAAGAAAAGGAGGCAGCTGAGCTCCCACAGACTCTGTGTCACAGTCTTTGAAAGTGGCAGAAGGTACCTTGGTTGCTGCCAAAAAGAAGAGGGGGGCTTCAGTGACCTTGGGGTGACTGCAGAACAAGAAGCAGCAGCCCACCTCTCGCTGAGAGCTGCAGCCTGAGTCCTGCCCTCCTTCACATCCCTCTGACGACTCAGAAAAGCAAGACAGATGCACAGGGAGAGGCGCCATCCACATCACCAGGTTTTCCAAGCCTCCTCTTCAAAGGGCTGTACTCACAGTGGGAGTTGCCATCCTTGGCATCATGAAGACAGATGTGAGCAGCTGACAGAGGAACCTTGATTTCCCAGTGTCCCCAGAGCTAAGAATAATCTTGCTGTGAGTTTAAATGCCCAGTGGCAGCTGTGCCTCAGCAGTCCAGGCACGGCAGACTTGAAAGGAGAGTCTGTCACAATCTTCTTGAAGAAGTTCAGTGGTTCCCACCATGTGGATAACCAAGAACAGGAGAAGGAAACCCTTGATGACAGCCCAACAGGTCTTAAAGCCATTTCCCACAAATGGGAAGCTACTGGCTTCAGTGGGATCCCACAACACAGTTGGCATTTAAATGTGATGTCTATGTTGGAGGTATAATCCCAAGGTTTCCTGCATCATCAGTGAAGAAAAATAAATACTTTGAAGGGGCAATTTGGGTGTTAGGTGGGAAAAATGGGTTGATCCAGAGGGATGGGATGAATCTGGTCCAAGGAGAACAAGCCACTTAGGGAACCAAATTGAAATTAAAAGAGCTGTCCATTAAAATACATCTGTGTTTGCCCACAGATGTTGAAAAAGTCCTTCCAAAGGGTCAGACTATCATTTCTCACAACAGCAAAACAGTCATCCTATGCCATTTTCACATTAAAACTGAAAAAAACCACCTGATTTCCAGGATTCCCTCTAGGATGTCTCATGTCCGCTCTTCTGACGTTATTAAACCTAGTCAGATCTTTTCTTGACTAACAGCAAACTTCTGGAAGAATTTTCAGTTTGAGGGATGTTTGTACATCTGCTACTTACAGAAGCAGTGTTGGCTCATGAAAACTTAAATTGCTGTTTAAACTGCAGTGGTGTTCTCTGAGTGGTAGTTTGTGCTAGGGTATTTGATAGTATTCTCCGAGTATAACAAAATGGAATAGGGCAATCCCCTGCTTTATATGTCTGTGAACCTTGGAGTGGCACAGAATATGTTTAATTTGTTTCATAGCAAACTGAAGTGATGAGCTCTGTTCTGTGCGTTAGCATCCCCATGACATGGATGCTAGTACCAATCTCTCTTCTAGGGCCACATGAAAAGACATAAGATCCAGTGTGAGAAACAGGGGATGTGAAAGAAAAAATCATTGCAATGATTATAATTATTTATTACTCTTAGCTATAAAGGGAAATTAATAAAACTGCATAAAATGAAGAGATTTCATTAAATAGGTCTGTGAAGTCCATGTGCAAGCACTGATGTCTCTCTCTTTTGTGATAAACAAAATGGCTTTTTAGTTAGGAGACTTAACAAAGTACTCTCATAATGACAGTAATAGTACTATAAACGTCAGTAATAATATCAATAGTAATAAATAGTAATCAATAGTTATAATAATTATTATTATAATTCAATTGCACCCGAAATTAAGAAAACACATACCAAACAATCAGCCAAATTGTCAGCAGATTCTTTTCACTGAGAACCTGTGAGGAAAGCTACTGGCTAAAGTCTTAGTGGAATTAAATCCCGGTGCTACCTTGAGTCACTATGGGATGTCAACATCTTGTCCCTAGTAATTAAGCATGTCGAAGAGAGAAGCTATTCTTGGCACCACCTACAAGCTGCATGGAAGCACTTGGAAAGCCAAGGGCAGTGCAAGCCTGTTGCAAATGCGTTAGGCAGAGGAGGAAACTGAGGCAGGGCTGAGTTACACTCTGTAATCACACCGCCGACCCACAGGGCTCAGACCTGCACGTTCCCCAGTACCAGCCCGTACAACACAACAGCTCTCCTCAAGCACAGCAGTATTTCCAAGTAAAAGCAAGAGATCAAAAGCAGACGACAGCCTTTCAGATATTCCATTTCATCTGTAAAGGCAAGCGTAGGAAGATTGAAATGATTATTTTTATATTTTTTTTTTCTTCTTGCCCATTCGATTAACATATGTTTGTCTGTGTTTCAGTATTTTACCACATATTTATATGAAATCCCTCTGCTTGTTTTTTTCTTGGCCTCTCACAGGCTTTCACTCATGATCTAGACAACTGCGAGAAACTTGCCCACAGTACACCCTCCCCATCCACACAACCCTGGACCAGTTCCTACACCTCAATCAAGGAACATCTGAGGGCATCCTGGATATCTCCAAAACGAGTAGATACTCCTACTTCAAACAACCCCTGGATAATCCCCAATCTACCTAATGGGTTCAGGAGTATTAGAAAGCACGTACCACTCAGATCAAAAATGAACACAATTACAACTGTGCCACGGCCTTTTTTCCCCCCTTCAGGAAGGTGGAGTGAGTCACAGCAGACGATGCTTGGTTCTTCTGGCTTGCTCTCAGGATTGTGGTTTCCAGTGATAAATTCAGCCCCTGGGCAATTTACTGAGGAATTACATAGTGTGGTATAGGCGTCCTTCCACCAGTATTCAAGCCCCAGGATCTGATGAGGTTCAGTGCAGAGCATTCAGATTTGGTTTCTTTTTAATAACACTTACCGAATGTGAACGGCTTTAATAATCCCCAGCAGTCATTAAAAGCTTTTCATCTTCAAAGTGCTCTACATATGCTAATTAATGCTCACAACCATCCTGTGATGGTATTATTATCCCCATGTGGCAGCAAGGGAAATGGAAGCAATGAGGTTAAGTAATTTGCCTGAGGTCAGAGGGAGCTGATGATGAAGCCACAAGCAGAGCGCCTCATCCTCTGCTCCACCACGCATCTTCCTCCTGCAGCACTGTCATCTGGTGCCCAAAGCCCTGGCTCTGTTTTGTCTTATGTGAGCATGGGACAGGTACCAGGAAAGGGGTGAAAAATGACATTTTGTTCCTGCTGCAGCTCCCTATGTCACCACAGGCCCAAGCCCTCCCTTCATGTCCTCCAGAACCAGCAGCCACAACCTCAGGCATTCCATGGCCCAACCCACCAGAAAATAACCCAAGGCCGCCTCTTCCTACGCGCTCTATGGATATTTTGGCCAACTGTGACCATACCTTTGCTCCAAATCTCAACTCCCTAAGTGTACCAGATATGGTGACCGTATCCAAAACACCTATGGGGACCAGTCCTTGGCATGGGCTAACTCCCTGACAGTGGCTGGGAATTGCTGACAGCACTTTTGTCAGGGCCAAAAAGTTTTCCAGAGGCGATTCCAACAATTTAATGGCACAGAAAACCAAGTCATAGCTCTCAAGGCCAAAGCTTGATACCATTTGATTTCCTAGTCCAGATTTAACCCCCGTGGCTAAAATCAGCTGCACCCAGCAATGTGGATACCTTCTCAAAAATTTTCATAGACAAGCCTCACTGTCTTTCACCTGCCACCATATAGAAGAAAACAAGATTGAGAGTCATGACTTACTCAGGATCATGCACTATGTTAGTGCCACAAACATGAGCATCACTTTGGTCCTCTGACTCAAAAGCCAATACTTAATTATTTGGTCAGCTTTGCCTTTCCAAAACATAAATACCTGACCATTAACCCAAGCACACTAGCTTGTTTCACAGCCAGCCCCTTTAGGGTGGGTTCAGCTGCCAAGGATTCACTTTTAGCCCACATGATTAGGAGCTGATGAACTTCTCCTTCCATTCTTTACCCATTCAAATAAACATTGAGCTGTGTTTTATTTTAAAAATAAACAAAGGCAGGCTGGACTGAAACCATGGTAGGAATGGCCCTAATTCTGTTCTTGGCTGATCTGCCACTCGTGGAAAGTTGTGCTACGCTTATAGGGAGAAATGACATTACTATTAGAATAATAAACTCCTTCCTTTTATGCTTCAAATCAAACTGCAATCTGGTCTGTGCAGAACACATTTCCCACTCCTCCTCCTCGTTCTCTTCTTCCTCTACCATGGGCTTCAAACACAGAATCCAGATGCAAGCTATTTTTCCCCCAGCCGAAGGATCTGACTTTTTGGCAAGCTGTGCAAGCTGTTGTGTGGGTGGTTTAAAACTTCCCTCTGGGCCTGTCATGTGGTTAGGGCTGTCTGGGTTGCTCTGAACTTCTGGACACCATTTTCCTTTGACTCACCTTTTATTCCAGCGGAAGCCAGGACCAAGTGTGCCTCGCGAAGGGGACTACACACAATTGCACTTCAGAGCCAGGACTTTGACGCTTTTTTTTTTTTGCCCTTTTTTTTTTTTTTCACTCATGTTAAGCCCTTTGGCTGGGTTCTCCAGACAATGCTGTCAGAAGGCAACCCCTGCAAAGAGCTGTCTCCACGACTTTGCTTTGAGCCACTTCCTACTCGTTTTCTGAGCAGCTATGCCATGAAAATTCATGCTCTGTCATATGTTACTAGTTAAGTCAGCAGCAAAGTCTATTCTGGGTCTATCAGGAAGGCCTAATCCCAGCCGTCAGAGCTGCAGTGCTGCCTGTCCTCTGCTGCCAGGCTGCCTTTCTTTAGATGATGTGCAAGCAGTGTCTTGCTTCTGCATCTTGAAACATATGGAGATACGACCCCAGTGCCTCCAGAGCACCATGAGTCAGACAGCGCTGCCATAATTTGCCATAATTTCCCCCTTTAACTTTTTTTTTTTTTTAATTTAAATGAGAATAGTGGTTTGCATCTTCCTGGTTAAGAGAAGATACAACTCTGGTAAAGCAGCCTTGAGTCTGCAAGCAGTGAGCTCCAAGTTGAGCAAACCACCCTGTTCCTCTCATCTGGACTCCATTTAAGGTTGGCAAGCCAGAACACTGGGTAGGTCCCCGTCAATATCATTTCTTCAAAGACCTCTGAGTGCATATTGTGTGTATGGATTCCCTAGCTGCTGTCTTCCCTATCACAGGCTCTACAAAACAATCTCTCTACACTCGAGGTCATCACTTCTTTAAGTCTAACTGCTTCTGAAGGTGGGAGAGAGAATTTCCGTGTGAGTAACCTTTGATATTTCCCAAAGAAAAGCCACCCAATGATAGGATGAATGGCAGTGCCCAGAGAGGGTGTCCTGCACCCTGAATCAGGGATGGGAACTGTGATCCAGTGCAGGGTTGCAAGTGCTGATATGTTTTCTATATATATTGGATCACTGACTTGGCAGTGAGAGTATTACAGGCGGGTGAAAGCAGACACAGATTGTATTTCATGAAATACCTCTTTCCTACAATGTCCTGCCTCTAGACCCTCACAAATCTCTTCAGAAGTAAGCATAGGCTCTTCTGAGGGCATGTTAAGTCCTCAATTGCTTTTAGTCCCAAATGATCCGAGCTGCTCCTGTTGGTGCTTCCTACAGGGAAATGACCTGGTTTATAAAAAGCTTGGTTTTACTTGGTTTAAAAGCTTGAAACCAGAACCACAAATGTTATATACCACCAAGGGAGCAACATCCACCTGAGCCTGCAAGCAGCATGTTTGGATAGGGTGTCCAATCCACACATTTGAGATTCATTAAGTGCAATCTTGCCTGGCAGCCCCACAAAAGAGCTAGGAGAGTCACCTTAAATATGACAATAGCAAAATGTTTAGTTCCTTGAAATGGATTAGTCCCTCCACATGGAGACAGCTAATTTTCTGAGAGAGGCTGACAACATGCACCACAGAAGAGAAAGAATCAAATTTACCTGATCACACAATCATTATAACATAAAGAAACATTGTAAATACTGGCAATCAGGCCATGACAAGTTATTCCTCCAACATGCAAAAGCAGGAAACGTTACCCTTTAGAGTACCTCAGAAATTGTGCAGGTCAACTCAGGACATGAAACAATGAAATGAGGAACTTTGACTCAAGTCAAGTTCAAGTGAAGTAGATAACTAACCTCAAATCTTTGCCCAGGGCTACTTAACTGGTGCCAAAACCATTTTTTTACAGCTCTGAAAATGTTTTGTTAACTTTGCCTCGTTTTCAGAAAATACACTGTTGTCTACTCTGCCCACCCTTGAGTTTTGGGCTTCCAGGAAGATGGTTCTCTTCCCAGAGCATTTTTATGCAGTTCGGAAGCAAGGTGGGATTCTGAGGAGATTTTTGTTTCACTTAAGAGGTTTGCATGGTCTGGAGAACATTCAAACACACACCTGTATGTTAGGACTCGACTGCTTGGTGTCTGGTGCTTGTCTCCATCGATCACACAGCTTTGGTATAAAAGCTGAGGCCAAAGTTTTCAGGAATGGGTTGCTCAACAGGGAGCCTGGGTTTGGCTGAGCACACAGCCATTCCCGTCGTATCAGCATGACTTGATAGATTGTGAACGCTTATTTCAGTGCCTTGTTTTGGATTTAGAAGCTTAACTAGAGGCATTCAGGTTTGAAATCTGGCCTCAACTCCCTCAGTACTTCCATTTCATCACCTATAAAATGGAGGATACCATTTCCCTACAGGTGTTTTATAAGGCTTAACTCATTCATGCGTGCAAAGTGTTGAGATACTTGAATGAGCAGCACCCTACCAGAACAATGTCTTATTTTGTGAACGCAACCTCCAAAACTTTTCACACCCTCTTAGGCCTTCCAATACTTCCTGCTTCCCGCCAGGCTGGGACAACTCCTTTCAGGACACTTTTGTGCCCTATCCTGGCCAGGGAAACAGCAGGTGGTGAAAGGAACAGAAATGAATAGAGGTGGGAGGAAAAGTTATCCAAATATAGTGGAACCTCAGAAAACGTTTTCAGCTGGGGGTGGAGAAAGATTGTGGAGGGTTTGTTTTTTTAATTTCCCAACTTCACCCCCCCAAAAGCTGCTTACCAGTTCCCATCAACAGCAGTGACATCTCATTCCCCATTGGCCATGTCACTTCATAAGATGCTCTGGAGGGAGGCGTGCTGCAGGAAGAGTCATGGGGGACTGTCACCACATCTCAGAGCGTGGGGGGAAGAGGGGCTGCGGAGCTGCTGAGATGATTTTGTGCCTCTGCTCCCTCCCGGAGGCACTGGGGGGGAAATGGGAGGTAGTGGCTGAGGCCCTCCTGCTGCCAAGTCCCTCTGGCTGTTTTAAAGCTGTGTTAGCTGGTGGAGGGCTGAAACAGTCAAAGGGCAGATGGGGAATTTGAAAGGCAGAAACGTGGTTTCAATCCGGTTCGTCCTTTCTGCTCGTCTTGCACCAAAGGTTTCTGGGGCACAACAGCAGGATCCCCCTAACACCACCCCTCACCCAAAAAACTACTGCTCCTTCTCCCCGCTCAAACAATGTATGAGCAAGTCTGGAGCAGGACACAGTGAGTGAATATAAGTACTTTCCCTCACCCCCCTTCCCAGCCCTGACATAATAACAAACAGCTCTCCAAAAAGCACTTAAATTTACGAACAGTTTATAAATTCACAGACGTTGATTTATAGATGTTGGCTTGACCCAATATTAGACACTTTGGTTTCTTTTCTGTTTTCAAAAGTGCTGCTGTTATGGCTTGGGTTCTGAGCGCCGTCACACACCAAAAACAGCCTCCGGGTCCTCCCCGTGGGCTTCGCTTCGCCCTTGAGGACGGGCTGGAGCTGGGGCTGGGCTCCCACTCTTGGAGGGGTGGCTCTTCCCCTTGCTCGGCAGGACGGCTTCCAGCTGGTTAGCGAGCCGTGATGACAGGCTTTCTAGGCAGCTTCATTTCGGCTTCCTTGTCTTGTAGGAATGGTGGCTGGGACATGGGGTGTGAGGAGGAGCCCGTGCCTGTGCGTGTGGTATTCCCTGCCTACGAGCCCCCACTGAATTAACCAGAAAATAAAACCAAACCCAAAAAAAAAAAAAAAAGGAAAACCCCAAACCCTGCCTGGAGCCAGCATTAATTGGCTAAAAGAAACAGAAATGAGCAAATTTGAGCTCCAGGAATGTCAAAATTCCACCCTGAAGAATTGTGGAGCTGATGTGTCCAGGCTTGTCATCCTATGGCCACCCAGCGTGAACTGAAAGCCCCACATGCAGACCAGGCCAGCAGGTGAGATGAGGGTTAGGGATAACCGCTTTCCACCCCATGGAACTTCACGGTCATGTCTGGCTTGGAAACCCCAAATTTGTGGTAACATACGGAGCTGTGGGCTTTGATGGGAGCCATGAGAGCCTGGCTGAGGGATCGCAACATGTTGAAAGGCAACTGCGACCAATTCCCCCACACTGCCTCTACGTACACATGCACACGCAAATAAAAGATATGTTACCTACTAATTGCTTTCATTTGTTCTTTTTCTGCCTCTGGGCGAGTCACCCAAGTTTCTCCAGCTGTGAAAAGAAAGAATGATGGTTCAGCCTGCATCCTGATCTCAGAGCTACTGAACTAGTAGAGACAATTGCCCTCTTTGGAGAGCAGGCATTGATCTTGCAGAAAATCCTAATTCTGGCTAAACAGTCTGCTAGAGTCAGGAAAATCAATAGTGGTCACTCATATAAATAGACATTTGCTAACATGATGTCCCAGTGATGAGTGGGTGTAGAAGACATCAGCTCTTCATGCCTCACACTGCTGGTGAGTCTTTCCTAAAGCTGCACCAGCAGCCAGCAGATGTTCAGAGTAAGGGCACTAAGAACTTTGCAGCCAGGGTTTGTAGGCTCTTGCTTGACATCTGCCGTTTCACTCTGCTCCTAACAGTACCTCAAGCTGCTCACCTTGATAAGCATCCCCCCCTTCACGCACCAACAGACACTTTGCCACCAGGAGGAAAATCTGGTGGAGTCACTTGGAGAGTTGACTCTCCAAGTGTCATAATTCATACTTATATCTTTGGGTATGTGATCCATATTACTTTATTTGATTTTTTTTTTTCTCATACAGATCTTCTACAAAAGATTTTTCACTAATAGTAATTATTCTAAATGTATAAAAGCCTGGGATTTGCCATCAAAATAAAGTTAAAATTAAAAAAACACATTAAGTTCTTCTTTGAGAAATGCAAGTATTTATTAGAAATAGAAAGAAAATGAGAACTCTTTTTTGGTTTGCTTCTAATGAAAGAAAAGACTAGTTATCACCAGGTCTTCTATATCTTAGAGATGTTTTTGCCTTGAGAAAAAAAATACTGAGGAAACTGAACATTTAACAACATTTGGTAATTTCATCCTGTAGAGGGGTGAGTTCTTTGCAGGCAATTCTGCATCTGCATAGGCCTTCTCCATTGCTAACCCAGGCCTATCCATGTTTTAAAGACAGTCTGCCATCATGCTGTGGTTTTGTAACCGTTAACAAACTGGAGAGGAGGCACTGGCCACCCAATGCATTTTAACCTGTGATTTAATGCTGGATCTGAACTCCAGGCCACAGTTTCCCCAAGAGTCAACAGTTTGCAACCTTCATGTTCTTGAGCTTTGCCAACCAGAATTTAAATCAAATATCATCCAACCCACCTCAGGAACAGGATGATGGATCTGTGGCCAAGACAACGGACTGGGATCCAAGAGACCTGAAGGTTAAATCCAAATGTGCTGGCTCCTTCAGACTAAATTTTAGACTTTCTTGAGCCCTGAGGAAACCACCCATTGGGAAGCCCAGTCCTGCCTTAACATTTATTTGGTGTGGGGAAGATGCTGGATTCACTAAGGGAGCCGTATCCAACTCGGTGTCCTCTGGAGATCCAGCAGACCCACAGGAAAGAGACGCAGACACCAGCAGGCAGGGGCAGACGGGCTCACCCCAGCACTTATTCAGGTGGTGTGCACCCATGTGCCTTCCAGAAAGAAAAAAAATATTAATTCTTGTGAAAAAGTGCACATAAAATAAATTACAGCAGCCCCCGTCCCTAATTGAAATAACTCTGCTCTTCTTTTCGTGTGTGCCTGTGTTTAAAGAGAAACCTGAAAGGCACAAGTTCACATTATGGACTAATAGCCTGGAAAATTTCAGTTTAAAAAACAAAGCTGGCTTTGAGTTACACAGGAGAGGCCTGAAAAAAGCATCTGAAACCACTAACTTCTATTTTTTCCTGCACTTTTTACAACATAATATGGCTGAGCAGATTTTATTTTATTTTATTTTATTTTAAAAACTTGCTTTAAAAAAATAATCAACACAAAAATCCTCTCTCTGGCCTTCATGTGCCAAGTTTCAGCCCAGGGCAAATTTTTTACAGCTGAATTATACACCCTGAAAAATAAGGGGCTTATAATGACAACATTGAGAGTCCCCTAACTATAGTGGTATGAATGGGGAGGGAGGCATAATAAGAATGGTCCATAGTGTGTAGCAGCAGCAATAAGTGAAGGAGCCCTTACTCAGCATGAGGAATTCTATATATCTTGGAAGGCTTTCATGAACCTAAACATTATTGCTAAGAAAGGAATAAACAGTTTGAACTGCTGTTGCCATTCATCCAGCGCTCGCACACTGAGGAATACACAGAGTTGTTCTCTCAAAGCCGGAGTGAAATATTCCAGACATAAGTCTTTCTTGCTTTGGGGCTGGAGAGGATTTTGAGCCCCTGTTTGAAGGCGAGCTGGAGAAACACTCTTGCTCTGGGAGAATTTTTTTTTTTTTTTGATAGCAATGATGATAATTGACTGCGTGCCTGCAGCTCTCGGAGCTGAGCTTGAGCTCGCCGATGGCCACAAAGGACCATTATTGGCTGGGATGGGTATCTGTAGGTGAAGTGGAACCAAACGAAGGAAGTTAGCAAAATGACTGTCAGTCTTGAAGGTGGACCAAATCTGGCGGCCCAGAAAAGGTACAGGAAACAGTGCCATTTTTAAAACTGCTGCTTGTAAAATCATCTAGCCAGTTGGAGGCAGAATTGGGATGTAGGCAGATGCAGGAGCCAGGGTGCCCATGCCACCAGAGCCTGAGCGTCTCCTTACAAACTGAGATCAAATGTCAAAATTTCCCTTCTCTTCACTGCCCTTTTCCCTTCTCTCCTCTAAAGACATCAAGTCAATCAAAGCCGTGGGCTTCTGCCATTCCATAAATCTTTAATCATACTTATGATCATAATCATACTTATGATATACATATGCAGCTCTACCTGCACTTATTTATATCATACCTCACTACTGTATTTTTATTTTCTATTGCTTCACATTTGCTATATGAAGAATCACGTTAACATCAAAAACAGAAAATTGACATTTTCTGAAAAGAAAATGCAGCTGAAAATTTTTCACCAAGCTCAGCGATCCTGTTCCTATTTAACCAAAAGACATGACTTTAGCACATGATTCTCGTCTGAGAGTGGGCATCTGACACAGGTTGGAGGAATCATGTCTTAAAAATGCACCTCCATTGCTACTGATTTCCCAAGAGCCTATACATTACCAGCTCAGCTCTATACATCTGCTCTGGAGCCACCTAACATTAAATAAGAAAATTTCACTCCAAAATGCTTTTCTATGCCGTCTATACCCCAAAACTACTGCTAGCTTTCCCCTCTCCCTGATTAAAAACCACACTTATCAGTAATTGCTGGATCAAAGGTCTGATCTGGATTTCACATTTTCCTACCAGTACGATACAATCTCAGAGTTAAGACTGTAATGTAGATTAAATTTGTGTCTGTTAGCACAGAAATTAAGATTACATTAATTCGACATCTCTACCATACTTCATTCTGTATTAGGTAATGGACCATTTCTTTTTTTAATTACTACTGCTGTACCTCAAGCCCATGAGCACAAATTGAACTTGCAAATAAGAAATTTAACAGAGAAAGTAGTTCATAGTCTTAAATTCACACTACTCAAGTAAACCCAGTCTTTAATCTCTGGAACCCATCTTGGACAAACGTTTCTAGAGTAAGTGTCAAGTTTCTGGCAGCAAATTTGGAATAACAAACAAAAACCTCAGGTGAAGAAACTTTCTAAGTCCCAGAACTGCATGAGTTATAAAGTTAATGTTATTAAGAAGAATTCCTGAGCATGATATTTTTTCCATACCTGTGAAAGGACTAAAGTCTAATGAGTTTGCAAAAAGTTTGGACATGGAAATTAGTAAAAATTATGCTTGTGTATAATCCTAAAAGTTTGGACATGGAAATCAGTGAAAATGACATATGTGAATAATCCTGAAAGTAATTTCCTTGAAAGAGCTGTGAAGGAGTAGCCAAGTATTTAATTCTAAATATTGAGATTTAATGAGACGCTGGAAACCTAAAAAGCAACACATGTCTCCTGAAAGTTTTGGGGTTTACTTTGTATTTTCTATCTCCCCACAAGACTATTAAAAAGGAACAAAACTGGAAGGGCGGGTGGGGAGGGAGAGTTTTAATACCCTATCAAAGTCTTTTCCTTTTTATTTCATATAAGCAAGTACCTTCTTTTTTCATACAACAACATAGAGAGATATACATCTGACATTATACTCCACTGTAAAGCTATTTAGGTATAAATTATTCTGTATTTATACATGTGCAGTAACCAGAAAATATGTGAATATGAAATTATGCTGTAACTCTAAAAGCCTGATCTTATAAAATTATGCTGTATCACCGATCTTCAACATACTGAGAACTTTTAGTGGTAGAAATGTTGGGTTAAAATTTTAATTTTTAACTATGAATATGGGAATTTCCCTTCTAATGCAGTGGAGGGGGAGATACCTGCTTTGACAAGATGTTCCAGGTTATATATAAAACAAAAACATTTTCAAACTTTTCAGTGAGACCAAAATATTTTGCCTGAATCTCTGATAAACCTTAGGGAGATATTTTGGAGGAGAAGGAAACATTGTGAATGAAACCATGAAAAATGCTTAGAAAGATGTGGTCAACAATACCCTGTCCATGTAAAGTTAAATGTCTTTGTGGAAGCTCAAGTGGAGCCCTCCACCAGCCACAGGGACAGTTGGACTGTGAAGAAGGTCCATGTCTTCAGGGCAAAGAGCTGCCCCAAACCTCTCCCTCTATTGAATGCTCTCAATATTACTTTGTATTGAAGTCCAAGAAGTCCCTACTGCAATAATTTCTTAAAGCTGGTGCCCAGGTCAAACTGTCCATCTTCTCCAGGCCTCCCTGAGTGATGAGTAGCCTCTAACCAGACAGCCAGGAGATCAAAGTCAGCTTTCATCTATCCATAGCAATGGGATGGAAAAAGGAGCTTAAATATACGTAACTGTGTGTGTCAACAATAAAAAGTAATTTTGCTAAAAGTTATCCATCGGGCATTTGTGTCACGAACTCTGTTATTTTGGCTGCTCACCTTGCCCTACTTTTCTCATGGTGCTGAACATCCAGTCCCTAAAACTCAGGTCTTCTCCAAGCTGCCACAAGCTAAGCACCCAAATGCACCAATCCTTTTTCACAGTCTTGGCCTCATTTTGTAGCAGTGCATGTCCGTGGTAGCTCACAGGAGCTACTAATTTTCTTTCAGCTCCTTTTCTTTACATAGGAACTTTGACTAATCTCCTTCCTCTCCATCACAAGAAAAGTGATTTTCCTAACGACAGAGGCTAGACAGATGACAGATTGTCAGGTCACACAGTACATGTTTTCTTTAAGTGAGTTTTTTATTTGTTATTTTAAGGTTATTTCCAGATCCCTGACATTTATTCCAAAAAACTCAGGTAACCAAGACAAAGCTCAGAAACTGAAGTTATTCTTAGACTAATCAGACCGTGATCTAAATCCACAACACTAATCTCATAATTTGGCATCACAAAGCTTAACCAGTCACATCTGGATAAGGTATTCTATGCCTATATCCATATTTAGCCCCGCTGTTTTCAACCTGTTTACTCTGGAAAATAAAACACTCAGGCTGTTTCATTTGGAGCTCACATTAGTGAGATTGACTTGGGTGGAGAGGAGAACAATGACACTCAACAAGATAGGGCTGAAGTCCCAGCTGCCCTAAGGGCACACAGCTCTGTGCTATTTTGTAGCTCCATAATACTTTGTAGGATTCTGTAGACTACACTGGTCTCTTACAACCTCTTACACCCTGAAACAACATGTCAAAAGACCCAACTGGTACCCAACAACCTCTGCTGGGTTTTCAGGTTCAGCAGAGCGGTGCATGACAGCGTCACCAATGGGCTCGCATGGCAGAAGAGAGGAAGTTCCTTCCTTTTGGATCATGCCCACTCAGCACCCTAAAAGAAATCCCTTTATACCACCCATTCCTTTCTTTCAACACGTAATCTTGAGGGAAAACATTACTACTATTATTGTTACCATTGCAGTAGAGCAAGGAGGCTGTGCCAAGGCCAGGTCCCAGTTGTGCTAAGTGCTGTGCAAACAAACACGTGGGGCATTCATGCTCTAGGCAGCACGGGAGACAAAGGCAATATTATTAGCATGCCCATGAACTGAGGCACACTGAGATTATCCAACTTGCCCAAGGTCACGCAGGAAGTGAGTGGCAGAGCTGGAAATTGAACCCAGATTTCTTGAATTGCAGGCCAGGATTTTAACCACAAGGCCATCTTTCGTCTCTCTCGGGTTTTTTCCCCTCCGATCTTTCTATTTTAGCACACTTTTTAAAAAAAAATTACTCTTAAAAATCCATTCGGCAATACTTTAGGTATGCTGTGGCCTCCATAACCATATTTAGTGCAATTATAGGCTAAAAGGAACTCTTGCAAATTATGTGCAAATAGATATGTCTTTATGTAAATCCAAGTTCTTGGAACATAAATCTACAGCCAAAAAAATACAAAGGTTTAAGCCAGGGAGGAATTAAGCTCCAAATTTTTTCCTCTTCGAAGGTTGGTAACTGAGGTACAACCCTCTCCAGCTAAAGAAAGCAGAATACAGACTAGATGCCTGGGGAGCAGTTATGCCAGCTCCAATAAACCTATGATTTCACCTATAGAAATGTGAAGGCAACAGACACTTGGTCATTGTTTTGGAGGATTCTGTCCCATATACGACTGTTTTTATATGCGTGCGTATTTTCTAAACCAGTTACTGCACTGGAAGTGCAAGAATACTCAAAGCCAGGAAACTTTCTGATTGTGCACAGCCCCACAGCAGATACGGGAGCCTGACCTTAGGAGAGTATTCTGGTGTTTGGCTAGGGATAGTGTTCAAGTGTAGCCTTCTGGGGAGATTGTCTGTCTACTGAAATAAACATCCTCTCTCGCAGGTGTGCCAAATGCCTGGTTGTTCCCAGACCAAAATACAGAACCAGGAGACAAGCTACCATGTTGCTCAACACAAATGCAAGCGGAGCCAGAATAAACTTATTCACCAGGGTACGCAAGTGTGGTCTCTGATTCCCATGACAAGGACATGAGAGCTCACAGGAAACAAAAGAGAGCTGGGTTTTGTGCTCCTGCTGCCAAGGGGAGAGTGCTCCCTCTGAGTGTCACACTAGGTTCATGGCTGTGCCTTGACTGCAGTCCTGCCCTGGATCTGCAGCTTTGGGTACCACACCAGATTTGTGCAGGCTTTGTTTCTAAACTTTGTTTACAAAGTTAAATTTAATCACAACACCCTGCTTTTTTCTCAAGGAAAGTCTTACAGATCTTTTCATGAACTTGATCAAATAGGTTTGTTTAAAATGGTGTAACACGTCATCTCCTTCCCTCCTCCAGAATTCAGAAAGGAATAAACTTCTTTATATGGACAAAGTGTGATATTCTACATAATATGGTAATAGGAAAATGAATGCATGCAATTTTTCTATAAGAATAAAAGCTAGGGCAACTGTTCTGAGATGTACACTCCTACATTTACTAAATAGCTAGATACCCAAACAGTAAATGGATCTGTTCACTCGTTTGGAGTCTAAAGGGCACTGCCTAGGCACATCCATGCTATTCAGCTTTTATGGTCTCTCAGACAGGACAGCCACATCCAAAATACGTATCAGGAACAGTCCCTGGCTTGTACAAACTTCAGGAGGTGTTAGGTATCACCTACAAATGCCAAGGACTGCACCTGAGTCTCCGTGCCTGGCCCTCTGTCTCAGCAACATTAGATTTACTAGCTGGAAAGGAAACTTCTCCAAGACTATATTTAAATTCAATGTCTTCTACTAAAAATCCTCAAAGCTTGAGTGCGAAGGCTGGGACCCTTAGTCCAAACGCTGGAAACCCTCAGCCTCCAAGAACGGTTTCATTCATTTGCCCAAAAAGAGCTGGGTATGATTGGGGTGGCACCAGGGACAACGGGGGAAGAGGGAAACCATGAAGTTAACTTGGCTATCTAGTAGTTAGAAGGCAAAGATAGAAGGGCCAATAGCTCATCCTTTGCCCAGAGCACTTTTAATGATAGACCTATACTTAACTATATGTATGTGTTTTCTGGAGCATGCTGGAAACTAAACGAGCAGAGGGTCAGTCTGGTTGGGAGCTGGGGGGCAATATTTATTTCAAGACCACTTGTTGGGGCCAATACCAGTGGGAGCACAGGATCATTGACCACACATGCTGTGGAGTAGATACACAATTACTGACTCTCCCAGTCACACAGCCAATTCAACTGAGCATCATGAGCCACGTTTCTGAAGGGAGAAGCATGTGCTATTCTGTGCATGCTGCACGTGGCACCTGCAGAAGGCACCAAGCAAGAAACCTCCAGTTTTCTTCAGAACGGCATCATTCAGAAACAACACACCAGTGTCTTTAGTAGAGCAACCCAGCCCTGTAATATGGTAACCATCGGCAGTTCTTGGCCTCTGTGTGAACACGGGTGAAGGCTGTGGAGTCTCATTTCAGGCTAATCCAGCAGCAGGCAGGAACACCAGCAGTGCTGGCTCAGCACTTCCACCAGGACTGGTGGAACTCGCTGTAACTCATTCCTTCTGGGCTCTTTTTTAAAGTGCCATCTGGGACTCTGCTGCTAAGCTGTCCTTCGAACAACACCACTGTTAATAATAATAACAATATTCAGGTCTTACATAGCATTTTTCACCTTCAGATCTCAAAGTGATTTACTATGGGAGGCTTTGGAGGGCTTTAAGAACAGATTATACAGACATCTGTCAGGAATAAACCAGATTTCCTGACCCTGCCAAAAAGCAGGGGAGTAGTTTGATGTTCTTTCTAGCCCAGAATTTCTATGACTACCCCCATTTTGTACAAAGAGGACTTTGACTCATTGAGTAGCAAGATGACCTTGGTGGATCACACAGGTACTGACTTGAAGCCCCCACAGCAGAGCAAGGCATTATAATGGTAAAAGAAAGGAACTGAAGATGTCCCCACACTAACACTGTGGCCAGCAGTCATGGGTGGTCTCTTTGGAAATGCACCAATACACCTCAGATGACTGAGTAATAAGAAAAAGTGTTACACAGATAATATTTCCAATGGTAGGAAACCATATGTCCTGGTGAAGCCTTGAAGGAGGCCCTAAGTCAATGGCAAAGATAGGATTCATCCTTCAAGATGGAGATGAGTAGCTCTCCGTCTCCTTCCACTGACAAAGTGGAGCCAGAGACAGTAACTAGATTAGACACTTGACTTTTTGGTTGTGATGTTAGATGAGAGACATTGCAGACATTTCTTTGTAGAAAGAAGGCTTACATGAGCACTTACACATCTCAAGGGGCTCATTTCAAAGTCAGGCTTAAATGACTGAAACAACACTGTCTGCAGCCTCGTAAACATCAGAGACAGATCAAAACTGCTGTTACAGAACTTAATTAGCAAAAGAGTTTTAAAAATGCACTTTGACAATGGCAGAGTCGAGAGTGTGACAGAAGCCTTGTGATGACTTTGTCGCAGTGACACCCTGATGGTCTTCAGCTGCAACTGGGATAAAAGAACCAGATCTCAGACCACTCCAGAAAACTACACCTTCCAGATGAGGGGCAGTTGGGCTGACCTTTACCTTCTGAGAAAGGGCCCCAGAGATTCCCTAAATGAATAACAGTAAAGAAGCCAGCGTTGGATTTTAAGGCTTATAATATTCTGTTACAGTTTGCCTTCCTTTTTTTTTTTTTTTTGTAACCAATAACTTAACTCTTTGGCTTAACTACAACAAAACTTGACTGGTTTAAGTTTATCTGGTGTGTAAAGTGGTCTCAAGTACACGACGCAGCCCCTGAGCTTCCTTAGGAGCAAGAGATCCAAGGACATTGGGGGTGTCCTGTGGAGACTCCACAGTGCAATACATGTTTAGTCGCCCTCAGGGACTGGAATTTCTTTGCAAACATCAGTCTGAGAAGCAAAATCAGCAAGTGCCAAGAAAAAGAGGAGCCATCCTCAAGCCAGGCACGACCTCGTGTTATTTTGCAAGCGACACAGAAAAGTGAAGAAAAATGAGAACATTCTGAACCACGGGAATAAACTCCTCATTGTCACAGTTCATGGTTGGAGTTTAGTCATCATAAATGCACGTTCATATCTGTATTCCTTGGAGCAGCACCTGAAAGGCCCCTGGGACAGGCAAACAGCAGCACAGACCTTAGCTGAATGGCTGCTCCATGCAGGTGCTGCAATTTCAAGAATCATTTTCTGAAATGGAAATGAATATTTTTAATTTTTTTTTTTAATTTTTATTAACTTTTTAAAGTTTCGGTCAAATTTGCTATGGTTTTTTTTCTTGTTTTCTCATTAAAGGAAAGATAAAAACAAGAAGCTATTCCATTCTGCGGAACCTTCTTCAAATTTTGGAAATGTTTTTGGTAAAAATGTTCAGTTCTCAGCAAATATTTGGCTCGGTGCATGTTTTTAAATATTTTGTTTGTTTGTTTGTTTTAGGAAGATCTTCATTTGTGACAAAAGCCCCCCCTTTGTGGAAATCACGTTTGGGTGGAAAATTTTAGCCACCTGCGAAAATGAAATCCGTGAACAGTGTGTAATTTAGGAGTCGGATGAAGATAAATTCAATGGACTGATTTTTAGTTTCTCGTATTTCGGAGTGCGGCAGGGATCCAGGTCCCACCATGCCAGCACGGCCACAGGGTTGGACGCTTATCAAAGCCTTCGGGGCTCTCACGAGATCAGGCTTTTACTCAGTGAGAGCTCCACGTCTTTGGAGGGAGCAGCAAGGCCACAGGAACAGCCTCATTTCAGCATCAGCCCCAAGAAAAAACAGGAATGTGGAGGGACTTAAGAATTTTAAGAGACAGCAAAGACAAAGCTAGTGTCAATTTTCCCCACAGATACAAGAAAAAAATGTTCAGGCACAGTTTAAAATTTTATGCTGGTTTAAAAAAAATAATAATTTAAAAATCCACGTGAACTCGTTCACTCATCACCCTGAATAAAAAAGGGCAAACTCTCCCCATTCCATGAAGCTATTCTTGGCCACTGCGAGCTAAAAAGCAGGGAGGGCAGTTTAAAGGGGGCAAATACAATTAATGTTCCCGCTTTTGCCATATTTCTGGGCCCAGGGGACAAATCAGGAAACTTTATGTCAGCAGGAATGTGAACAATAAAGGCAAAGTGGGTTGCATGTTAGAAAACCGTTTCACTCCCTTTTTATATTTTTTTTTATTTTATTTTTTTGCCCGGCAGTATGATGTGTTAACAATTTTGTTGGTTTAACAGTTCACACTTCCAGCACATTTATCCATTGGCACATGGGGGTTTTATGCATTTAACAGTTTTCTTCATTAAAGTGGGTTCCACTGTGTCTTAAAAATTGTTTTCCTTAGACTGCGTGTTTGTTATTTTATATGGTGTGACTGAAAAGCAGGCCAAAATTTTGGCCTTGGAAAATGCGCGCTGCAGAGAGGAGCCCGGCACGGGCAGCAGGATTAGCCTCCCTCAAAAGCCCAGCACATATTCTTTTAGGAACTGCTGATTGCGCTTTGAAGCTTTCTCCCCTAATTGCTGGGAGACTCTTAATTTGTCCTGAGCTTGGGAAAACGAATCGCAGATGGAGGTGCTGCAGTCAGAAACCCTCTCTGCGCAGGCCGTTGAGAAGGCCTTCATCCCCTTCCGCAGCGCCCTCCAACCACCTGTTTTTTACAAAAAAAACCAACAGTGCCAGCATTTTAATTTTAATTTTAATTTTAATTTTAATTTTAATTTTAATTTTAATTTATTTTAATTTTTTTTTTTTTTTAAATTTTTGGAGGGAGAGGAGGGGCTGGGGGAAGGGAGAGGGCGGCTGTTATTCCTACAGAAGCAGGGCTGGTTCTCAGAGGCATGAGAGACACCCAGGTGTTTTCACAGTGAGCCCTGTGCAGGGCCCTGTTGGAGCCGAGCTGGATTCCCGTTTGCCAAACTACACTTTCAAGAGGTGTCAGATATCCAGAACCTGTCTCCAAAGCCAAGCCAAGCAACGGAGGGGGAAAAAAAAACCAAGGGGAGGGAGGATGGGAGAAGGGGGACGGTGCTGGGAGGCGGGGGGGGGCGGGAGAAAGGAAAAGGGGAAAATATTCCTCCTCGAAGAAAAAGGTAGTTGTTCCAACTTGGCTGTTTCTTTTTAAAATAATTAGTTAAGCAGTGCATAAAAACAGGTAAGTCTGTTCTGCGTTGCTCATAGCCTTGGCAGGCCCCGTCCTTCCCTGCGTTAGAGGAATTTCTGTGAACCGCCGCCGCACAGGAGAAGGGAGGGGAATTGTATCACCGTGACCTAAGGCAACCCAGCTTGTAAGGTTAACCATAATTTTTTAAACTAACATGACCTCTGTTAACCCCTCCACTCCAATCTTAAAAAAAAAAAAGGAAAGAAAGAAAGAGAGAGAAACATATTTACAAGGGGGGGAGGCAAGAGGCTGAGAGTCCTGCTCTCCCCTCTGTCCCTCCATCCATCCCTCACCTGCTCCTTCGTCCCCGTGTGCCCACACCGCTAACTGGTGTTTACTGGATCTCGATGCAGCACGTCTAGGGACTTTGCTTTTTTCTAATGAGTCACGGAATCATAAAATTAAGTCGTTCTGGGAAGCCAAAAAATTCGGCTCCATGTGTGCATTTGGGGCTTTGCAGGAATGTTCATTTCTGGATGTCTGAGTCACATGCTCTCATGGTAAACGTGATACATCCTCTTTTTAATGACACCATTGGCTTGCTTTATTTATTTTATTTCCCTCTACTCATCCCTCTCTCCTTATTCTGCAGAAGAACGCGGGCCATTTCCTCCAGCTGGGATGCCAGGTAAACCCACCTCAGGCACCCTTTGCCCTTCCCTCTTCTGTAGCCGTCTTAAATCAAGTAACCAAAGCCAGCGCCAGCACGGCCCCGGGCCAGCTGGAGGTGGCATGGGGCCACGGTATATGGTGTAGTCAGCTTTCGTGTCAACATTTGGATGCTGAGTTCATCTTAACCAGAACGTGCCAAGCTGAAAGGAATCCGAGTCTGCCTCAGAAAATACATATGCAACGCGCAGCCCACACAAAGGCACTGGCTCAAGGAGGAGACTTCTGGTCTCAAAGATTTTCCTTATGGCTTATTCCCATCTACATTCATTTCTGGTCACTCAGAGACAGATGTGGCAGGGGCAAAAAAGGGTATAGGTATGATATGTAAAGACCTGGCCTCATCTCCCGCTGACGCACAGGCTGCAAACGCTGCCTAACTGCTCTTGAATGCTGCCCTCCTCCGTGCTCTACCAGTTCTCCTCGGAGACACAAACCTCTGATTTTATATGGAACTGCACTTAGGCCATTCTTAAAACATCTTTTCTTTGAAACAGTTCCTTCCCTGCTTAAACAAGCAGAAGCAAACACTCCTGGTTATATATTTATAATTATTAAGTATGGAAAAATCTACCAATTAAGTGAAGTTAATGTACAAAATAAGGAGCAAGAGGCCAGATTCGCAAGTGGCATGAGCTGGCCGAGGTTCAAGACTTCATTGGAAAAATAGGCCTGAACTACCATTCATTTAATATGTAGTCCAGCCCTCCATCCTAGAATGAGCTCATGTACAATTAATTGTTTATATCCATATATATTTGCAGCCCTGTTTGGCTGCACTGAGTGCATGGGAAATACCAGGTCTACCACAGACCACTCACCAGCAGATGCGCTGAGCTCGGCTTTCTCCAGACCCACTGTTTGGGCAGTATTTATAGAGCACAGTGTAAAATGGCCACAGTAGCTGTTTATTCTGGGTTGTTGTCCTTCCTAAACAGTTCGTATAGCCCATGAGAAGACATTCTACTTTCAAAGATGAAGCTGAGCATCCAGTTTGAGCACCTGCCCAGGATGATGCTTTCTAGAAGTAATTCCGTCACCATCGCCACTAAATAACAAGAAGACCTATGTCCTTATGAAGGCACTTATTTAAGCAATTTAAACATATTCCCCTCACCTAGCTACTACAGCCTGTGATATAAGAGAGCAGTGCACATCTGAAAACCTCCTTTTCAGACAAGTGAAAATAGCCTCTAAGTTGTGCTAGAAGTGGTGATCATCTCAGAGAAAGGACTGGGTTTTAGGTGTGATCTCAGTGGGCTTCAAGGACGGGAAGTGACTGTAAAGATCACCTCTTTGCTTCTTTGGTATGTGCCAAGATGGACCCACACTGAATAGCTGAAAAAACTGAAAGCAATTGTGGTTAGACATAGAGCAGCCAGTTGGGAGAGCATTTTGTCTTTGTAAAGTCTTAAGCTTGAGTCTTGGGAATTGTCTGAGTGAGCAATAATTGGCCTAAGCCCTGCTAGGACTCTCCTAATAATTTACAAGTAGAATCAGTCAAGCCCCAGTGAAAAGGGCCATGCCTTAACACAGAAGTAGCATATCAGGTCACAGCTAAAATATCCCAGTAGGTCTCATTGAACCACTTTGCAAGACAGTTCCAAGGATGGAGGTCCGTCCAGCCTGCTGATCTCTGCTTGCATGTCAGCAACTCTTTTCATTGGCCATGTCTTTATGAAGTAATTATCTGATTTCTGGAAGAAAAGAAAACAAAACATTGGAGGCTCGTTTCCTAAGCTAAGCAAGGAGGAAACAAAACTGCTGATGGAGAAGAGCAAATGTCTCACGCCGAGGACCCCAGTTCCTCTAAAAAGGCATCACTGGCACATGTGCATGGGAAAAAAAAAAAAAGCCAACTTGCTTTTTCCCATGTTAGAGTTGTTTGGAAAACACTGTTATTCTGATTGTTCACAAATATTTAGTGTCTTGGAATTCAAATGAGTCTCTGCTGCTTTGACAAATTTGCTTTGAAGAAACGTAAACACATTCGTAACTTTTTTCTACCTTGTTCCAAGAGCTGCCACCTCAGAATCACTTACAATGTTGATTTAAGGTGGTCTTTTGCAGTGAGGAGTTAACTTTAGCGTCTAACTGATGACAAGCCACAAGGTATCTCTGAGGCCTCTATGTTAGCAGAGAAAAGAGTTCTTCAGGTCAGTTTTCATCTATCATGAAAAAAAAGCAAACAAATATACAAAACAAAACTGACTTTGGATGCAGTTAATGGAAAGAATACTAAAGTATAGAATCTCTCTGATAATGGCTTCCCAGTCTTCTCAAAAATAAAAGTTCTGCTAATGAATTTTCACCCAGGTCTGCCCAGATTTGCACTGTTTTTCAGTGTTTATTTTTCAGTTATTCCCAAACGCTATTCACATTCTTAACCTACAGTTTGTGGGCTCTGTAAGAACTGGCAACTGAAGGGTCTGGGAGAGCTGAGAACAGAACTAGGGGTCACATTCCCATTTCTGGGTCACATCCTTTACCGCACTGTCTTCTGCCTTCTAACTTTCTCCTAAAACTTCTACTTAATTCACACTCTTGTTTCTTGACATCACGTCTTGAGAAGGTTTTCTCAGCTAGAACAGAGAGCAATGCATGTAAGAGAATAATTTTGTCTTAAAACTATTGTTTTAAGGAAAAAAAGGTCTTCTTTTCCTCCCTGGCCTGAAACATCTTGAGATTACATCAGAGTCACAAGGGAAATGAGGAAGATCACGGTCATTTTTCCTCATTCTCCCATTTTCTTCTTTTTTGGCTGATGAGTCAGAGGGATGGTGATTTAGCTGGAACACCCAATATGAAGGAGAATATATTGGGATTCTCATACTTACTCTCAGGCTCCAAATTGACAAGCAAATAGAACTGTAATTTGTTGTAGGCCTTGTTTTGGGTTGGTACCACATGTCCATATTTTATAATTTCTTTTATTTGCTAAAAGGACATAAAATAAGGTTTAGGTAACTTTAAAAGCATACAAAACATTAACTATTCAAAGCTTTAAGAGATTTTTCTGAAGCTGCTGAAATGTCTTTAAATTCCTAATATAATTTAAAATGGACTCCTGTAATCCCTGCAAAAACAGGCCACAGATACCAGTAACTGGGCATCTGAAATGGTAGTCTAATTTGAGGCAGGCTTTTCTTTGCACCAGTTTCTTCTCTTTCTTCACAGGAATGTTGTAAAGACTTTAAAGTACTTTAATGCTAATGAAATATTTGGATACCAGCGTGATGGATATCACAGAAGAGACTAGAACAGGGTAAAGTATTCACACTCTGACCCTGAAATAAATAAACCTGATGTTATAAATCAGAGGAAACCCATCAGTTGCAGCACCTGAAACACACAGAATAATTCAGGCTCAATTATGCCCATCACAGAGCTTTGTTTTCCTCTGTAACACCAAACATAAGGCCATCTACTGTCCCCATCAGACTTCTTCATGCCAGTCACTCCCACTCTTCCAGTTTCTTCCTTTATTATGTTGGCAGTATCCTCACCATCTGATTAAGATGAATTGCTGTGAGACCTGTTTCCTTCCCCCGTGCTCTGTATGATACTAGGGTGGTAAGTATTTAAAGCATAGTAATTACAGTCTTTCTGTTCTTTCACATGTCACTGAAATGGACTCCACGTGGGAGATGCAACTGGTGAGAAAATCATGATCTTCCACTGTAGCTCTGGGCTGGATGATGGTCAGTGCAGAGACACTCTGGAAAAAAAAAGTGCCTCAATTCTAATAAGCTTCCACTCAATAGCTGAGCAGGCCCCAAATGAGGTTTTCAGAGACATTTGCCAAACTTGGATAGATTTTCACCAGAACTGCCAAAGCCAAACTCTGACTTCAGGGCATCCCACTCCTCCTGTTCCAAATCTTTGCTCCACAGACCAAGTCTACTAGAGGTTCGACAAAATAGCTGTTTGGGTTTTTTCAAGACAGCATAACAATGTCTTTTCCCTCTGACATTACTCTAAGAATAATTTTGGCTGAAATGTCTCAAAACGGCTCTGCTTATGGGGAGAAAGCAGTGATGTTATATAGACAGCTGAAAGCAGTGTGTTGCGTCAGAGCATGTCAATCAAACTCAACTTTGTTGGCTGATACTTCCATTTAAGTTTGGTTCAGTTCATACTTCATATGGCTGGATGGTGAGGCTTAATTTTAAATCTGAAATTTATCCACAGACACAAGAAAGGTGGAGGCCAGGTGTCACGCTGAGCCTTGGAAACTGTCCAGTGGGAAGCTGTGCAGCAGACTTTCTGGGTGACACTGGGCATCAAGGTGTCTGTGTCCACCTGTATTAGGGAGGACGTACTGCTTTTCTCCTGTTGTATTTCTTTTGAAATTCTAATTTCTGAAGCAGAAACTGTCTCTTTCAGCGTGTTGCCTTGTTAATACAGAGCATTTCCAAGCCCATTTGACATCCCAATATGCTGTTGCTAAAGAACTGGGAATAATAAAAATTCCCACTGAATAAAGTGGTGGCAGGAGGAAGCAGCCTGTATGAAAAACTAATAAAAATCAAGCTCTGATTCATCAGAATAGTACTCCAGTTTATGAAAAATGCAAAGGAAGGACATCGATCTCCCTGCACAGGAAAGGCAATTGGCAAAACCAAACAATTTTCAGCTCACATTCAGCAGAGGCAAAGAAATAAATCTGCATACCCACTAATGTGATTCTTCTGAATGAACTTGAGCCCGACAGTAGCATATAGGCAGAAGCCTACATCCAAAAATAGAAACCTCTTGGAATCCACAGCTCATCTGGACAGGATTAGGGAAATGCTCCCTGAACATTTAGTGAGTGACATGTCAGAAAAGAATTGAACCAATTTACAGCAGTCCTGGAACGTCCCAAATACAGTAGCTCTGAAAACAATGGGATAAGAAGGAATTGATTGTCCACTGCAGCATAAAGCAACTATTTCAGGCAACAATATCAGTGACATTAATGACTGCAATGCTGTCTTTGGGTAGCTCTGCAGGCTGTTAAAAACTGTGTCTGGCCTGTGGGTACAATGCTGAAATTGTACCCAACTGAAATTTTTTTCATTGATTTCACAGTTTCAGGGGAGATTAGTCAGATTTGCCTCTGACTAGTTTTTTGGTCACCCTGGAGCAGAACAATGCATAACATGTTGACAGTGAGGTTTGCTGTGTGGAAATTAGGGTTTTCTTTCAGTGGGGTAGCTGGAGGGGAGAGGAGAGGGAATTGCCAATACAGCTGAGTAGTCTGAGTCAAAAAGCTCCTAAAAAAGTCGATCAAAGATGTTGGGGCCAAGATTTAAACACTGAGACAGACCAAAGTAGCCAGTGCCTGTAAAGAATCATAGAATTTTCCCTCTTTCCAAGGCATAATGCAAGCTCACCATCCAGATCCTAGCTGACATGCATCAGGGAAAACGCCTGGAGGAGCAGGACTGCACACCCTGGTAGAGAAACGCTGTTATACCAGGGTTATTCTTTCAAAAATTATCTTCTGTTTAACTAGAGGGCACATGGAAAAGGAGCTTTTCTGACGATAAAAGTAATATTTCAACAAGGTGTTATTTGGCAGCTGTGTATCAACATGAATTAATGAACTTCAGCCCCTCTGTCCTCCAGCCTCGGTCTCCAGGAGAAAGGCAAGCCTCACAGCCTTGCTTTTGAAGGAAATAAAAGACACAGGAGCCACACAAGCAGCACTCAGGTCAGCGGGAATGAACGTGGTATAAATGCTTAGAAAGGTCAGATGAAAATATCTGGGATATATTTGATCCCAAGTGGTAAAACAACCTTCCAGGTCACGTCAAGTGGCCAAACTGGGGTCTTAAGCCTCCACCTCCATGCTACTGGAGAGGTCACAACCACTCCAGCCCGATCCCAATTCAAATCTGTCCAGAATTATCTTGGTCCCTGGTATTTTTAGATTATATGTTCTTACCAAGAAGTCTTTGAAACTGACATTGAACAGAGTTACTCCTGGCTTATGTCAAAGCAGGGAAGATTCATCCCCTAAGAGATCCTATTGCTCTTTTAAGCCTGTTTTGCTTAGACTCTGGACAAGGAGCCAAATGCAGTGAGACCAAGAGTTTAGCACGATAAAGAGAATATCCAGAGTTTTCATAATGGGGATTAGGTGTAACCAGAGACTTTTTAAGGGGATAAAATTCCTTTAATTAGTAAAAAAGGGTGAGGGTTGCCATATTTAAGATACCAAAAAGAAAACTGATGTGCAAGGCAGCACTAAATGTGAGCCTCTCCCTCAAAACTGGTGCTGTGATCCAGGTACCTACAATTGCAGTAACAACCTTCCAGAGGGGGACCTACCAGGATGCAAAATGTCATCACTAATGCCATAAGAGTTTTCTCAGACAAAAACAATACTTTGTTAGAGAAAGAGGCTCATTCACACATACTGAGTCATTGTCTGCGTTTCCCTACCTGGCAATCTGCACATTGAGTTTTTTAACATTTAAACAAAAATTTATTGCAAGTTAGAGGCTTGAAATGTACTACATTCTTGCAATTTTTGAAAATAAAAATAAGCGGCTAAGTGGAGAAGGAAAGGCCTCCTAATTCTCCAAAGAAGAAAAGACTGCATTGTAAGCCCAGTGTTTATTAGATAACTGAGCCTCCTTGTAAAGAATGGTGGATATAGATATGCCAAGGCTTCAGCCAGCATTCCTGACAGAAGACATCAGAAAGCCTACATCCTACAATCCTACATCACTGGTTTGTTATAGTATGGATTCTCTGATGTCTAATGCAGGATTAGTTCACAGGCATCCTCAGTGCAATTAAGTTTAAAAGTCAATCCACAGGAGCTAAAAGGAACCCAGGCTTAACTAGCACAGGTACTTGTGGAGTGACTAGTTTTAATGCAAATAATTGGACAAATATTAGAAAGGTATCAGAAATTCCAAAAAAGACCATCAACTATACAGCAAAAGGAATAACATCTTCAAATCCAGCAAGCTGATTTTTAGGAATGTGTATTTCAATTACTGAACTCAATTACAGGGGTAAATGGCACAGTCGGTCTTACACCTATTGACCCAAATACCCTTAAAATATAAAAATATGGCTATAAAGTCAAAATAACTCCACTGAATCACTGTGAGATTTTTAAGGTACACATAAGTCTCTGACGAGCCAGATAAAGAAGACAGAACAAACACAAAAGTTCATTACAAACGCATTACGGCTTTGAGTAATTACTTCCTCTGAATGAATAAGAGGTCACTAGATATCCACACAAAAGGTGCAATGCATCATTTCTCCATGCAAGAAAGGCAGCCACCTCAGGGCTTAATTATGCATAACACTGTTTGACAAACAGTTGAAATATTTTGAAGTATAGTGTTTCTATGCAAAAATTTCAAGAGAGAGGTTTTTGTGTTCTTATTCTTTGTAGTCAGCTTAGAACTTGGAGTGGGAAAAATAATAACCTTCAGCAGAGACTGCAGGTTTGATATAAATGACTAGTGCAATGGATTATTTGTTACATTTTATTTCATGCCTGAAGATCTTCCATGACTACTAGATAATCCCTCAGATGCCTCCCGTATCCATCTTGTCAAAAAAAAACCCTATTCTGGTATTGATTTTGAGGGGGAGATTTACTTTCCTAATTACAAGTACGTCCTTTAGTATCCCGTTCCCAAGAGGTCTCCAGCTGACCAGTCCCTACAATGCTTAGCTCGTCAAATGTGATTTTTTTTTTCCCCCGAAAAACAGCTCTCCGGAGATGGTCTCATTCTGGGACTTTCCATGTATCCTCCGCTCTAAGATTCACATGAGCAACTGTTTGTTTTAAGATGAATCATATCATGTTTTTATGGTTTCTGACACTTAAAAATATTTTGTTTCCGCCTGGCGGTGAAGTCAGCCACTTACTATTATTAAACATCATGCTGTTATTCCCTCTTTCGGGTGATAATCTTAGTGGAGCCCTTACCAAATCCACCTTTACACTCTCAGATCTTACATAGATGCTCCTGGTACATCTCCTGTTTGTAATATCCCTGGTTACCAGCTGCAGTTGAAAGTCTGTGCTAATACATTGGATTTACTTGTCCTCTCTAGCCGATTCCAGCCTTGTGGTTTATGGGTTGCCTTTGTGGTTTGCTAAAGGTCAGGGCCTGGATGACTCTAAATTTTCTTAAGTGGAATTCAAACACCACAGATAAGTATGTGCTCAAAGTAGTTGTCTTGGGTGGTAAGGATTCAGATTTGGTTCCTTGTGCTCAGGGTTGAAGCCTTTCCTCTTCTTTGATCAATGATGACACAAAGGTGTCCCTACCACTCAGTGTGTTGTCTTCTACCATCTCTTGTTCAGATCCCAACTGTCTCCAAAATTTCAGGCTCCTGCTAGACCCCGCATTGCATTTCAAATTGTGCACCCCCCCACCCCCACCGCTTCCCCGGGCTGATGCCAAGAGGCTGATCCCTGCCTTTGGCTTGACTCAATAACTGTAATTCTCACTCTCTTTTTGCTGGCTTGCAGGCAGAGGCTGCATCAGCCATAATTCAAAATTGCGAACAGATGACTCGATTACTTACTTGAACTGTACTCAATCATTACATCACCCTTGTACTGAAAATCACAGCACTGGCTCCCCATATGATTTTGCATCCACTTTAGGGTTTGGCTCCAGAGCTACTGGACTTACTCACTTGCTCCAGCTTACCTAAAAGAGCTGCTTGTGCCTCGTAGACATCCTCAGACTCTGAGATCAGTCGGTGCCGATTTATTGATCATTCCAACGGTCTGACTGAAAACTGCTGGTGTTGAAGCCTTGGCTCCTCCAAACTTATTTTGTGGAAATCCCTGTGACTTTCATCCAAGGAGAGAAAGGGAAAGGAGGGGGAAATAAATCTCTTAAATTGTCCAAACACAAAGAGAAAACATTTTCTTTAAGCTGACAACAGCTTGGCCTCAGCAAAGGGAGAGCTCAGATTTTTACTTTTTTTCCCTCTTTCTTTCATGAAACCCTTTAGGTGTAATCTTTGCACTCAGAAGTTTTCCTGATTCAGGCATAGCTGTGGCTGCTGGACAGGGTGCAGATAAGAGTAGTGAGGACCCGCAGGACCGTGGCCAGCAAGTCAGTGTGCCCAGCCACGAGGGATAAGCCCCCGGGATGCCTGATGCGGCTCCTTGCATCCTCAGGACAGCCAGCCAGGCAGCTGGGATGCTCAGACCCTCTCGGCACCTCCGTCACAGCCGAGACTCATCACTGGGCAGCTTTTGCAGTGATCAAAACTTGGTTGGAGGTGTTGACCTTTCCCCACGGCACAGCCAGAGCTGGCCAACTTCATTTGTCCTGCTGTCCACCAGCAGCTCTTTCACTGCTACTCACCCTGGGGCTGTCAGAGCGTTGGCCATGATCCCCACCTGCCCTTCTCACCCTCGTGACAACGTTTGGAAGTGGAGCCTGAGCTATGTTGAGCAACACGTTTCCTCCCCCTCGGTGAAAAGCAGCTCAGGACAAGCTGAAGGTCATGCAAACCATGAGTCAGGGAACCAGCCAGGGCTTTCCAGCACCATCATCAATGCACAGCCATCCCTGCTGGATGGAGCACTGGTGCCCACTCAATGATGGGTGAAATTATCCCATTAAACGCTGTGAGTTGGCAGCCTGAGTCTCATTTGAAAAGAAGAAACATCCACATAATGAAAGCCAGCATTTATGACTAATTGGCCCCTTGGCTTACCAGATGGGTCAAGGTCTGCGTGTGCAGGCATGGAGAAAGAGACAATTTCTCTGTCCACAAGTCAGGTCAGGTCAGGTCAGTTCAGGCCAATGGGTCAGCATCTCATACGGTCATCTCTTACTGTCAGAGTCACATGCCATAAATCCTGCAGTTTAAATACCACTAAGTTCAATAGAATAAAATGAATTAAAATGAACTGAAATGAATTAAACTAAACTGAACTGAAAAAAAATTAAAAAAATAATAAAATAAAATAATATAAAACAAAACAAAAAAAAAATTGAACAGGTTGTTTTGATGGGCAGATCTAAAAACATTTCCCAACCTTTTCTTTCCAGATTCTTACCCCAAAAGATGTGTCTTTCAGCTTTGTAGTTGCAGTCAAGACTTTATCTTTAGAAAAGATTACAAAAAGTACTTCTGTGCGCTGTCAAATTCAGGAAAGGAGACTGACAAACTCAAGAACGGCCTCACTGACTGTGGGTAGCAATTTAGGCAAAACCCAAAGATCCCCTCTTGCAGCTGAGTGGTGCTATCCTTTTCCCTAACAGTTGTAAAAGGAGGAACCAAGCATATCTCCTGAGGTGGAAACAGCTTCAAAGGGAAAAAAACATTGTGGCCACTTCTCCCACACAAATGCCCACCTACCATCTTTCCTGACCCCCCTGAGCAACATATGGCTGACAGCCACGGGACATCTACCCATACATCAGAGAGCTGAGGGGGAGAGACCTCTGGCAGCAGTTCACAGGCAGAGGGTGGTGGTGGCTTCCTGGCCATCATCTCACCATCACCTGGGGACAAGGTTCAGTTTGGTCCTCAGTGGGGTCAGCAGCAGCAGCTTCGGGAGCCCACCCTTCGCCTTGCTTCTTACCACGCGGGGTTTTGGGGCTTGGTGGCACCCTACCCCAGCATGGTCCATCTTTGGCATGTGTCTCTGGATCTGCAGGTTGCCCACCCCATCATTAGCTCTTCCTTCTTCTAAACAGGCCCAGATGTATTTTTATATTATCCCTTGAAGCTTTTATAGTCACAGTAAGGCTACGGTGGAGCCTTAGGAATGGCTTCATAAGATCAAGATGTTACACAATAAATGCCAAATGTTATTATCAAACACACATCCCGGACACATGCCGGACTGGCAGAGGTGCCTAACTTTAGGGAGGTCCCCCAAACACCCTCTAGACATGTTTGGTTGCAAGGCTGCAATGCTACTTCGCAGAATCCTGGCAAAACCTGTGACACTGTCTCAGCTCATCCAGGGAAAGGCAGGTTTCCAGGTAACTGCTGGGGGCTTGCTCTGAGCATTCATGTGATCCATGGCCCATCCAGATGCAGCTGTGCTCATTCCTACTCTACAGATGGCCAGAGCAATCCACTCCCTGTCATGTGTAATGAAGGGCAGAAAGGAGAGAGGATTTTTGACATGTTTAAATATTATCTAAAACAAAGAAATTGCTCAAAAGCCAGGGATGCATTTAAATAAATTAAAGCTGCCAACAAAATCCCATATTTGTTACAGTTCATTCCATTTCATCCTTAGAACCATCCCTCTGCAAAACATGGCAGTTCCAGTAGTTTGGTGTCCAGATGTTCCCCGTCATACGCTCTGCACTGAATCAAGCTTTTTTTTTTTTCTGATGTGATTCCTTAAAAACAGTGAACTTGGATTCCAGGACAACCTGAGTACACTTTTCCATAATGAGGGGCGATTGAAAAAATACGGTTGTTGACTTGGCCAGTGAAACACGGGCTTTTTTGTTCTTCTCTTCATCACTCTCTCTCCCCCTCTTTTTTAATTCTCCAGCTGGCTAGTAATCCAGCATCATCAACATCTTTTTGCATTTTATTCCTTAAGCCATTCATATTATACACATTCCAGTTTTTAAAATACAGATTTTAAGAGCGATTTGATGTGGCTTGGAATTGTGACATGCTTACACATTTATAAAAAATTCATTAACTTGGGGGGAGGAAAAGAAAAGATTGCATCTTTTATTTTCTTTCCTTCCCTTCCTTTTTCTTCATTTCCAGCACATGAAATTATTTGCCGGTCATTTAAGAACCACAATGTCAAGATGTGGTTGCCCCATAGGGAGGAAAAAAGACAGTTCATCCCTGCAGTTTTCAAGTCAGTTGTTAAGAAGTAGCTTTGGCAAAGGCCAAAGCCAAGTTGATCTTTGAGCTGTGATGTTTAAAGGCTATGTTAGCAGTTCTGCTCACTGTTACTGAGAACACCTCTTCCCACAGTCCTTAAATCTGCCAAATCATAACCAAAAGATGATGCTGTACAGGGCCTTTGTTCCAACCTTGTGAAATCCCAGTCTCCAAGTTGCAATTGCCAATTACTCCTGTCTCTAGGCTCAGTCATTCTTGGACTTCTGGTGAGATCAGCAAAAAAAATGCCAATTTGGAACCTTTCTCAGGAACACTGAAATATCTAATTCATCTAAGCTATAAGGTGATAACTTGGTGTCCAATCCACAGAGGGATTTAAATGGCTAAACTCCCACTGAACTCAGCTGGCGTTTAGGCACCTAAAGGGGAATTCAGTAACATAAGAAGGTAGTCACAAAGTCCTGCGCTCTTACATAAAAGTTCTGCACAACTTTCTTTCAAAGTGTCATACTCTATGGAAAATCAAGAGGTGTTTGGTGACAGCCAACATGGCTTCACTAAGGGAAAATCCTGCCTGACAAGATTTGGTGGCCTTCTACAACAGCATTACGACATTGGTGAATAAGGGAGGAGCAACTGACATCATCTACTCAGACTTGTGCAAAGCATTCGACACTATCCTGCACGATATCCTTGTCTCTAAATTGGAGACACATGGATTTGATGGATGGACCACCCAGTGATTAAGGAACTGGCTGGATGGCCGCACTCAAAGTGTTGTGGTCAATGGCTTGATGACCAAATGGAAACTGGTGAGAAGCAGTGTTCCTCAGGGGGTGGTACTGGGACCAGTGCTGTTTAACATCTTTGTTGGTGACATGGACAATGAGATCTAGTGAACCTTTGGCAAGTTTGCCAACACCACCAAGCTGTGTGGCATTGTTTAACGCTGGAGGAAAGGGATGCCATCCAGAGGGACCTGGACAGGCTTAAAAGGTGTGCCCATGTAGTTCATGTAGTTCAACCAGGCTGAGTGCAAGATCCTTCACCTGGGTCACAGCAATCCCAAGTACAAATACAGGTCTGGTGGAGAACAGATTGAGAACAGTCCTGAGGAGGACCTGGAGATGTTGGTGGATGATAACCTCAGCATCAGCCAAAATGTGTGCTCACAGCCCAGAAAGCTAACTGCATTGTGGGCTGCATTCAAAGAAGTGTGGTCAGTAGGTCAAGGGAGATGATTCTGTTGCTCTGGTGAGACCCCACCTGTAGTACCGTGTCCAGCTCTGGAGACCCCAACATAAGAAGGATATGGAACTATTGGAGCCGGTTCAGAGGAGGCCATGAAGATGCTCAGAGGGCTGGAGCACCTCTGCTGTGAGGACAGGCTGAGAGAGTTGGCGTTGTTCAGCCTGGAGAAGGCACCAGGGAGAACCTTATAGCAGCCTTCTAGTACCTGAAGGGGGCCTAAAGGAGAGATGGGGAGGGACTCTTTATGAAGGAGTGTAGTGATAGGATGAGGGGTAACAGTTTTAAACTGAAAGAGGGGATATAAAGAGGAGATTAGATATTAGGATTTTCAGTATCCATGGTGAAAACACCATTCCAAGTTGCTGGTTTCTCTGTAAAAACTTTTAGCAGCTTATCTTATTACCACTGTATTAAGCTCTCACCACTACATACAAAGGATAAATTACTTCTGTCCCACAGCAGAGGAAATTGCTCTGATCTTGGAAGCAATGAGTGATGGAATCTTCTGCTGTTTTCTTGATATGAAAATATTTTTTTTAATTTTCCATGGTAATTCCATCCTTAGACAAAAAGCCCTAAATTCCAAATTTTGTTGCCTAGAAATATTTGAATCTGCCAAATATTTTAAATTAAGAGTATTTTATTTCATTATGGCATAATTGCAAATCCCACAAGAGTTTCATATTTCTATCCAGAGTTATATTGAAAAGACAATCCATAGGACAAAAAAGAAATGCCATCTGACTGTTCCTGTTACTTAGTCTCTTTTATTGCATTCACTCTGTTCTCAGTTTGTCATGACAGTGGAGTTAAAGAGCAGTGAAGTGGAAATTCAACCTCATCTCATTTTGATAACCAGACTACAAGTCTGGGGTACAAGCTGTTGAGGGAGGGAGTTAAATGACAGAATCACAGAATCACCTATGTTGGAAGGGACCTTTTAAGATCATCTAGTCCAACCAATGGAAAAAAAAAAGAAAAACACCAAAAAACCCCAAACAAACAAACAAAAACCCAAACAAAAACAAACAAACAAAAATATCTGACTGCTTTGTCTCTACAACATGAATTTCATAGCAACATCAACTCAGAAGGCCAGAGAGACCACCACATTTCATAAAATACTTAAGCACATGCTTCAGGTGCGACCTCAGGATCTCTAGATCATCCCTGGTCTTCAACAAGACTTTAGCACATGCTTTAGTTCTTTAGCAAATAATATAGCATTGATAAAATGTTCCTTTTTGTCCTGCCTGTATAGCAATTGAAATCAAAGGATGAAATATTACTCTGTCCTGCAAGAGCTGGAACTTTCCAGATTCAGGCCTGAAGCAATTTTCATGTAAAGATCTGATATACAAGAGTTTGTCTTTAAAATGACAGGGTTATCTCAGGAAATACAACTTGCAACCAAGAAGCATTAAAGCTTCAAAAAAAGAATACGAAACAGTCCTGAAGTCTTATCCTTTTCATTTGCACATGAGACATGGTTTTCAGCAACCAGTTAGTGCTAAAGTGTATAATTTAATATCCAGCATGTGTAATGATTTCAAGCTAACCTGAAGTACCAGAATCTGTCATTCACTATCTTTGAGCCCCCCTAATTTAGTGGGGAGAGCCCATTGATTTGCTTCCAGCCAGGATCTGTGGTTGTCTCACGCCTGTCTTAGACTGTTCACAAGATGACAGCCTAACACCATAAGATTCTAATCTTTGAGCTATCAAAAATGTGGAGCTGTCGATTTTTGTTTCAGCCTAAAATCGCTTTTCAGATTTTTATTTTGCAGTCCATCTAAAGATGACTTTGAAGATCACATGAAAGGGAAACAGAAAGGACCAACTTTGATCAGGATAATACAATGAAGCTATTAAGGACTTTGGACTGGGTGAATCACTCACATGCCCTGTAGTAGCAGCAGCTAATAAAAACAATTAATAATAATAAAGTCAGAGAGTCATACGGCCAGTCAGGGCTTCAGTGACCTCACATACGAGCAATCATCTACTGGATTGATATTTTGGGCTGACTGGAGTATAAAGGCTGAAAGAAGATTATCACTAGATTCTTATAATTGTTTTATGAACCCCCTGCTGAATGCAAACAGGGACTAAATAAGAGCCTTTCTTACATAAGTTCACAATTAAAGCCTTGGCAGGCCAAACAGTAGTTTCTAGTCTTTCAGCAATGAAGTTTAATGCTCAAAGCAGATCTCTTTTTTTCATTATTTTGTCATGTTTTCTCCAGCTGGTAAACATGAGTCAGGAACAAAGACTGGGGGAGGGGAGAACTTGCTATTAAGAAACCAGTTCCTCCAAAATGGAACCTCTCCGGGCACACAAATGTCAAGGAAAGCTCAGTTCATGTTAGTTGGTGTTACCTCTGACTTTGCAGCGCAGCTGGTCCTGGAATGGGATGCAGTCACCATCAGGCCAGCTCTGACAGCAATCAAGTAACACCCCCAGCACTGACTTTTTCCACCCAATTACCTCAGATGTTTGCAGCTACTGCAGCCTGGACTTCGTTGTGGACCAAACACCTACAGGAAAACTAGCCCATCCCAATCCACCTCCCTGTTTCCAACCAATAGGAGCCTGGAATTGCAGTGGGAACTACATATGCTTCTTTCTTCTTCACCTTCCCCCAAGTGAAGGAAGTAAAACACCGACTTTTCCAATATGAAACCTGAGTAACCTGGTCTTACCTCATGGCTGACCCTGCTTTGAGGAGTCCTCTTGAGATCCCTTCCAAATGCAATTATTTTACACTCCTGTGATATTAAGCTAATTTGTCCTGGGTAGCCCTTTTCTCTTGATGTGTTAGACTAGAGAATAAAAAAACTCACCATGAACTCCTGACTTGCTCTCTTTTTCTTCCTGTAACTGCTATATACCTTTCTTACAGCATCATGGGAGAAATGAGCACCTAGGCAGCATCTGAAATAGAAGGTGGTGATATCTTTGTGATATAGCGATTCTACTTTAAGGATCATCTCTTTGTCAGACAGCTTAACAAATCTTCCTGGGTTCCGAAGGAACAGAGTCAGGCCCTTCTAAAGGTTTCAGAGAAGGAGTTTGGCTTAGGGATGGACCCTCAGCCCTTGGAGAACTTTTCTCTGTTCATTAGTTGTAGAAGCAGTATGGAAAGGCCTGTTGGCTGACTTGGGAGACTATTGTTGGATAGGTTAAACACCCTACTTGATTAAGTGTGCTGAGATCCCTCCCCACACATTTTCTGCAGGAAGGAAGAAGTACTCAGAGGCAGAAGTGGGAGAAGAAAATGAAAAAATGTCTGAATAGGATCTCTGGTGGAGAGAGGCTGTGGAAAGTTATGACAAGAAAAGTTACGGAGATATATAGATAAGAACCAGAGCTATGAGAGAGCAGATGGTGAACTTTTCTTATTTTCTTGAAGCAAGAAGAAAGTTTAGGAAGATATCAGACTTTTGTTATTGCCTGCTCCAGACTCTTGAATGGTCGATGACACATTCAGGAGGAAATTTCAAGTAAGGGCAGAAACACTGAGACAGCTTGCACTTGTTAGGGTCTTCTAGATGAAGAAGAGATCTGGGGCTCTGTATCTTCTCCTGATCTGGTAAAACTCGTGTTTGCACCACTGTGTTACCACGAGCACCGATACAGAAAATAGCCAATAGGACACCTCACCTATTGGGTCAGCGTCTTAAGACAAATTCCACTGGTGGATAGGGAGCATGAGAGTGACTGGGAACAACTACAGTCTACTGGGATAGAGAGAGGGAGCAAAACCCAACCAGACTGTGAGGAGAGGACTGTAACAGGGCAGGTTTGACCTTTGAATAGGAAGAGAAGACCACCTAGGAGAGGACTAAGTCCTGCTCCTCATGCAAGTGCCAGATTTAGAAAGAACTGTGGTCAAGGAAGAAGATTTTTAAATCCTTATCACTCGCACAGCTCTGCCTCCAAAGGGACAGGTGGTTTTTGTGTCTGTTAATTGGGTGGGGTTGCTCTGCTCTTTTATTGGGTCGAAAATGAGCTGTATTAAGAGGCTTTTACCCCAGTGTGCCCGTGGCACTCTTTGTCCTTCTCAGCAGGGGATACAACTGGCTTGCAGGGAATTGGCAGGGAATGAGCATCTTTCTTGTCATTAGTTTTGCAAGCAGAACTGCAAATGACACAGACTCCTCAAGGGTGAGGAGACCTGGGGCAGAGTCAGAGGATGACCTGTGAGGGAGCTTTCCTGATGCTCATTAATTACAGGAGTTGGAGATACTGAGTTTTTTTCTTCCACCGATTTCTGAGTTACCAAAGCAGGCTGAAAAAAAACCATTGCAAGGACTTTAGCCTGGAGCAAGCGTTGGGGCAGGAGTACGGGAAAGACACACGCTGCAAGACAAACAAGGAGTTTGTGCACCCACCATTTCACCATGTAACGTTCAAGTATTAACCACGTACCAAAAACACCAGTCACTTACGGCCTTTCCCCAGCTGTGATCCCTCCAAGAAACATTCAGTTAGGCTGAGCCGAACAAAAACCTTCATTCATTACAGCCCGGTAGGATGCAAACAACTTCACAACTTGATAATCCCTTTCAGCCCTTATTAAATCAGCAACGCACTGCAGGTGGGAAGTCAGCCCGGAAAGGAGAGACAGCTCTTTACACTATGCACTTTGCAATAAAGCATGGGTTTTAGTCACCAAAAAAAAAAAAAAAAAAAAGATTTCCAGGGCTTTCCCTGCCTGCCTCTCCTCCCGGGAGGCAGATTCCCAGTGTCCCACAGCAGATTACAAGAGCATCGTGTTTGCATTATGTGGTGGTGATGATGTGTCTGTTCTTGGCACCGAGGGGCTCTGACTCCGCAGAGCTCTAGCAATGACAGTGGAAATCTTTCAAGCCTTGAGCTGGATTTGCAGCTTCTCCCCCCCCTCCCCGTTGCAATGCAGGCTCACAGTGCAGAGTACAAGACTCTTTTGTTGGGGGGGCGAGGGGAAGAGAGAAAAAAAAAAAAAGAAAGAAACCCGCTGAGATTTGTTTTCCATCAAAAAAAAGAATGGATTTACAGCCCTCAGGACATGGCCCTGCTTTTCAAACACAGGTCCCGAGCAGTAGTTGGATGCTCGTATCAGAAGTCAGGCATGTATAGCCTGACTTTATGTCCACATTTGTGGGTTTGATGTTCCATTAATGAGCCCAACATATGGGGAGGTAGGAAGCGAACAGTCCGTGGCTGGTTTTACTGACAGAGCAACTTTTCCCCAGTGTGGTGCAGCCCCTGGAGCCACCTACACTGTGTTGCCAGCCCCGTCAGATGTGGCCAGATGTCTTACTGTTTGATCAAAATATGCCATTTGTTTTTAATTGAAGATATCATAATTTTCACACATATTTATTTTTTAATCTTTCCCCAAAAAAGTTGTCTAAGTTGATGCTACGTACCACCTCTTTTCTTCCTTTCCAATTAAAAACTCTAAGAAAAATAAGCAGGTTCTTCTAAAAACTAAAGTTTCAAAGGGAAGTATTTCATTTGAAAAAATCTCCAAAGGATTTTTGATCTAAAGCCAGCATTTTTAGTGAGAATGTTTCCATGGTTGGTTTTTTACTTTTTTTTTTTTCCTAAAATAAACAAAATTTCAGATTGAATAAAAAATTTCCATTCTGGTTGAAAAGCCAGACCTTTTCTGTTGGAAAAATACTTTGATGCCTTGAAAGAAAAAGCCTTTTGAAAAACACCTGACTCTCTATTTAGATTAAAACTACCCAGCTGAAAATCTCAAACCCCCAGAGCATAAGATACTGAACCTGTATCCAGCCTGCATCGCCACTGGCAGGCAGCGATATCTTTTTCTTCCAAAAATGCCTTCAGCTTTCTGTCTGTGTGCAGACTTTCCTGCGTATGGATTTAAGTTTCAGGCTTCCTAATTTATATATATATAAATACATACATATATGTGTCTATGTATATATAAAGGTCACTGTGGCTTCATATCCTCAGACTGTACGTAACTGGCTCCTCTCTTGTGCCCGGCCTTGATTCTTTAGGCCTTATTTGTATGGGGACATTGAGAAAAGTAGCTGGAACGAATTTGCCATAAAGTGTCTTGGGGCCTACAAACAACTACATGTGTTTAAACTTGAATTATTTGTCATCTTAGGTCCAAAGAGGTAGCTCTGTCTGGAACAGAAGCAACTCTGTTCCCGAGTTGAAAAGGCACATTTGCACACCTTGTCGTTAATGTACCATGTTTAGTATAAAGTTTATGTTTCGTGAGGTAAATCAGGAAACAATGACATTTCAACGTCTACAGAGATTTGAAGAAGTGCCCGTGCACCCCAAAAGCTCTTTTTTCCCCCTCCCCACAACTTTATCAGCTGAAATCAGCTAATAGAAGATATTACCCTTTCCTTCAAACTTTGCAGTCACCGAGATTTTAAGGGCATTTTGAAAGGATTTGCCTTTAAAGCAAATGCTTTAGCTTTCTGTTACTGTTGTAGCCTGTTTTCTCCCAACCTTCAAATGTCATAAAAGAGAAGATAAAGTAAAAACACTACTCTCTTTTAACAGCAACAATGCAAGGTGAAACAACTCTTATGGGACTCCCACATCAGCGACCTTTTCTTTCCTTTTTCACACCCAAACAGGCAGGACACAGGTATCTGTATTCCCAATTTGCCTTTGGCCTTTTCAAATACAACATTTTTGAAATAATCCTTTCTTTTTTGACCATGATTCAGATGCAGACAAGGTCAGCGAGGCAAAGAGAGAAGGAATCAAGTCGGAGGCTGATGGAAGTGCTGGCAAGAGTAGCTCACTTTATATTTGATGAAAGAGAAAAAAAATAATATCGATAATACCAAGATTACCGGATGGGAAATGAAAATTGTGCAAGAATAACTAAAAATCTACCAGCAAGTAGAATAATCATGGGCATCTGTAGTTTCAAGACCGTCTTGCTCCAGCATGAAGACCTCTCAATGGGTTTCTACCTCTTAGGCAGAACTGAGAGCAATGCTTTTGCTGCCACCACCACAGCCCTGCTCGGTGACAGCTCCAACACCAACTGAAAGGAGGTGTGACTTCATTGATACTTCAGTACCTGCTGGGAGGTTCTTTTTCTCCTGGATCAGAACTCCCACATTTGTTCTGTATCCTAGAGGAAATAACTGGTGGGGATTGTTGTGCCATTGACTTTTAGCTTCTCTCCTTCCTCTGGTCCTCGTGATAAGCAAAAGGGAACAGACTTTCCACTACTGCAACACTGCAAACTGTTGGCGCTGAGCCATGGAGAAATTATTCTGCTCAGATTTTAGGGAGGAGATTTTTCATGTGCTTTGCTCTCACACAACATGAAGACTTGTTGACTCCATCTGGTGTGAGTTGCAATGGTCAAACTGTTGCTCACCCCCATGGACATCTCTCAAGCTGTGACCAAGCTGCATGATCCAGATCACTGGCTGAGGAGAAAGCAAACAGCATGGCTCCTCCTCCAGTATGCAATGGTGGGATCACATGTATCTGTAAGCCCCTTCTCAAGCCACCCGTAACTCTGGGGTGTCCAAGGTCACAAAATCTTAGAATCACAGAATGGTTTGGGTTGGAAGGGACCCAAACCGTTTAGTCCAACTCTCCTGCAATGAGCAGACACATCTTCAACTAAATCAGGTTGCTCTGAGACCCGTCCAACCTGACCTTGAATGTTTCCAATTCCTATGGTCATAGTTCTCCATTGCGTATTTGGCATTTGGATCACTTGGGGTATCATGGCATGAGATGATCCCCCACCAGGTGTTAGTCTTTCTCCAGCTGCTGCAGGGGAAGATTCCACAAGTAGTTCAGACCCAACGTCCACGTTTCACTTGTTTATAACTGAGGCACCAGTCACTTCCAGACATGGTGGTGTTTCACCTGCCTAGAAACAGAGCAATGCTGACTTCTTGCAGATGTTGCTCATGGGTTTTTTAGGCTGCTTGGGAGATTATTATAAAATTAATTACATTAATTTTGGTTATCAGGTTTTGATTTTGTTTTTTTTTTAAATTTTCTCTTTCTTGGAAATTGCACCTCCTCTGTTCTCAGCCAGCACCACCTTTGTACATCTGCTGCCTCAGAAAGGCTGGAGCTATCTGGGTGGACACTGAAACAAAGCTTTAGTCCTTCCTGTTTGTTCTCAGTTGGAAGAGAAGCTACATTAATATTAACAAGGTTTTGCAAAAACCCCACAATGCTTAGGGATTTGGGGTAGGGATTTTCTCAGCTGTTTTCTGCCTCCACTGCCATTCTAAGGCTTTCCCCAGGGACCTGAGGACATGTTGCCCTGTGAGGTTCGAACTTCTTTGGCTGCTGTTGGGAGCCTCTCATATGCCATTGCCCCTAGGCTCTTTGCTTAGAGCTCTGAGTCAAGTTACCAGGCAAATGAAAGGCAGAGCCTGTGCTTTTGCTGAATTTTAGATGAAGATGGTCTGATTTTCTATCTGTATAAAAATTTTACTCTCTTTCCCATAAATAAATAAATATATATATTTTTTAACACTGGAGAGGTACCTTTGTAAGTTCATACTGCACGGAAGAAGAAACAATGAAATTCAGCCATTCCTCTAATAACTTGGGGGAGAATTTCTCCTATGCATAACCAGTTTAGCAAGTATTTCTACAAAAATTATAGTAGGGTTATGTTCAGTGTTCACAGCACTGCTCTATGGATCCTGAGTTGGGCAGAGCAGAGAACCCTCTTGAAATGTGTTGAGCAAAGGAGATATATACCAGCTGAGGACCTGCCCTGCTTTATTGTCTTCCCCCATACAGATTTCATTGATATGAGCTAAAATAAAGTAATTGGAAAAGACATTTACAGTGGGAAGCAGAATGGAAAAATTCAAATTGGGGCCAACCAAGGGAGGAAAAATTCACCTGCCAATAAAATTGGCACACAATGGGAATAATTGCAAGTCTGGGGAGAAAAATACATTCTCACTCTGTTCTCCACAGCATGGTATCTTCTCTTAGAGCAGAATCAGTGAATTTATTGAGGTCATTCATCCCCTGGTAATTTGGCTACTGTAATATATTTCACAAGTGAGAGGAAAACAGCCCAAGGAGACAGCATGTGAGAATCCAGAGCACTGGGGGAGGAGGTTTATCCAAATTTATAGCCGCCAGTAAGGATGTGGCTTTATAATTCACAGTCACTCTCTCTCCCTTTAGCTTCAAGAAATCTGTCCTCTTAATGGCCTGCGCTAAACACCCCAGTGAAAATTCAAATCTCGGTGATGCTGGTGTAAAATCCTCTGAGATTGATGGACTTGGTATGGATTAAAACCAAGACCTTCCCTATATCCAAAAGCTATCCTAAGTGAGATTGAGCTTTCACAAGCTGTGCTGCTTTCTTAGAAATACCTAGCGTATAAATGGGTACCAAGTAATTTAATCAGGACGCAGATTAGCTCACATTTAGATGAGTTGCTCCATGTAGAGAAGCTCCGGGCTCTCACCCTGTGTCTGCCCCACACTTCACTGCCCACACCAAGGACTCTCCCTTTAGGCCATCTTTGCCTTCTGCTTCTGGGTGGGTCCTGAGATGGGATTTTTTTCTTCTCCACTTAAAACCTGGCATGAATGAATCATTTTCCTCCTATTTCTAGCTCTAGACACCAGCTTGCTTGCCATTAAACTTCCATGTGTGACAGAGGACCTTCTGCTGAAACTGGGAGGAGAACCTGTCTTGCTGCCATGCCAGACATCAAGATGCCAAGATATTCTTGAGATTAAGACCCAGGCCCAAGGCTAACACAAATTAAATGAGCTGCGATATCTATAAAAATGACAGGGACAATAACAAAACTGATGGCAGAGCTATTAATTTTTGCAGTATTTAAGGTAGGTTGCAAGAGTTCCACCGTGTCAAAACGAAATCGTTTTATTTGATCCAGTTTGAGAATATTCTTTTTAAAATTGGAGTCAATTACAGAAAAAAATAAAGAAGATGGAAGTCTAAGCCCTACAGAGCATACAGTCTTAGAAGACACTTTGAGTAGAAAATGAAAACGAAAGCTGATCAAGTGCAGGTAAATTGTATTTTGCAAAATTAACCAAAGTTTTATTGTTAAAATTATTACCAAAAAAATGTCACATAAATAACACCATCCTGCTAAATCCACCTTTTTTTTTTTTTATTTGAAAAGGCTTACTTCTGGCATAAATTATACAGGAAGTCAGGCAAAACTAGCTGGTGGTGCTTTTTGGTCTTAAAATATCTATTTATAAAGAAGCATTCTTTTCCAGCCTGCACATCACTCCTGCATGGCAACCTCTGTTTGATAAGATTATAACTATTAATTAAGTCATGCTAATGAGGACAGCAAGAAAGGGTTTTCCTATCTCCCCCACTATATTTCAAGTGCTGCCAATGTCAGCTCTCTCTTGTATCTGCCTCCAGCTTTGCTGTCTGCTGTGTTTCTTCAGCAGGGGGAGGAGGATTTAAAGCAGCAAGTCATAAATGGCCAGACATCCTCATTTTAACAGGATGATCCCCTGTTAGAAGAGGACTTCCCCTCGTCTTGTGAGTGGGAGTAATTGTTCTGTGACTCCTGGTTTCTCTTTGAAGCACGTGGGAGAGGAGCATCCTCTTTTGAAGCCCAGCTGTGTTACAGGACCAGCGGCAGAGGAGGGAGATGCTCTGGGGTGATGCTGCCCTGTGCTGGGAAAGCTGCGTGGGAGAGCCCTGGCTGTCTGGTCAAAAAGATGGCCTGCAGTCCTTCTGGAAAGGAGATTTAATGGGACAAAATAAATGTGAATGCAAGGTAAACATCTAGTTGGAAAACACATCTCAGTTTCCCCCAAAATTTCTAGGCCAACAGCATGGTCTAATAAGCCACTCATTGAACCAAAAAACACAAGGTTGGGCTTCATCCTATTCCTTTCTCTTCTCTGTGGTAGCAGGACGACCATTATATTTTTCTGCATTTCTGCCCCGTGTTGCTACCCTGAGCCCCTCTGCTTGGTTTGGGTTTGAGGCTCCTTGGACCAGCTCTCATCTCCCTTTAGAAACGTGTGATGAAACTGCCAGCTCCATCAGGGACTCTAGGTGCTGTCACACTACCAATACATATAGACAAAATTCCCTTTTTTTTAAAAAAGAAGTTAGTCTGGTGGTCTGAGGTTTAATTCATTAATAGAAGGAACTTGGATCACGGCAATGGCAGGGCAGCAAGCCCCGTCCCTGTGGCAGGAAGCAAACGCGCACTTTTCCTTTCAAAAACAAACAGGCAAAACTGTGGAGAAAGTTCTCCTCGGCAGCGTCCCCAGGCAGCGGTGGAACATTTGAGCAAGGTCTGTGGGGACTGCTGTCTCCAGGCCTGAGGGGTGGAAATGCTCTGAGTACTTTCAGCTCTATTTTTCCCCGTTCTGGCCAACTTCCTATGTATAGGATAAAAATAAGCCCTGAGTCCTCCTCCTTCCGTCCGCTTCATTAGAGACATCCCTCTGTGCAATAACAAAACAGGGCCCAGAGGAAGCGACACAGACCAAAATACAAGAATGATAATTTTCCTAACACAAATAAGCAGGCAGAGGAACTCATCTAAGGAAACAAGTGAGTGAAGGCAAAGCCACAGATGAGCAAACGATGGAGCCAAGAACTATGCTTAGGCGACGCAAGCCTGCCTCCAGCACGTCTCCTGAGCCATCCCCGCCTGGGAAAGGCTGAGTGGTCACCTCATGTGGACCTCTCTGAGCCCCCACCTCCTGAACGCCCAGTCCAGGACCAATCCTAACCCACTGCTGGGTAACGTGGCAATGGGAAAAGTTTTTTTTCAACGGAGACCTGGACTGACCCTGAACCAGCCCTAACTGTGTTTTTCACAGTGCTTCAGAAATGATGAGCGAAGCCACAGAACGGAGAAGCACAGGTTAACAAGAAGGATAGCAGAATTCCTCTGACTCTGGTAAAAAATAGCTGGGCTCAGTTGACTCTATTATTTGCCATTTGGAGGCGCTGAGGCTGCCGTTCTTCCAAAATAACCTCAGCCCAAGTGTTTATTTATCTAGAAATTCATCGTGGATATTTGCCGTGTGTTGTAGTTCTGTTTGAAAAGCTTCAATCATCAAATCAAGGAGAGGGAAAACAAAAGCAGATCTCTCAGCTGGCCGGTCCCCCACTGCAAAAAGGAAGCAAAGAAAACAAACCATTTGCGAACAGACCGGAGGCTGAATGTTTCTTGCTGTAAATGATCAGTGAATATCTCTGAACGCTAACTTAATCCAAAGAAGCCAAGATCAGTTTGTGAATGACTTGTTAAGTTAAAAAGAACCATATTCATAATAAATAGTCTTTGAAACCATTCTTTCATGCACGCTCCGTTTTCACAAAGTCGTTTTTATAGGTAAACAGCCAAGCCCTCACTACCCAGGAAGTCAATGGCAGAGATAAGAAGGAGACCTGAGGCCATGTCTGTTTTAGAAAACTAAACACGGCCAGGACCACTCTCCAGCCTGCAGGCCAACTGGCACAGAAATGCCTGCATCCATTCATTAAACTCTCCTGCTTTCCAAAACAGAGAGGCTATATCCAAGCTGCCAAATGGGAATGGTCCCTGGCCGTGCCGGTTGCCAAACTGTGCCTGGAAACTGTTTGGAGGGACGCTAGTGAGCCAAGGCCAGAAGTGTGCAAGGGACACGTCTAAGGATCAAAGGCAAATTAAAGCCCCTGGGAATGCTTCTTTGCAATGTGCAATTCTGTTGCGTGGGCATTGCCTAAGAGTTCGGTGTCATGCCTTGAAAGCCATGTCACTGGACCCGTGTCATTTAGCCAGAGAGCATTCACATCTTGGCTCTTTATATCCACTTTGGGGACACGTGGAGAAACTGGTTAGAGCTTGACATGCCTGAAGGCTTCGGGGCCTCTTTCACATCTGTATTTTCCTTTACCGGTGTCCCCACAACCAAAAAGGGACGCTTGGGACATGGGTGTTTGCAGACTGGGGTTCAAACCTCACCTGTGCTAAAAAGCAAAATTTATAGTTCTGGAAAACCACAAAAATTGAGGTACCCCTTCTGGGAACCTAAGTCTGATGTCTCATCCTTGTTAGCCAGCATGTCAACAGGCAACACCGCTCATACTTCACATTAATGGTCCCCTTAAGGAAAGTCTCAGTGGCACAACCACCTATTAACAGGGGAAAGAATGGGAGGGGAATCAAAACACTTAACATCTACACAAGCGCTTCCCACAACGGTCATTAAATTCAACCATTGAAAAGCCCCTCTAGGGCTGGCCTGGGCCTCAGCACGTTTTGTGAGATCCCTCGTTTCCTCCGGCTTAATGAATTACGCAAGTCAAGAGGGGCTGGACACAAAGGTGTGAATAAGAAGCTTACTAATTCCCCACAGTAATCACCTGCAAAAGTTTTTAGGAACAACGCGCATCAAGCAATAAAAAGTAAGAAAAGGAGCCTCCAAGAGTAAAATATCTAGAGTTCCTCAGTAAGAGACAAGGGGAGAGCAGAGCCAGGGAAGTGTCACCTTGACATGAATCTACTCTGGGCACTGAGCACACAGCAGTCATCAAATTGCTTGCTCGCGGTCCCAGGGTTTCTTCTGCTCATATGGCATGCACCTGCGCCTTGCTGGAAACTCGTTTCAGTGCATGTGAGAGAGTCCCAGCTTCAAAGCAAGCCTTGAGATTTTTGGTTCCTGTGTGTGAGAAGGGTATTAATAAATGTTGTATTAATAGATCATCCGCTTACACGCTTCCTGTCTTAAATAACGAAGATATTGGATCGACCCCCTTTTCCCACTACCTTCAGGCTCCTTGGATGTTTACAGAATGAGGCAAAGGTAGGACGGCAATAGTAAAAATGGACTTTGTAATCCAAATAAATAGAAACTTAGGCCTTAATGCGAGGAGAGTTTGGAGACCAGTTCCTAACTGAATTACAGAACATGAATGGATAATTGCTCTCTAAACTGGCTGAATCCAAGCTCAAAGTTGAATATTCATCCTTGCAGTTTATGGAAGCTGGGAATCAGAGCCAAGGTTTGTTACTCCTCTGGCTTGGGCTATCATGCCTCCTAAGCTGCTTTCGGTAGGGTGGGAAACCTTCCTCCCTTCCTCTTTTGAGAAACAGAACTCTTTCCTCCTCACCCACCACAAGATACCTCCAGAGGACAGGAGACAAGCAGTATCCCAAAAATTGGATCCAGTCATGTCTCCCTGGAGGATGTTCTCTTCTTTCTGCTATCTTCTGAAAGGCTGATCATTTTTTCCAATATCCCCCTTTTTTCACGAAGCTTCATATGAGTAGATTGAGTAAAGATGGCACTGAACACTTTAACTTCATTTCATCATCCAGCCCTTATCTGCAATGTTGAACTCCTGCTGGTGTGGTCTTTGCTTTAAGACTCCACTGGGCGTTACAGTGAATCATACCAGCATCAGTACAAGAGTTGGTTGGAAATTTTTTAACCATTTTTCATAGGAAAAACTCAATTCCTAGTAACCAAAACACTAGGGAAAAACATTGGTTTCAGTTAGTCTCCTGACTCAAAGTATGTTGAAAAAAAAAAATAATTACTGACAAGCCATATTGTGAGATAAAGGAAAAATTAAGGTTACCATTTTGAGAAAATTAGGCTAAGTAAAGTATAAAAAATAACTGAAGATTGCTAAAATCATAAAAAAGTTTCATAATTAGTGATTTTAAATGTTTCATTTGGTGTAAATCGAACTTTAAAATATGAAGTTTAGTTTCTAGAGGTTTAGCAGTTTTTTTACACCCTGGGTGTTTGTATCTTGCTGCTAGGGGGCTGTAGTGCAGTATGTTAAATATTGTAACAGAACAGCAAAATTACTTTCTGCCCAGCCCTAGGGCATTGCTACCAATTCTGCTTCTAGCTACACCTCACAGGAAAGTACAGAGGAGGCTTCAATGGAAAATAAAAATGGTCACAGAGAAAATAAATCTGTTTAGCTGGCATCTGGCAGCACAATCAGTGCTGTCTCACATTGAGGGAAACTGCAATTGTCATAACATGCTGACTTTGGGGGCTTATTTCTGTGCCTTGCCAGGAGGTCTAGCATCTTTTGAAGTCAGCCAGCTTTCTCTAATGTAGCAAAATTCATCACTAATCACAGATACGCATGTCCTGCTGGCATCTTTGATCTTCGACTTTTCTATCCATTTTGCTCTCTCTGTTTATTGGCCATAATGACTTATGGCAGCTGTATGCTACGTATTGTCCAAAATTCTTCAGCCATCCAGCCCATTGTGGAAAGTTCCCAGGAAAGCTCCCTCGCCGAAAAGTTAACAACTCTGCAACATAACTCTCAGCGCCATGTGCAGTAATTCATCAATAACACTTCTTCTGTAGAAACCAATGGACAGATCAGTTACAAGAGCAGAGCTGTAATGTGACCTGCCAGAGAGATGGAGATCCCCACGGAGAATTCGCTGACTGCACAAAAGAGAATAGAGACTCCTCTAGTGTTTCTGCAAAGAGGAAGAGCGCAGCACTTGGATTAGTCTGGGCTGGGTATAAGAGGGTCCCTCTCCACTCCACACCAGGCTGCTGCACAACTAGTTCCTAGAAATAAATGAGAAACAAAATGAAACAAAATTATTTAAAAAAAAAAAGCCAAATTTCCTTTAGGAATTCCACTGACATATTAAAAGAAATAATTTATGCACGGCTGCTCCATGCCTTAGGTTTGTCTGTGCAATTACTCTTAGCACTGTGCTAACAAGAGGCTACTTTATAACAGGGGAGTCTGGCCAGGATACAGCTTGACATCTGCTTGAGGACCTTTCTGAAATAACACCCAAGACCCACCTTTTCTTTCATTTGTGTATTTGTGCATTCTCTGCCCAGTGTGCATGAATATTTTGCTGAAAAATCATGCCAGTGTATTGAGATACTGCCTACTTTTATTACAAGTCTTAATTTTAGAGGAATTTTAGACATTTTTTTTTGTTTTAATTTTATTTTTTTTTACTTCTCACTGTCACATCTTGAATTGTAACAGATTTAGGCTGTGGCACGGTGTGGAGATGATGTCCAAGCCTGCTTGGTAAAGAGATACTTGCACTAATCCCAAAGTCATGACTAAGAGAGATATACTGAGAAATGTGGGACTTCTTTCTACTACTTTTGTTCTTCTCATGATTTCCCATCCATGAGGCCAAACCCAGATATACAGAAGGAAGTCATAGTCCACTTATCTTTTAAAGAATTTTAAAGGAAACAATAATGTGATATTAATATGGGTCAACGCAGCGTACCTAGGTTACGAAAGGAATTGAGAACTCGTCTCTCCCACTTAATAACTGCCTAAAAAGATAAAGAATTAAGAGTCAATTTACATAATGGAGGGAGGTCACATGAAGTTCCACGCAGATGACTGCTGTTCAACGTACCCATAAAATCTGGGAAACAGTGACTCATGAAATAACAGAGATTACAGATGATAGGATCTCATTAGGATCTCATGACACTGAGTGATACACATTGTTGATGAGATCTCATGGCACTGAAAGAAATTCAGTGTTGATAGATACAAAGTAATGAATATGGGATAAAAATAACCCTAATTATACATATGTTACAATAGACTCTTAATTAGCTATGACTGTTCACAGAGACACTGTTTTTTGTGGACAGTTCTTTGAAAACATTAATGCAGTGCCCAACAGTCATCAAAAAGCCTGATAAAACACAAGGAATTATTAGGAAAAGAACAGAGAACAAAACAGAAAACCTCATTATCTCATTCTAGAAATCTGTTTATTCCTGTTCATCTTGATTAAGTCATGACTTGACAGGCGTTCTTGGAAGAGCACAAAAGAACTAGAAATTGTGCTTAGAAATAAGTGAAACAATTGTACTCTCTCACTGGCTAGTTCTGCCTCCCCTGCTCTGCTGTGGATTAACAGGATAACAGGGCTCCTGAACACATTTCTGGACCAAAAGTGGGCAGAGACACTAGAAAAAAGTAATAAAAGGAGGTCTTAGAGTATTAACTCTGATGCCCTGCTCCCCCAGCACCTCTTCTTACCAGGACAACATCCCATGCCATGCCACGTAGCCAGGTCCACCACAAGTATAAGTCACAACACTGGGATTCACAAGGTTTGGGATTTCAGCTGATAATTTACATGACTTCTTTACTTACTTTGTGTTAGTATTTCTCCTGTGATGGGACCACAGTACGCACTAATCACTCCATAGGACAAAGAAGTAAAAGCGACAAAATTTTTTCACTAGTGGATGTTATTATTCAGCAGACTGTCTGACCGGTGTAAGGCAGCTAAGGAACCTCCACTCTCTCCCCCAAAGCTGAATAATTTATTGAAAAAGCAGAATATTTTGTAAAATGAAGAGCAGGCAAAGAATAGAATAGGATTTCAGAGCCAGAGGGTAGAGCTGAGTAAAGGGGAAATGTGAGATTTAAAAAGAAAACTGTGACTGGGGAAAGTTGCTGAAAAACATTTGCCAGATGATGGAACTAGTGGAAAGCAGATAGAAACTTTCACATAAACAAAAATGTTCAGAAAAATGTTCACTATTTTTCTAATAGCCTTCAAAGAAATCTCTTTTTACCCATAGAAAAAAATCTCCAGATTTTTCAAATTAGGACACTTCTTCCATTCTGCTCTTTGCCACAATTCTCCTTTACGCTGAATATGGTAGGCACTGAGGGCTTGGCTTGTTCGTGTAAAAATATCCTCAATAAAAATTTTTGCTGACATTGGGTATAGAGAAATTTTCAGTTCATCCTGCTAATCATGTAGCTCTTGCACCCAGACACAGAAGTCTACACATATTTAGAACTTGTTGCCAATGAGTTCTTGCTTCCAAAAAGTTTTGTGCTGGATTTGCCATGTTTCCAGGGATTTATGGTAAATGCATCAGGACTACATTAAAATCTAGAAGCAATAGATGCTGCAGAAAAGGCACATTCCTAAAAATCTTTAACATATGGTGAGAAAGAGAGAGAGAGTAAGAGAGGGGGGATATATCAGAGCACTCTACGCAATGAGGAATGAGAGAAAAATGAAAGGGATGCTCTCCCAGAGATGCTTTAAACCCTTCAGGGATGAATGCCAAGACTAGAATTAACACTTGTGAGATCGTCTTTGGCACACTGCACTTGAAGAAGAAATAGTCCAGTGGATCTGGAACATGTCTGGTAATGAGAAGGCTCATCAGGCCACAACATGCCCAACATCAATAAGAACTCCCAAAGTTCAAATAGGCTGTTAGTTTTGTGGCCATATCCCACTGGTGGAATTGGTGCTGCTGTAGGGTCCCAATCACCCTGATCCCACTGGCTGCATGATCTTGAACACCATTTTCTGATCTCTGGTGCAACCTTGTCCTACCAGTGCAACCCTACAGAAGGAAGGGCAGTGTGCTAGGCCACCCATCATCTCCAGCAGGGTCATGCTTGCAGCTTGCACAGATCACTCCAGAACAGATGGGACAGGTTTCTGCCTGCATCCCGTGGCTCAGAGCGAGAGAGGAATATTCAGATTAACAGAAAATTTTGCAGTCAACATATTTCAACAATGATTTTCCTCCAGGGAAGCATGTGGTCCAGTCCAGGGAAATGAGAAATAGAGGAATTTTTTTTTTCTTTAATTTTACATTTGAAGTAATAACAGTTTTCTGGCTTCTTGTGCAGGTCACTAACAATGCTCCCCAGTGAATAAAGTTAGCAGTTCCCACGTCTCTGACTCCCTTGACTGTAATACAACCTGAGGCACAAAAGCTCTAAGACCTGATGTGCATTTGTACTACAGCCTCTTTTTGCTTTTCCAGTAGTATGGACTAGCCTTACTGCAGGCATCAATGTCAAAGCTTGCACATTATAAAGGGGTGTGAGTGTAAATAAGATCCAGCTTCATCAATGCGTATGTCATCACTGTGGGAAAAGACAGGAGAATATTGACTTTGGGTAAAAACAGCAAGACCTTTAAGGCAACAGAGGCAGAGGAGAACTGGGAGGAGGCAGAAATAAATCAATGCCAAAGCTGATCTGGAAGTTGTGTGCTCCTGAGGGCACAGGGCTGAAATCCTGATTTAAGATTAGCACAATGCAGTATCAGTAGAGCACAAAAGGAGTGACTTAGGGGCTGGCTGGCTGACAGCTCTAGAGAGGGGTCATTAATAGGAAGTCCTCTATGGGTGGGCCCACTGACGCTCAGTAGGGAGGGAGTCAAGGTTCGGTGCATTTCAGCATTTCTGTCAGCAGTCTCTGGAAATAAATTTAGCATCACTACTAATAAAAAGTGTTTAAGGATCAATGAAGGACTAACTGAGAGGAGAACAGGAGTATGATCAATAACTCATTTGATAAACCAGGTCAGTTCAGGGAAAATGCTTAAAAAATGATCTGAATGTGAAAGCACGGATTCAGGAGCAAAGAACACAGGCCACATTTGCAAATGGGGATTGTCTCCTGCCCCAGGTAAAGGCTTCATTAAGATACTGCCTACAGGAATTGCAGGTGTTTTGCTCCTGGGCAGGGAGTTCTGGTAGATGCCTTCATGGCCTCAATTTCAGATGTGGTTGGGATGGAAAGAGCTACATGCTACTGAGCACCTGCAAGGAGTTATCCACTCTGATTGACTTTTATGCCTTGGTCTATCAGTGGCATCAGGAATTTAAGCTCTTTGCTCTGCTTAATCTAAGTGCCAGGCTTTTCCACTTTCAGCACAGACACCCAGGAGGAAATCTAAGGCACAACTCATCAGTTCTGCTCTGGGCAAGCAACAGCAGAGCATGAAAAACTCTCAGTGAGTACTGGAGGCCCTTCTCAGCCCAAGGCTTTTAGGAAAATAATCTGTCAAAGATCCTTGTATGGATAATGGATATGAGGGAATGGCACGACTTTTCACTGGGGAGGAGGGTAACCAGTGAGTGCCATAGAGACCTGTGATGGCAACAGATTCATTTCAAATGATCTTGAAAAGGAAATAAGGAAATGGACAGTGAGGTGGTCACAGTCACTGATGACAATATTTGGAAACAGACAAGCTTGACTGCAGAAGGAGTTTATTACACTGAGAAACTTGGTGTTAAACTAACAGATTACACCGAACATGGATGAAGGCAGCGACACACAACACTCTAACTTCACATATAAAATGATAGGCTTGGAGTTGGCCGTTACCATTCAGAAATGAGATCAGAAATTAACCCCATTAGGCAGCTCAGATGGCTGCCGAATTCTTAGCAGCATACAAAAAAGAGTAAATTGAATGTTAGGAATTACTAGGAGTAGAGAAATGTTACCACCTGACTCTGTTATAACAGTATTATAAACCCATGACACACCTGCATCTTGAATAGCTTGTGCAGTTCTCAAACTGGTTATAACAGATGAAACGATGATGGGAAGAAGGATCAAAGAATATGAGGAATCTTCAAGCTTTGGCAACTGAGGTGAGATTAGATATAGTTGTATAAAATGAATAATGTAGAGAAAGTAAATGATCTAAATTGTTCCCTGTATATTCCAATACAAAAATAATGGAATATCAAAGTTAGCAGTTGGTAAACCCAAAAGATAGAAGAAGAGGTGCTTTTTTTCAGAGGATGCACAGCTAAGCTGTAGGAATTGCTGACAGGATGCTAAATTCACATCAAGGAAAGATTGTACAACTTCATGGAAAAAAATCCCTTTTGTATTACTGAAAACAAAGACAGCAACTTCTTGAGGCATAAATAGTTGGATTTTGGAAAAGTAACCCAGGGAAGTGTCAGTGTGTGCTTAGCACAGTCTGCTCTGCTTGCTCTCTGCCAGTCCTCGCTCCCCTTGTTACTTATTCAAGAGAAGAACATTTTTACTTGAGCTCCTGCGCAGCCTGGTGCTTAGAGATATTCCCAGGACATCGGAGATGAGGTCGAGCCTCCGCAAGCCAAGCATCCAGGTTTCCCACTTTCAAAGTACATACTTTGCCCCTTAAACTGCTGTGCCAAAGGTGGGCACCAATCTCATAGTTAACTGGTTTGGACTTCTCCAGCAGAGTACAGGAATCCCACTGCTTAAACCTGGCGTGGTGCCACGTGCCAGAACAGGCACTTCTGAGCATATGCATGACTGAAGCTTTGAAGAAACTCCAAGACAAACACAGAGATGCCTTCAACGTTAGACACCAAAGAACACATCCACTTGGAGTGAATTCCACCCCAAGAGCTCAAGCTGTTGAGCTCAGTGACAAGGAGACTGAAAGAGATGATATGATTGTACCACATTAATACCTCTGAGTGAAGAAATACCAGATACCAAAAGGCTCTGTAGTCGAAAATGGAAAGGCCCAACAAGAACTGAAAGCCAGGGAAATTCCAATTAGAAATAAGGTACAAATTTCTAACAGTGATTGTGGTTAACCACTGGAAGAAACTACCAAAGGGAAGTGGCGGATTCTCCATCCCTTAATGTCTTTAAAGCAAAAGAAAATGTCTTCCTGGAAGACCTGATTTAGTGAAACACAATATATTGGTCTCCATGCAGGAGATCTGGATGTAATTCAAGGGCTTCATATATTCCAAAACTTGGGTTAAATACTCTTCTTGTCCTTTCATACCTCTACCTTTACCAGCTTTAGCTCCTGCAGGAGCCTGTTGTCAGAGGGACTGCAGAGGGAGCTGAAGGGGCTAAGGTATAAACAGGGTTGGATTTAGAAGCCCTTCTCCTCCTGGAAATTCACCATAAAAATAGCTCAGAGAAAGCTGAGCTTTCAAAGATCTAGCTATCAAAAAGTAACTGTAATAAAACACTGGCAAATCAGTTTATAGACATAGAAACGTTAATATTGCTCTAATGCCCATAGCTCAGAACCACTCGTCCCTAGCACTTCTACAGAGAACCAGAGAACTGCAATTTCATGTGCTCTATTAATTTCCAGAGCAAATGGGAAAAATACAGATGGCTCATACATGGCTAGGAAACCACTTCCCATCTCTTGTTCTCAGTCCACTATCCAACAAAAGTGCCTTCCCCCAGGAGCCTGGTGCCACAACTCCCTTCTTATCCTTATATATTTGACAGCAGTGCTCTGTTGGGTTTTTCCATTGCAGATGTCATCACAAAACACATAGCTACTGCCTTTCAAAACACTTTGAGGTACTATGAGTACCTCTTGTGTTCACCTTAGAGAAGGCTTCATGCTGTTCAGGCTAAAGGATTTACTGTAATTATATCTACAGTAAAGATCTGTGATGAATTATACAATCCGTGTATCTACAGAGGAATCACACCGATGGAGCAGAAGGATATGGGGTCAGAGTCAAGCTTGGAAATGGAAAATGCATACTCCAGTGTTTTAAAACATTTTGGTTTAAAGCAGCCAAGATTTCAGAATTTCAAACATTTTTTTTTAATCTTTGTTTAAGGCCTGGATTTGGAGAGGGGATTGGTTTTGGTATTTAGATTATTATTTTTACTGTAACAGGATTATTCTTTTCAGTCACTGTTAAGTCGCCACAAGCTTGTTGCCTTTTCTGTGCAGGAATCAGTCAAGCATCACAGATAGGGAAATATTATTATAACCGGTTTACAGCCCATTTTGGCCAAGAATAGGACCAGGAATGCTGACTCTCAGTCACCTGCTTTCACAGCTAAGCTAATAAATGAGGTAGAAAGCTAATAAATGAAGGCACTGTGTACATTAACTCTCATATAATAGTACTTATCCCATGCTTGTGTTATATGCAGGAGGTCAGAGGAGATGATCAGAGCAGGCCCTTCTGGCCACAAAACCAAGGAAGCTATTTTTAAACATGAGGCAACATTCAATAACCTGCATCAGCTTTGATTAACTGTTCTGCAAGATTGAAAGCAACACAAGCAGAACTAACATGCACTGTGGGCAAAAAAAAAGACGTCAAAGCACAGTTCATGATGGCAAGGTTTTCCATGCATAAATACTGGATGGAAATCCTGGCCGTATGGTTCATGCTGACCCTTTTGGAGCAGTTCATCATCTCCCCAGACCATTTTCACTAGGGCTTTTACAGAAAGGCAGAATCATCTGGGCACTGTAGCTTCCTTCAAGCCTTTAGCTAACCCCAGTCTCTACCTCTTAAATACATAAATACACATATATATAATTAGATACTATATATGGGCTGCTATTAAGCAACCAACTTTCTTAAACATGCAAACAAACTTAGTATAAGCTCCATAAAACAGCTCTGCTTTTTCTGGTATTGATTTTGCTTATTTTGAAGTTAAGCGTATCCATAAATATGCTCTATGGTCCCTTGAGGTAAGTCTTATAAGGTATATTAAAAAAAAAAAAAATGAGGAGGAGGAATTTTTTGGCAGCAATTACCATCTCAGATAACCTGCCTGGGGTTGGGAAAGCGTGCCAGCAATCTGCTCAGAAATAGCTTTCATTTTGGCTGTTTATTTTCATATGCTTTGTCTGACACTTTACTGCTGTGGCTGGGTACTTAACTGTCAGCTTCCATTAAACGCTTTGTCAGCTGTTCCCACTCCAGGCAGAAACCAAAATTATCCGTTCATCTCCCATTATTCATTAAAGTCAACCCACTGGCAGGAAGCAAGCAGGATGACAAAGGAAATCAACCTTGCGCCAAATGGTGAGATTTCTTCAGGCTCCTTTTGCTCCAGTGCTCCTCCAGTTCCTCATCCCTTCCTTCTCTTTACTGCCCCAGACATTTTCCTCACTTGTCTCAAATATGTGTGGACTTGAGGGCAGCTGTTCCACTTTAAAGCAAAGTTGGGAGGACCGAACTCTTCTGCAGCAGCTCCAAAAATTTAGGGTATTGTGAAAGAGAATACTGTGTTTTCTTCACATTAGTTTGGACTACCACAGCATAATCATATGGGAGACTACCCCTTCCTATGGCAAGACAGAATGTCAAATATACACAGGATGCTAATAAAATAGATTTGGGATTATCTATTATATGATTTCTTGTTTTGCTGTTTTAGGGTCTGTGAACGGGTTAATTTTTAAAATTATTTAAACCAAGTTTCCCCAGTTCTGATATATAAAAAGAAAGAAAAAGGGGTTAAACAACTCCAGAAGAGGCAAAACATGTCATTTCAGGTCAAGCAAAACATTTTAAGATGACCCAGACTGATCCTCCCTCTTCCAAATTTGTTCCTACCCAAACCAATGCCCCTGTTCCCCCAACACTTTAGTTCACCCTTTGAACCAGAGAATCCATTACATGTATTGCTCTAATTATGGTATGGTTTCTTTTAATAAGCAGATGTGGAACAGTATAATCGTAGCCCCGGGCTACTGAAATGGTGGACTCCAGTCTGGACTTGGACCTCACATAAATTTGCCCTGTGCCTTGCCAAGGTCCCAGACATATGACGTCTCACACATTCCTGAAGGAGATCCCATGTTTTTTTACCACTGTTTCTGGTTTTCCAGCAGGCAGCCGCAGGGCCCAGCCAGGACTTCCAGCCACAAAGGTGCTGGGCACCACCAAGCTGGCCCAGCACAGGTAAAGCATACAGCTCCCTGCTCCGTGGTAAGAATTAACAGATCTCAATAAAATTACCCAGTGAGCCTTTATTAAAAATTGAGACCCTACTGCTCAAGATTGCAAAGTGCTCACCTCCAGTGCAACACCCCCCCCCCCCTCAACAAGAACAAGTATTCCTCAGCAGAGGATCTCTATTGCTGTTCTTCTTCCCAAAGAAAAGCCTTCAGTATTAACACACTTGTTCCCATGCTCCTGGAGTTCTTCAATGAAAGTCTTGAAGCTGTCCAAGTAGCTCATAAACTGGAGCCCCTTTCTGATTCAAGTATGCCCTCCTGCTCAGATTTTGGGAAATGGGATGATTAATTGATTTCCATCATCGGTCTCCCCATAAGTCACAAGCCAAGCTGCTATTTCAAGTTTCCATTGACAAAGATTTCATTATAAGAAGCCATAATTTTTAACCGGTGCTGTGCAAACTTTTTAGTCTTCAACCTGAATTAGGCCCATATGTTTCAGAAAAATGCAAGTTGGGGGGGGGGGGGGGTGAGGTGGTGAGGGGAGGGGAAGGGACCAACTGGTCTATCTCAGTGGCTGAATAAACTTCCACCCACATCACAGCATAAGAGGGCTCTGAATTGGTCTTCTTAACCCTTATCTAAACAAAATAAATCAAAAATACAATTTTCCGATTGACGCTGAAGGATTTGCTTTCTTAGCCATAAAGCAATTTTAAACTCCCTTGCTGAGCAAGCTCTGCCCAGATACTGAACTCCAGTGAGAGCCCCTGGAGCCCAAGGTGGTATCGCTTAATCCTCCTTCTCGGGTTCTGCTGCTGGGGTAGAAATGCCCTCAAAGAGCACCTGCCACAGGATGCAGTTGAGACCACAGCTAAGTGTTCCATGTATACCTGGTGACCAGGAGACCCTTCCTCCAGAGGGCTTGACAACGCAGTCGAAAAGACAGGAAAAATGAGAGAAGGGGAGCATTGCAATCTTTATTTCCCAGAATCAAACAGGCAAGGTGTATTCCAGTAAATAAATCGGTGCCCAGCTATGAGCTCAAGAACCTGCCAAGGTCATCTACGCTGTTTAAATGTTAGCATAGTCCATGGCCATGAGCACGGGACTGTCAGTAATAACAAATTTATCACACCCACACTGTTGAATCAGTTCTAGCAGGGAGCAGGATGGACATGAAGATGCAACCTCAACCTGACAGCGGAGCAAAGGCCCCATCTGCACTGTAGGTCCAAATCAGAGATCCAGAGATCGGGAGATCTAGAGACTGAGTGCCACTCCTGCCATGATAAAGAATGTCTACTTTCACATGGCTGTTGCTGCTTCCCAAAATGACCTCTTTGCAGCACTCTCCTTATCATCACATATGCTGAGTCCTTAGATCTGTTGTTGCCTGATGGAACAAGAATCCACTAGAGGACAGGGGGGTGGAACAGCAACATACTCTGAGGATGAACCAGAAATACCAAGGTGGTAGTTGAAGAAGTTAGGACTAATCTGTGTGGCTGTGTGAAGGGGCCAAGTCAAAAATTACTGGACACAGAGGGAGGAACTGGTAAGTCTGTTTCAGTCTCTTGTTCTCTTTGATTTTCGATCCGGCCTTGGACAAATCACTTAAACCCACTGCAACTTGGTTTTGTCCCCTGAAAAACATAGGTAAATAACATCAACCTGCCTAAAATGTTCTCTGAGAGGTGTAAACAGAATCTGATGTATAAGTCCTAGCTTGTCATCTAGAGTCCCAGGGCAGCACCTTGACACGGTGCTGTCACACAGGAGGGCTACAGCATTCAACTCTCAGGGAATCTAAATATGACATTCATAGAATGGCTGTTTCCAGCATGACTGAAGAAAGGTGATAGTACTAGTCATGGTAGGATCTGGAAGGGCCACAGGTTCATTTGAAATTTCCCCAAAGAAAAATATTTAACATTTATTGAAGACAAGCAGCAATTCAATCTTCGCTGTCTCCTGAATGAGGTCTCCAGGTTCTTCCTTCTTTTACTTTCCTTCTTTCTTTCTTTATTTTCTTTCTTCCCTTCTGTCTTTCTGTTCATCTTTCCTTCTGTCTTTCTTTCTTTCCTTTTAGCTGAGCCCAGCCTGGTTGGAAACCATGTTTCTAAGACAGATCCTTGTGCTGTGAAAAATTTGTCTAAACTCAGTTTGGACTGGTAAAACGGATGACGTTACATAAGGTAGATCAAAAGTAACATCCCGTATCTGATGTGTTTCCTCTCCTTGCTGGGACTTTGCAGCCCGTGCACCCAGTTCTTGTCCCAGCAGCCTGTCATTTGTTGTCAAATCCCTAGCTAATCTTGTTTCAGTTCTGCCATGAAATAGTGATATATTTGATGATGTCACAACAATGTCATCAGCTTCAGTGGCCTCAGAGTCTTTTGCAAGAGTCAGGCAAGTTGGCCAGCAGAAGAGCAGAGAGTTTTTGCTACCCTCAGAATTTCAGAGAGCTTGAAGGATGGAGAAATCACGTCAAGTTTTGATTTATAGTTGTTCTTAACAATTAATCATCCCAACAGTTGGGCCTTGTTTCTCATCAGGATATGAGTTCAGGTGCAGCTTTTGTTACCAATTTTTGCTGTGTCTCTGTGTACTTGACCAGGAGATCTTCAGTACCGTTATTTTATCCCTGCAAAGATACTTCATCTGGCATAAACAAACCACCTCACAACCTTGCTTTTCACAAGCAAACTCTTTTAAGTCTTCCACTGCAGCACTTTTTTTTTTCTTTTTTCTGGCCCTTGAATTATTTCATTGTGTTATTTTTTGTACCTTGCTTATGCAACTTGAAATAAAAGTGTGCCTGAAAGATTATTTTCTCGCTTGGAGAGAGGCACTAGTTGCGCAGATCCATGCTCTTGGGGATGTTAAACTCAGAGTGCCCATTCACATCCCACCTCATGGTTTGGATATGGATCTTCATTTTCCAGAACATCCTGATGTAGGACTTGGGCTCAAACAGCTTCTCCAAATTGGGATTTTCTCCAAATATCCTTCAAGTTTCCCCTGAATTTTAGTTCACAGGTAGTTTCATCTAAAGGCACATGTAAGCCCGGGATTCTGCAGCCTGACCTTGGCAGATTCTTTGGTGATGTCCAAGTCTTGGGAATTGCAGTCACTCAGTAGCAAGAGGTGAATTCAGCCAACCCTTTCAGTCCTGGAGGCTGACCTTGCAGAACAAATCTCCATGGAGCTGCTTTTGCATCTCCGGTGCTGGCACACAGACATGTAATGTAGTATATGCCCTTCCCTATGGGACACTCCTCCATGAGTTCATTCCTGGCTTAGTTGGAGGAGCTGGATTTTACATTATTAGGTATTGAGTTGCAACATGAAATTACCAAAATGTAAAACATGGGAAAACATACTGTAAATCACTTATTGGCAGGTCTTTCACCTCTTTACAAGTGCACAACTGGATACATTTGAGTCTTTTGGAATTTCCAAATTAGAGCCCAGAAGACCTTCCCGAAGAAAGGTATTTTCTGCTGGCACCAAAATAATTTTATCTGAGCTAAACAACAGAGTTAATGTTTCAGCATTCACACAGCCCTTTGCAGGCTACAAATCCAAACTTAATTTCACCTCCTTGTTGTACTGTAGCTCTATTATTATTACTTTTTTAATGGATGTTATTTTTCTTGTAACTCTCCTGCTTTGGCTTTTCAAAAGAAATATACAGAGACCCAAGGGACTGAGAGTGAGAATGCAGAACCTTTCACCTCCAGGTGAAAACACTGATATCTTTAATGAACTTATCAGGAAGTGAATGTACCGAGACAGAGTAAACATATGTTCTTACTAATCTGACCTCCAGCTCTTCTGCCCCCACTGCTTGTTACCCTCAGCCTGTGGTGACAAAGGATGCACTGATGTGAGGAAGGGGTGTTTTTTGTGGTTAAGGCACTAAACTAGGAATCAGACTGCTGTAATTTATTCCTGACTGTGCCACAGTCTTCCTGTATGATTTCAGGCAAGTCACTTAATCCTTCCATGCCTCAGTTTCCCATCTGTAAATTTTTTTTTTTTTTTCAGTTCCTTGACATTCTGGTTTCTGGGGCAAGAAACATCTGTCAGCTGAGCTACAAAACATTTGAGTGTAGACTGTATTGCATGGTTGTGTTTGAGTGTCCAAGGGATTGGGTCATGCCTTCAGCTAGCTCAACCTTTCAGATGGGCAGGGAAGAAGCATATTTCTTCTTCCAGATGTTGTCAGAATTTGTTATTGTGCTTTGGCTGTTAAGACAGGGTGACAAAGAGAAGGGGAGTTCCTGGGAAAAAAATGAAGGATCAGATTTTTGGATCAGGAATCCTACTGTGAGGATTCAGAAAGTAGAAGTAAATAACTAATCTATACTTGTAATATCAGTTCAGACGACTAATCAACCAAAAGTCAGCAACTTGTAAGCACACAATGAGCACTCTTGGACACCAAAGTACCCCATCTCTGAGAAGTCCACTCCCCAAGACACAGGGTAGGTCACAGCAGGACTCACTGCAACATCTGAGATAAGGAGTGAAGGTGTCACCAGGAAAGCCTCCCAAAAGCCACAGCATGGCTTTGATGTGAAAAGGCTGCAGCTAAGAACAGGTAAGACATAACAGATTTCTCAAATGCAGCTTCTGCCATGTGTGGAGACAGGGTCTGAAACTGCCACACTGAAAGTGTCTGTGCTGGTAATGGCTCTTCATACCCCATGGAAATGATCAGGAAATAAAGGCTCCCACATTTTCATTTATCTGGACACCAGTTCAATTTTTCTCTATTTCCTTTACTCTTAGAATTTGTGGTCTTGGTGACACACAGCCTGGGTGCGAGTTCTTCTTACATTCCTGTTTTCTGCTCTCGATGTGTCAAAGATCCCTCACGAGCACACTTTTCCTGTAGGGACAAATTGGCTTACGTGGCATCTAGAGAGAGGAGCTGCAAAATAACAAGCTGCAAAATAACAATGAATACAGCCTACCGGAGAGAGGTGGCATTAACGCAATCTGTACCTTTCACTTATCATCATCCACAATAGCTACTTATTTTAAATTAGTAGACTTTTTTAAAGAAAGGTTATTTGAAAAGAAAAACATCAAAACCAAAACAACAAAAACCAGTTACCAGATATCTGCATAGAGCTGGTTGCTTTCTTGCTGTTGCTACGACCATTTATTTTCTCTCTAAGTGAGAGAGACACATCTGCTGGCTTTGTAGAGAGCACATCAGGTCTCCTGGATTAGCAGGTCTTTCCGTGGACAACTTGACGTGAGGCTGGTGTCCCACAGGAGATCCCAGATCACAGTACTCGTTATGGAGAACACTGCACTTTAGTGCTTAACTTGGATGATGCTCTGGGAGATAAAGTACAAAGTTACTCATAAACCATCAAATGTTTCAGACCTTTCAGAATACTATTCGCTGATTCCCTCAGAAATTTATTAGCTCTACCAATATTTTCTTTCTTACTTTTGTAAAGCAAGCTCCAAGTCAGCTAGTACTGACTATGCAGAGCTCTGAAACCACATGTTTATTTTCCTAAGTTATAAAAAGTTTATAAGGGTAGCTGGTATCCTTATGGGCCACTGTACAGTCATTTGCTACTGCATTCCACGTTGATACAGAAGAGCTCTGTGTTTTATACCAGAGGGAAATCCTTGTGATACAGCTGTCCAGCAGCCAACAAGAGTACAGACACCTTCAAAAATATAACCCTGATAAAAAATGAATAGCTGAAAAGGCAGAAAACATCCCTTTGGAGACAAATCAGTTTGAACAGTGCAATGACCTTGGGCACCGCAAGATCTGTATTGCAATACCCCAGTGAACATTACCAACAAAGTCCTTTTATCCCAGCCATAGTTCTTTTATAATTAGATCACTATTTCTACCTGAAAATGCTGTATGTTCACAATAATTTTCAGAACTGCTATGTAATGGCTACCTTTATTTTTGCAGCTAACGTCTAACTTCAGGTTTTCAGTTTTCACGACTTCATGTTGCTTCATTGACACGAAGAGGCTTTGGTCAATTTACACTGGAGAATGGAGAGACTGTTATTCATTTATCTCTTAAAATAGTGAGTACACAGCTGCACAACCTGAAGAATTAGGTCACTATGCTGCTATGACTGTCCTGGAAGGAGAAATTCAGAGCAAACAAGGTAGATTTCAAGAGAGAGCCTGGAATGTGTGAAGAGTTAGCAAATTTGACATAAATGCAATAGCAAAAATAAGTAATTTTGCAAATCCCTAAGCCACAATGGTTGGATTAGGGCCCTGTCATACAATTCTTGGGCATATGAACAATCCCTTTTTCACTTGAGTTCATTTCATTAGCTTCTCTCAGCTACATAAATACTCATACTCTCAATGGGACTACTCACATCAATAAAGTTCCTCAAGCGAGCAAGGACTGCAACCCAGTTTTAGTGGAACAAACCCAGCCTCTGACTCTGATTGCATCCCTCACTTTTCTAAAAAAAATTGGTTTCCAGCTAGAATGAGCCCACAATCCCTGCGGAGCTGTCTTTCACCACTTCCAAGCACAATCCCAGTTATTTGTCTTGTCAAATAAGAAGGCAAACAGGACTCTTCGAATCTCCCCAGCTTCACCTCCCTTCGTAAAACACTGCTGGGCCTCGAGCAGGCCAACTTGGACGTCTTTTGGAACTCCTGGGCATTGCTCTGCTCTGATTGATAGATCCCTGATGGGGTTATCGTGCTCGCATCAAATCCCAGCATGCCTCAGCCAGCCAGCAACCCTCTGAAGTCAAAATGCTGCTCAGTGTAATATCATGAGTAATGACAGTAGTATGAAAGCAATAATTACTCTGCTTTATTACTCAGCTGTAAATTGTTTTCTGATTAGGCTTTTAGCCAATGGTCTTTGACACTGTTGCAGAGCATTGACTGTAATTAATTCACTTCTAGTTAATATAAACACCATGAAAAATTGCCCTTTTACCTATCAGTTCCTATCACAATTTGGATGGAGTCCTTACTTTAAGGTCTGCTGCAAGGGAGACAGGATGGGCAGTGCTGGAGTCAGAAGTGCATTGCACTGATAGTGAAAGACCACCCATAGCACCAAAATGGACATATTTTGCCCCTAGCTGGCAGCAACCACTACTGGGATCCCTAAGTACAAAGGACAGAGATGGAGTTAGACGTTTCCTGCATATTTTGCAAGAAGGTTTTTTACTTATTTCCCTTGTACAGAAAGCATGGGAGGAATTTCTCTTTTGCCTCCAACTCTCCCTGTTCATCTGAGAATACACATTAATAGCTGAACACAGCAACATGCAGAATCGAAACCGACAAATCTGCTTAAAAGCAAAATAGCATTGGGGATCAAATAGGATTTTTCCAGCAACGCATTTCTTATAATTCAATGGTGCTTTGGAGTAGGTAAGGCAGTACAGGCTGTGGGTAAGGCAGAGGACCACAACCTGAAAACAACCAAGCCACCCACTGAGACTTACAAGCATTTTTTACGAGAAGTACACAAAATCTGCTTTTAAGTCATGATTAGATATATCCATTTTTCATTATAAATTCAGCCATTTTTTTGTCCCAAGGCACAGAAATATCTGCATTTTAGAGTTCACGTAGTTCACGTGCTTTTTTTTTTTTTTTTTTCATTTACAAAAATGCACACATATAGAAACAAATATAAACCCTCTGTAAGAGCTGAAAACAGTTAGCTTGATTTTCACGACATGGCTACCATCAGTAAGCTCAGGTCTCAAGTGGTTCATGTCCTTCCAGCTCATGGCCTACTACAGGGAGAAGAAAACTGCAAGTGACACTTCATTTCTCCCTAAGGAGAAGACACGAAAAGCTTAACACAACACAAACCAGCCCCAGCCTGGCTAAACTTTGTCACTTGCACTTAACACCTTCTGCTTTTCTACGATGTGTCTGAAAAGCTTTCTTAACCCAAAGAGTGGATAATAGTTTGGTTTGTAAAGTCTCATCTGAAAGGGTTACAGGGAGAAAATCGAGGAGAGAAAGGTTAAGGGAAATCAGTCTGGGAAGGATTAGGTAAGAGGACACAACTATTTTAACCCAATGCTTCAATTACTGGCTTCTTATATTTTGACCCAGAACATACAATAAAATCAGACATCTAAACTCAGCTATTTCCTCCCAGGTCTGCAGTCCTGAAAACTCTGCTGACATGCACTGCTTCCACAAATACCCACCAGATACAGCACACATCAGGTAAGGGCTTCGTAGTGGGACAAATGAACTCTTCATTTAGTGTGGTCTCTTCCCCTTAAGGTGGAAAAATGAAGTGGGAAGACAATGAGTAAGTAAGGTCAACTCCTTCCCCTCCCATCCCGTTATGTTCAAGGACCATAAGGTATCTCCAAAGAGCTCTACAAAGACTGTCATAGAAAATAAATATACAAAGCTATTTCTGCTCCATTGTTATCAGGCACAAACCAGTAAATAAACTCTTACTCCTACAAAGAGAGACAAATGGAGACACATTTTCTTTAAGTGTAGTTGTGTTGCAGCAAGTACGAGTTGCTACAAGTAATAGCAGGGTTTGCAAAGTGCAAGAAAATAAGACTTGGTAAAGTAGAACAGGTAATGGATTGGGTTTTTTTTCTGTTGGTTTTTTTTAAGTACAGTAACAGGAACATATAAAAATGTTTTTATGGTACAAAAGGATAAGGACACCTGGAGTAGTGAGAACCCTGACTCACTGGTTCCCTCAACAGAACTAGAGTTCAGCACTGAAGCATTCATTTCAATAAAAAGGACTTATTTTATCCAGGGCTAGGAGTCACAGAAACCACCTGCAGGAGAAGAAAATTCTAGTAACATCCAAACCAACTTGCTCTCCAAGATCCCCCTGTGTGTACAGGCTTGTTGTACATGAGTACATGAATGTTAGGATTGCGTTTTCTGGGGAAGGGGAGAAACCTTTTACATTGTAATATAAATGTAATGAAATGTAACATAATATCCATAAATGAGAAACCAGTCTCTGCTGCAACTTTCTTACACAGAACAGCATCTTACCATTCATACATTCATATATATATGCATTATATATGTATTCACATACATAAGCACGCTGTATTATTTAACATAAAGCATAAACATGTGCTTCAGAGAGACAAGTCTGGCAGCCCAGAGACCTAATCTTTCCATTAGCAGCCTTCCATCTCCATTACCTTGTCTCACTGGATTTCCTTCTGTGTCACAGTGGGAATGGCTTTTGCAGCAGAACAAGCAGAAGAACACTGAGATTTACATAAAGCCTACGCTCGAGGTTCCAAGATGCAGCCCTGCCGTCGGCCAAGGGATGGTTTTCTCATACTGGAGGAATCTCAGCTGTAATCATCAGCCTTTTCACAACAGATTGCTAGGAGTCTTTTACCTCCTTCACTTGCAATTTGTCCAGCTCAGAGATTTACATGAAAAGGCTGAATTAAATATTGAATTTCATCTGAAAGTACATTGCATGAGCTGGAAAATCAAGGGGTATCTCTAGAGCGCAACAATTTTTGCACGTGGCGGAAGGATGACATCCTTTTTCCCACCCAAAACACCACCTATAAAAAGGCCACTTAAGTGGTTTACTATTATGATGTCTTTTTCTTCATCCCATATTTTCTTTAAATGCCTTCAGGACAATTAATATAAATGGTACTTTAAGCATTTTAGGAAGTGCTATGAGAACCAGTAAAGAGTTTCCATTAGTGGATTCTGCTCCACTGAGTTTCATTGTCAGGAATGAAAACTGAATTGCATTTTGAAGACTGAAATTAGATCATCAGCCTCGACTCTGGAATTAATAGACCACTCACAAGGAAAATAAGAGAGTGACAGTACCTATAGATTAGCAACTGAGCAATGCAGGAATAAAGTGAGACTCGGAGGTGAGACAAGGATCGTCTAAAGCAATAATAATAATAATGGTAATGATAATAATAAAAATGTTTCTTTTTAGCCAAATGGATGGAAAGAGAAAAATGACAGATGAAGTAGAGCTGCTATGAGATACATACAGGCCTGAGAATGACTTAAGAAATTAGGATTTTCTTTTCCTTTTCAGTGATGACAATGGAGAATCTTCTTGGACTCATGAATAGCAGCAGCAGACCAGTCAAAAGCACACCCAGTGCAGGTGAAATCAAAGTCTTATCTGGACCTTGCACCTTGCAGCTTGGCAAAAGTTTGGAGACTTTAGCAAGTTTGGGATTCTGCAAGTTTTCATACAGACTTCCAATGCATTTTCATCCTTGATACATAGATCAGTCTGTTTGCCAGATGTCAAGCCCTTCTTGAAAAATACAGGGGGCAACAGAGCTGTTCACATAAAGGTTGTCAGAACTTTTATGCATTTTTCTCATTTTGGCTGACATTTTCTAAAATTATTCAGCCTGAGGCAGACACTCAGCATGAAGAATTTAAATCCAAATGGTTAAAGCTTGGCAAAGCTCTGAGCAACTGAAAACAGAGCCTTGTAATGGGAAGTGTCAGACAACCTCAGTAATAGGCGACCAGCCCCGTCTGTACTATGCCTTGTAATACACTGATGATTGATGATATCAGACTTGAAATTTCACAGTTAAGTAGCTGCAGTGCTGTTAATCCTCCCTTGCGAAGAAGATCAGTATTATAGTCCATCTGGTATGTATGTACAACGTAAGATTACGCTCTGCAAGAAACATAAGATTACGCTCATCACCACACAATGAATTAAGAATGGAATTCACCTTTTTTTAAAGTAAGGAATAAAATTTGGGCATCAGTGATTAAGCTGACATTGCATACTTTGGTTCGATGACAAGTATAGTATATGGCAGCTTCCACATATGTACATTACTGAGTTTTGGATCTTTTTTTCTCATTAGTGAATATTTGGCACAATTTAATTCTTAATTAATTGGCTTAATCTTCCATCTGGACTTCCCTGTGATTGACCTTCACATGCCTTAATGGGCCAGGACAGAACATTTCAGGGTTGAATTGAAGGGCGTCAAGAAGAACAGAATCTTAAATGGGTGCACCTGGATATTTGTACTGGAAGCGGTTGCAGCAATATTTCAATGAAGTGAGCAGGAATAGAACCATGTGACTGGCTCAACCAACACATCTCAAATTTTGTTATTCATGAATAAGCCAGAGGGCAAAAAGAATCGTATTTGTCCAAGCAAGTACTGCGTAGGAAACTGCACTTAGCTCAGAGCTATTCCCTCAGCAGGAAAAAAGGCTACATTTGAATAAATTATTTGTGGTGAATTATTCCATTAGCTGTAGTCATCAAAATTCTATCCTGATTTTTATGTAGTATACATAAGAAATTTCTCCTTTCCATATTGTGTCTTCACTTAATTTGGTGCAGCTGGAAACAACAACTAAACATCCCTTTTAATGAATCTGATTATCTGACACATATCTTAGCTAATGTTTGCTACAGAGATGCTGCAAACAGAAGCAAAGTTCGCTGTGAACTTGAATAATGAAAAAGATTTTCAAATTTATGCATTAATAGATCTGTGGACGAAACCAGAAATACAAGAAGCAGCACTACACTGAGTGAGCTTCATCATTGTTAGCAGAGTTTTGATTTGGTTTTCGGTTTTGTGGAATATAAGGGCTTCTTAAATTAGCACGAGTCTGCAGCCATTTTATTTCTGCATTCTCTAGAGAAGGCTTGTGTGAAAGTTTAGACACAAATTCCTTTGTCCTGTGCCGGCCCCGGCAATGTCGACAGAGTGCGAGAGCGTTTCTGCAGCTCGTGGCTACGTGACTGTTGTGGGACCATGTTCGAGCTCTCCAGTGCTACAAAGATCATAGCAGCGACATGAGGAGAACCGGAGAAATGGAGAGAGAAAAATGAAAATAAAAACTCTGCTTCGTCTCTGGAGAAGATGATTGTGTTCTTTTACCCTTGTGAACGAAACACCAAAGCAGGGAAAGAGCCGAGTGCTCCTGCAGCAGCCCCGGCCACCGCCGGGCTCTGAAAGCCCAAGCTGCTGGGACATGAAGCATGGAGCAACTCACCCAACTGTGCAGGTTCAGTTTGCAGGCACTCATGCAAATCACTCCTTTTGCTTTGGTTTGTGTGGGATTATCCCCTTCTGAGTTTTGGTTTCCTATGAACTCCATAACTCAGAGCAAAGCCAGCCAAAGCCAATGTGTTTTGCCTGGTTTCGGGTTGAAATCACCCCATTTCGCACAGTGTTCATCTGTAACCATAAACTGGCCCAGGTGCACTCTAAATGTTGGCCTACATCTGTTTAGAAAAAAATTACAATTTTTTCACCACAGCAGAACTGAATGTCTGCATTTGTTACAGACTCTCCCCCCTTCACGTCCCAACCCCCCCCCTCCCCAAAAAAAAAACCACCCACAAGGTCATAATGGGTTCATCATAAGGGGAGTAATTGGAAATAGCGTGTCTATTACCTTGGCACTAAGAACAGCTGGTGTAGTTTGCTAGAAAGGTACGACAGGTTTGCCCTATACACACAGATGGATGCAGCTGCAAATTGAGATAAACTGCCCCATATTACAGGGTAGAATTACCCCCGGTTTCTTCTGCATGAACGAGGATATCTAGAAGGGAGGGATTAATCTGGTAACCACCCTTGGTTAATGCCAAAGGTTTACTCTTCCCCCTACTCTTCATCCCCTCCATTCTTGATTCTTCTTATGACTATGATGATAATGCCCCTGGATGAAAACTCATGTCTATTCTAAAAAGTTTACAGATGTAATATACTTCTTCTATTTGGTAACGTACTGACTTCATATTCTCCTTCAGGGGCATTGGCTCTGTGAAATAAATCTTATGGGGATTTCTGTTTTATTTTTTTTTTTTTTTTTTTTAACTTCAGCATTAATACCAAAAACAAATTAGGCAAGAAAAAAAGAAAAAAAAAACCACGAGATTGAAAGCCAAGATTTTATAGCACAGGTGCCCAAGTATACTCCTGAATTGACATTTACACATGCAAAAAAGTAACATGTTTAACCATCATGCTTGATGCTCACTGGTCTCAAAGGGAGTTGTGGGATGCTCTGCAATATGAAAAAGTCAGGTGTCTTTCCTCTGAATGGATTTAGTCTCATATGACTTTATAAGTATATATATCAATTGCAAAATTAAATTTTAGTCATTCTAGACTCCTTCCTGTAACTAACAAAGTTTAAATAAGCTATTTCAGATATTTGCCACAATGTGGGATAGATTCCACCCTAAAAAAGTCTATTTATACGCTCTGACTATGAACAGATTCTTAACATCTAGATTATATATAGACATTCATCATCCATCAGATGCATCCCATCTTAATTAAGTTTCAATATGGCTTGACGGCCAGCATTTGTCTGATGAAGTGCAGACAGCTGCAATGTTGACAATGACATTTACTATCCTTTTCTACTCAGTTCAAAGTAAGACGTGTCTTTAGGCTGCAATTCATCTAATGTTAAAGCAGAAAATTAGAACAGGTCAGACTGATCACCCCCTAAAAGGAACTATTTCCCTCCACTGGCTGGAAGGAAAGGACTGAGTGTGACAAGGAGCTGAGCTTTGAATGTTGGGTGGGATAAACTCCACACTAAACATTCACCTCTAGCATCATTTTGGTTGCTGTAAGACTCCAGAAGTGGCCAAAAGTTACAAAGATCATCATGTGACCAAACCTCAGCAATGGTGGACAACCCAACTTTCCAAGACTTCTTGGGAAAACATGGCCGCATGTAAACTCATTCAGCACAAAACCCTGTACTTTTGCAGTAATAGCACCTTTCTCGGGGATCAGTATTCAACTATCAGCTAAAGCTAA
>JAOQGH010000023.1:110332926-110363335 GCA_025769975.1 Gallinago jamesoni | reverse complement strand
CCTCCTCTTCTCCAGGCTGAACAACCCCAGCTCCCTCAGCCTGTCCTCGGAGCAGAGGGGCTCCAACCCCCTGAGCAATTTTGTGGCCCTAACCATTAACCATTCTTCACCATTTCACTGCTAAACACAAGCGCCAAGTTCTGATCACCAAAGTGTGGAAATAAAGTGGAAGTAACTGTCAAACAGGGGAAAAAAAAAAAAATTTTAAATGCTATTTAGCCGAGTCCAGTCAGACCAAGGTAATTTCATTTTGTCTTACCTTGGGATATTCAGTGTTGCAGTCCTTGATCTTCCAGTGGAAGAGTCTGTCATGTTTTTCCTCTTGGGCTTGTGGCTGATTTGCACAGCGAGGAGACGAGTAGGATGTGTTTGACTTTGAGGGAGACCTCAAGGTTGTACACGTTCAAGCCCTGCAGAAGCCATGGATCAATTTTGCCACCATCCCAGAGAAGACGAGTAAGAGCAGGATGGAGAAGAGCATGGAGAAGCTGACTTTCAAAGACACCCTTTCCCAGGTACTAAAAGCACCCCTTAAAAATTGCTTCCATTTATTTGCGTTCTGTCTACACCAAATTCTGCTGAACAGTGAAAATTCAGGATTAGCAAAATGTCGATAACATTTCAAAACAGGGGAATATAAATTCTTTTAATAGTAAAGGTAGGGCAAGGTGACATGGAGAAAACTAGACAGATCACGTCTAATTTATTGAAATTACTTACTTGAAGCTGCAACAAAACTTGGGCACTCCCAGCAGATTTTGGCCCTGAGGATCAGCAGATACACAGCGATCTGAGGGAGGGAGCTCAGGGAGAGAAGCTCAGCTGGAGCCTTGCTCCCACAAAAGCCTTATTTCTCCTTCTGCAGCCATGGTTCAGGTTTGTTTTCACCTAAGCTTGACACACAGTTGCTGCCATTTCATTTGCAGATCTGAAGAAATCATGTCAGTACAAGCAATGCAATACTTTCTTTGGTTTTTTTTTTTATTTATTTTATTTTGCAGATTAATTAAATACTTATGGAAATGAGAGCTAAAGAGAACTGGTTTGAGCCAACTTGCTTTATTGACTCTTGACTATCTGAAACCCGCTATGGCTTCGGGTATCTCACACCTTGTCTTCTTCCAGGTCTCGTTACAGGCTGAAGATCAGGCACCACACTTCAGCTGCACTTTATTAGCTTCAGACCCAGCTCATTTATTAAAAGTTAACATTGTACTTTATCTTTGTGAACACCCCTCGCAGCTGCTGACCCATTTAAAAGCGGGCCTTTCCCTGTCTTAATTGTGTTTCTCCTATTATTTTTTGCAGCTCTGATGCAGAAGGCAGGTTGGGAGGAGATCAAGGTAAGAACATCCTGGCACCGCCAAAGTAGGATTTTTTTTTGTAACGAGTATGTCCTTCATGGTGATTTCTGATGCAGAAATGCAGTGGAGGGTGGGGGAGGGAAAGTGTCCCACTGTCCATGTTTTGGTGGAAATGTAGGGTTTGTGCTTCTGCAGGAACTCATTAGGTGGCCGTGGCGCATTTGAGGGGCTTTGAGCAACCTGCTGTAGTGGGAGGTGTCCCTGCCCATGGCAGGGGGGTTGGAACTTGATGATCTTTAAGATCCCTTCCAACCCAAATGATTCTATGATTCTATGATTTCAGCTGGAAGGTTCTAAAGTGCTGCATCCTGGACTGGGTCCAGTTTGAGTGACTGCATTCTTCCTCCCCATATTCCTCTTGTAGATCCAGTTAGATACTGGTTTCTGCCACTTTCTCTCCTAACCTGCAGGGCTGGGTTGTGTGCTTTCTGATAGAACCTGCCATTGTCCTTGCAGAGGGAAGATGGCTGAGAGCATCAGTCCGGCTTTGGGAAATCCACGTTTTCTGAACCAGCCCAGGTTTCCCAACACGAGGCCAGCCACTTAGCCTTTCCGTGCCCCAAAAGAAACGGAGACATCACCACATTATTATTTCAAAGCAGTGCTGCAGGCATAAATACAGGGAAGACTGTGAGGCATTCAAATATTACAGTAATCAAAGGCATACAAGTACCAAAGATTGACAGATCACATCTTCACAAAATCAGTAAGAAAATCTGCAAAGCATCTGAAATACAGATGAAATGCAGTCCAGAAATACACAGATATTGGTATAAGACTCTTGTGCCAATATTTCTGTCTGACAGGAATTAAGATGAATCATCAATCACAAATATAGAAGAGAGCTATAAAATGTAAAGTGAAACTGTATTATTATAATTTTAGTTCTTGATTTTCCCTATTTATCTTTCCAGCTCTCTCCCACTACTAATCTATCTTGTTTAGGAAAAATAGTATATAAGTATAGTGGAGCTTGATTACTGAGAATGGCTATTAATGTAGTGTCTCAGAGTGCTCTCTAGACAGTTAAAAGGCTTTTAACAGTAAAATATGAAGGTTTCCTTCAAATTTGCAGTCATCTGCCTTCTAAAAGTTTGCTTCAGTTGCCAACATTTCAGTGATTTATAGAAGTCAAAGTATCTGATTTTTGTCTCCCCGCAATAGATGAGAGCTATTTTTTCTTATTATTTTGTAAGGCAACGTCATTATCTGAAGCAGGGGGAAAAAAAAAGCTACATTAAAGATACAGCTTTCAAAATAATTTTTTAAGGCATCTGGCCTTATTTAAACCATCAAATTTACATTCAATTTCTTCAGGGATGGCTCCGTTGCTTTGCGCTGGCTCTGTGCCCTCTGAATAAAGCCTTGGATTTAATGCATGCCACCACCGCGTTTCCCTCGCTGCACCGCCACTCCGGGTGGATATATAGGATATAAAATATATATATATAAGCCTAACCTCGGACAAGATGATTCATTTGGGGAGGGGGGGGGATAAAAATAAAATCCCACCCTATAACTGTGTAAGTTTCAACCAGAGGTTAGACTTGTGACTAATGTCACTATCTATTTATTCTTAAATTATTAGTTGAAGTGTTTATGTACTATGAAATGTTCTGTATGAGCAAGACGGGAAGCTGTAAAATCTTTTACGAGAGCTACACACGGCTGATGGCAGAACGTTAATACAATGCTAAGGTTCATCTAAATTCAAGAAGTGCCAGAAAATACTCCCCCCCAACCCCCTAAGCGAGATCTTCGCTTGAGAAAGAGAAGTGTACTCTGTAAATATGGGGGGGGGGGGGGGGGGGGGGGGAGGGGAGGGGCAAGTTCTGCAAGGTCCTGAGTGTCTCCGGAGAAATATAGAACACTGTCAGCTTCTCCCCATTTCCAGATGAAGGCAAAAGCCTTTTAAAGGGTTTTATTTTCTCAGAAGAAAGCCTGAGGAAGGACAGGTCAGGAAATGAGACGAAGCCCAATTAGAAATCTGTGTCGTGGCTCCCTGACCTCTAACAATTTTCAAGCTGAATTATTACCCCAGTTTCGTGGATAGCTGGACAGAGAAACCAAAAAAAACTAGGTAATATAACCACAGAGCAAGGCAGACATTGAATTGTGAGAAAGTCTCATACTCCCTTAAACGTTCTACAGTCTTATTCCTACTGAAATTGGTTCTGTTTCCCTTCTTCAGGTCACTAATGTTAAATAATCAGCATAACCTGATACAGTTACCATAAATCCTTGCTAAGAACCAAAACGATTTGCAAGTTGAAATTATACAAGCATAGCCATTAATTGAACCTCAAACAGATTTTTATATATACGTTACAAAGAAAAAAGTTTAAGATAAAATGGGTAGTACCAGATTAAACATACATCTCTGCTTCTGCAGCACGTAAAATGCAGCACGAGTCCTACTGGTCTCATTTTTATTTTAAACGGAATTAAAGAAAGCTCTGAAAATGGGGGAAAAAAAAATCGATTACTTCCCAAAATAAGAATAAACTGGGTTAGTCCAAGATAGGGAGACATAACCTACCTTGTTTTACTCTAAATTCAGCACACTGGCTTGTGCAGAGAAGTGAAAGGTTATTATACGGGTTTGCTGGGCAAACCCAGATTTTATAAATAATTGCCTGTCAGCCTGTTCAAGATAGACAAACATACAGCAGACCAACAAAAACATGATCTGTCATATTTCTGAGAGAAATGTATGTTGAGTCTTCATTCTCTGGGACTTTAAGTAGACCAGTAAAATATAAGTGCCAGTATTTTTCCTGCTTATGCATATTTTAAAATGTAAAAGCTGGGAGAGATACAGCTACGGAAGGAATTTTGATTCCAGTGCCCGGTGCCTGAAATGGTTTCTTCTGTCTATATCCCCAAAGATCGAAACCAAATACAATAAATGCTGGTGTCCTTTTAAAAAGTCTGGATGTTTACAGCAAGCATGTAATTTTCCATGATTAAGGATGCCAACAAAAATAAGAGTGATGATAAAAAGAAAAGTTTAATCATATATTTCAAGAAGCACAGATGGAAAATAATAAAACTTCCCCCCCCCCCCCCCCCGTTTAATACACTGCGTTGTACACATTACTTTTAGTCCTTTACACACAGATTAATTTCAGAAAACAGAAGAGTAAACAGGTAAAAGAAAAACAAAGCAATTTATGAATGGCAGTAATATTCGATGTACAAAGTTGGGTTCTAAAATATTTTGGTTGCGAAGAGAAGAGACATTTTTCTGTGTATTTAAAAAATATAGATATATTTTAAAAGTTTTTGCAAGCAGGTCCAGGAAAGCAAAGCAACAAACCCACTTACAAACGACCACAAGAGCACACAGTGGGAGTAAAAATTAAGACCTCGCATACTAAGCACAAAGGAGGAGGACGGCTGCACCATATAAAAGTAATATTTTGCTGATCTCCCCTCGATCCCTTGAGTGCTCTGTCTTAATTTGAGGGTTTAAGTTAGATTTCAAGCCTGGGCTGAGAGTGGCTGAAGTAGACCCACGGGGTCCCACAGGGACACAAGCAGTCCATGCCTGCAGATCCTGATGACGGGCTGAAGCACGAGCCCTTTTCTCTGGTCAAGCATCATCGTGGTTAGCTCTATATTTGTACAGTTTTTATGGGAAGAACTGAATGTGTCTGCGAGGCCAGCAAAGGCTTGGAGGAGCAGGGAATGGGAAGAAGCACAGAGGGAGGGACTGAGATTTAAAAAAATAAATCTGAAAACAAACAATGTGAACTAAAATATTAAAAATAAAAAAATAAAGGCAAGAAAAAAGCCTGTTTCTTCTTTAACCAAATCCAACAGTAAAGCTGCCTTTGTCAACAGCAGAGACTACATTTGCTCCCTGCAGCAAATGCTGAGCAAGTATGTAATGTTAAGCCTTTGCCTAGAACCACTGAGACAGACACAGCTATTAACTACTTTAGGATATATTTTTGTGAATAAGGGCTCAATCCAGTACCAAATCACTGCATAGGCTTTCTTTGGTTTCAGAGAATGATGGCTTGAGCTTCAGGAGATGTAAATATTGAGAATTTGGAGCTGACCACTTAGCCTATCCTTGGGTCTGCAAAAACACAAGGTTCTGGCTGATAAAGTTTACCTGAACTTTGTTCTGAATAGCCTTGGATCTGAACTCACAATATTGATCTCATCAAAAAGCCCCTTACTGGATTAAATAGGGTAACTCTCTCTGAGCACTTAAAAATTTCTTGAGAAATCATTGGAAAACAGTGGAAATCTGTTTTTCTTTTTGTAAAAGTCACAAGGAAATCCTATATGACCTTTACATAACCTAAATAAACCTATATAACTCAGCCTGTCTCTGGCCTCTTTCTGCCCCATCCTGCTTTACAAAACAACATCTCTAGGAGAACCTACAGACTTCTAAAAGCCTAAATAAAAACGACATCTCATAGCAGAAAGAGGCTGACAGCAGCAAGTCCCCTGCAAACTTCAGCATTGTCTGATCTGCATTCTTGTCCACCTACACCCTATCCCAAACATCCTGCCATTAATTAGCTAAATGTTCCAGCTAGTAAACAAGAATAACGATTGAGGGGGCTGGAAAAAGAGACAGAGCCAGCCAGCAGATAGTCACAACAAACCAGCCCACTCACTGGTACATGGAGACATTGGAGCTTGTATTATTTTTTTTTTTTTTTCTTCCATGGAGGGGAAAAGAAAATCACCTTAATATAACACTGTCTTTCCTGTTGCTGCAGCCACATCCATGCTAGCAGGCGAGAAAAGTCATCCCGTTTCTGCGGTAGGCACTCTGTCAAAAGAAAGAGAAAAATCTGTAATGAATTATCACATCAACTTAAACAAGGGAAGAAGGCAGAGAGAAAGGCAAGGCTTTCTTCCTGTTTTGTAGACTATTCTGGCTGCAATCTAATAGTGTGCTTAATCTGAACATTTCTGGTGGGGAAGCTATAAGCAACCGCTCTGTCTATTAAAAAATCAGTGTGGTTAACAAGTGGTTAGTGACTCTATTTCAGGAGAGCGAAAGAGATATGCAAAAATGTAACATCCTATTTTGTTAATTGCCTGCAAAATAGATGCGGCCAAAAATACACTATTATGCTGAATCTGTTTGTCCTTTATAAGCATGTGTTCTCTATTCGCTATGTTCAAGAATCATTTTTAACCTATCTTAATAGTCTATAAAATACTGAATAATTACAGTTTTCCAAACCTAATTTTTAGTCTGAGTCTAAAGCTATGTAAACAGACACTGGTAAAATTCCCATTCCCCCCCCCCACCCCCAAAACCAAATTAAAGACTCTCTGGTCAGTACAAAATAATTTGATATCCCATATATTGTAACCTGGGATCAAGTGTTTCCAATGGTAAAGCAGCACAAGAGTTAAATAGCATTTGAGAAAAGAATTTTAAAAGATCCTGTGACACTGTCTTACTAAAATAACTTTCATGCATTTTTAACATCTCTTTCTGAATCAATATAGGAAACTATGCCTTTTTACCCCAGGCACACTGGAAACCCTATATTTCAAGGGGATAGTCTCAGTTTTTAAATGTATTGCTGTTTTTGTTTGATATTAATGAGATCTTCAAAAAGGAAAGTAGTTAAAATACTTTTGCTTTATTTGGTTCACCTTCAGCAGTCATTCAGTTTTGATAAAAGAAAATATAGTCATCTACTTCATTACTGTTAGTGCTTCGTCAGATTTATTTTGTACCTCTTAAGTTCAAGCACTTAGGAAGTGCCATATATAACTGCCATTTTTAGTGGCTCTACCAATTTCCTAATTAATTTCAGCAAGATCAATTTCTCCTCTCTTGAACTAGAATTAGCAGAGTATCATTAAGAGCAAAGGGTAACCTCAAACAACTTTGTATATAAATAGTATTTGTACCGAACTGTAAGGAAATGGTTTCAGAAGCAGCAAGCATGTATTCAGAGAGACATTTACAGACACCGAGTACGCAAAAGGAAATATGTACAAGATGTTGATTACAGCATCCTTTACATTAACACCATACTTCAATACAGAGATCTAGCAGCATATGCCATTAAAGTCAAATAGCAGAATATTAGCCCTGGGATTTATAGCCAGTCATCAGACATGACAGTATCACCGCAAACAAAAAATTAAAAAAATAAAATAAAATCCAAAGACTCTACACCCAAACATGAAGTGCACAAAAACAGCCTAGCCAATAATTTTGAAAAGATCCAATATATTCCCACAACCACAAGCAGAAAGTCCAAGGGAGTTTGGATCTGCAGCTTGCCCAAACCATTATGGCTGGCATTTTGAAGTCGATGCAAAAGTAATGTTTTTAGCTCTTTGACCCTGATATTTTTACAGAGCTTTTTAACCCACGTGACAACCTTTAACACATAAACAAAATATTCCGGGCTATTGTGCAGTTTGCTTGAAGATAAATTAGCCCAAGTACAAAGTTGGATGCACATGAGAGAGAAAAGGTTGAATTTTGTGAAAGGAATTTTGGTCGCAAAGCAAAGTTGGGCTTGGCTGGGCTTACCTGGGAAATAATGAAGTTTAACATTTTCCAACATGGGCAATATTATATGGTTAGTTATATCCCTGAAAAGGTCATTTTAGAAGCAAGTTTCAGAGGAGGGAGGATAACACCTTCAGAAAGTTGGACACACCCACCAGACTATATTTAGCAATATATTATAACTAGTGTGGCTATAGTTAGGATTGAAAACTATTTCCTACTTAACTCCCTGTTCCACATACTTTAAACTTTCTGAAACATTTGCCCTTGGGCTGAAATTTCCTCTGCTTTAATCTCTGCCTGAAGTCCAGTTTCTTTGGAAAGGACCAACAAAATTCCTTAAGCCATTTTTTGAAGTTCACCAATAATGAAAACAACGCATTTTTCCTCCCCAAGCCAGAGAAGGTGATTCTGATATATGCATATTTTATTAAGGAATTTAGCCATAAATTCAAGCATTTCACCCAGAAACAATCTTTACCTTCAACCTCAGCTTAAAGGTACCTGTTTTGAAAATCAGTATTTCAGAGGAGGAAGTTTGATTCATCCCATTCCATAACAACATAACACTTCGTTCTTATTTTGATAGAGTACTAGATAATAAAGGTTAACCTCCAACATGCTTTTATGCATAGCAAAACTATTTGCAGTCATCCCATACTTCTGAGCTACACCATATATCTCTAAGATATATACAGCTGAATTCGTGAGACTAAAAGACGCACTTTTACATGCCAAGAACTGTGAAGAGAAACAGCAAGATGTTTTTTTTATAAAACTTGCATGCGTATGTGCCCTTGTAAGAGAGAGTTTATATGTATGTGGCGGTCATTTCATGTGGTTTGATGGAATGTAAAGGGTTTGGATGACACTTTTGGGTCCTTTATGCCACTTAAGCGAGATCCATTTTTTTAAAAAAATGTATTATTATTTGGCTCAGAATTAGTTATAGAGGACGATGTAGTCTGTCTATGTGGGATTAAATTGGCAAGCCATAGCAGTAACTATTTTGCTGGATACGTCTTGCTAGAGCCCAATGTCAGGAGAAAACATAAGCCCATGATCTCTCCTAAAGACCTTTGGGAAGTGTCTATAGCATCCAAATATTTTGTGTGTTTTCTCTAAACATTTACTGTCTACCAGCCTGTGCTTTGATTTTTCCTGCTGTGGGCTGACTTTTTGCCACGGCTGAACGCCCATCAGCCTGTTATCATACCCACGGTGTGCACTGGTGGCCAAGGGACCACCTTTTAGACATGGGAAATCACCTAGCTTGGCCCAAATTACACAGCTTGCCTTGCCAGAATGGATTTCATGCTCTGAAAGCTGATATAACCTTATGTGGCCACTCCAGCTCTCACAGAGACTCTTCTTGCTCCTTGCTATCATATGACAAGATTTTACATCCCCTTCTCTGACCTCATGAAAGGTGAAAGGACAGATTGCTGCTACCCACAACGAGAGGCTAGGCAGGCTGGACCAAAGAGAAAGCAGAAACATGACCTTCGCCTTGCCCAGCCCACTCTTACCACTTGCTCCCATTTAGGGGAAAGGCGTGATGATGACTGGGAAAGGCTTTCCCAGTCCTGACCCCAGCCCATCTAGGCACCAAGTCAAGAGCCTTCTTGTGGCTTCTCAGACATCGTCTATTTACCTACAGTGGAGGAACCCTACCTTGAAAATGTTGCTCCATCCAGTTATCAAAGCACACTGGATTCTGATATGGAGATCTTATCTGGGAGTGCTGTCATTATTTAATAAATGAAGGCAGTTGGGTTTTTTTCCCCAGCAGTCTGAAAGGAGGTACAATGAAGCAGAGAAGACAGCAGTGTTCACTGTCATCAGTCACCTAAAGGCAAGACCATGCTTTGCCCTTATTTTGGTAAAAGAAGGGGAAACTAACAGCTTAAAAAGGCAATCTGGAACAAGAGGCCTTGGTCAAGTAAGTCCTCAAATTTCATGAAAAATCACCCATTTTCTACTCTCTTTTTTGGTCCCGTGTCTTTCCTGTACTGGTAGCCTGAGGTAGCGTATTATGAAGGACAATAAAGAACTGCTCCACGAAGAGGGTAATGAAAATCCTGTCCCCACAATAAGTCACATGAAATGGAACAGTTTACTGAAGAGTTCATAGGCCCAATTTAGGGGCAGATAATCATGTGTTTATTAACACAAGAGATGCTGAAGCTGTGAGTTACAGAAACAAGTCCCAGCCCAAACTTAAGACATGAATACTCCTCAATTAGGCAACATAGGAGATTAGGAAACTAACCATTTCGCTAGAACTGGTTTTCAACTTCACAGCTGTAGCATGATGAGAAAGAGCAGTTTTTGGCAAGAGAAAGAAACAGCTGTGATTTTTGAGTGCGCTGACATTTAATTCTTATTTGGGATAAAATTTGGAAAGTCTAGGGTAAAACATCTCCAGTGGGCATCCCAGACACTAAGGTTTATCGGGCCAAATCATCCGTTGGTTTAAGTCTGCAATTCTGCTTACATTAAAAGTAAGGCACAATGTCATACCATGGGTCTGTTGTATCACTTAGAGATGATAAATCCTGAATCATAGGTCCTGTATAAGCAAGTTACAGAACAGCATTTTTAAAAGTTGAAGTCTGCCTTTCTTGGTGTCCTCTTGTATGTGTGTGGGCAAGTGGTTTAATTACAATGCAAAAAGTGGAATGGCAGACAGAGACATCAAAATCAAAGAGCAAGTCCTGGCTGAACTTCATTAGCAAACATAAATACAAATAGGCACATCTTGTTTGTGACATGCCACGGTCCTTCCCTCCTTTGGTAATTTTACTCTATTCTCTGATATTTGCATAAATGTAAATCGAACCATATGACTTGAACAGGCTTGTGATAGGGGAATCATATGCAAAACTTCTTTTCTTTAAATAATTCTCTTCATGCAGTCTTACAATGTTACTGTGAAAATCAGGGAGGATTGGATCTCAGACAGTGAAAGCCTTTATTTAAGAACAGTGGAGGGAGCCCTGCCCTTTAAATAAGAGACATTCTTGGATCAGACACTGGCTGGCAGGATGGAAAAAAGGATGTAGCATTAACTTTCATTCCATTCCAAATAACCTGGAACCCATAAAACACAAAGATTCACTAATTTTAAATCTTCTCATTTTCTCCCTGTGTCTTCTTTCCATTTTATTTGGGGAATGCTAACTTTGAAATTTCATTAGCCCTCCCTAATATCAAACAAGTCATCCTGGACAGATTCATAGCTCTTTGTACATAAAAACATCTACATTAAAACTCTTGTGATTAAAAGGTTACTCCTCTAATTTTTCCCAGCCTGCATAGAGAAACCACATGCAAAGAAGTGTCAGCTTATTTAGAGATTAAAATAATAATTAGTTTAGGAGGCAAAGTATAAGCAACATTGTTTAAAAAAGAAAATCCATATGTTGTTTAGAATTATTTGCTTCTGTTTAAGTTTAAATAAATTTGTGTGTATATAAACTCTCCTTATTAAAAGTGCATACTTGTTACAAAAGAAATATAATGGATAATTCTCCCTCCAATTTGAAACAATAGCACTGAAGGCTCTAATTCTACAAACCCATCTTTTATCAGTAGCCAAAGCACAGATGTCTGATATTACTCAGAGGGTGAGTGAATGTTTTCTGTATATAATGCCCGGTACATGGTCAATAATGAACAACAAATCCCAAATATCTATCCATGAACACCCAGGTTTAGTAGATGATGAACTTGTAGGGTGCTTCGGATGGTCCGCCCTGCTGTATTCATGAAATCCCATGGATTTCATTTATGATGGGGCCAGACCAAAGCTACAGCATCCACTTATCCACACAGTAACAGTGCCTCTGGAAGCACAACCGCATTCGTGCTTAAGCTAGCCCCCAGGAATCCACAGTTAAGAGTAAGAAACACCAGCAAAACAACTTCCTTCCTCAGGTCTGTTCCCTGAGGCTTCAGCCATGCAGTGAGACACCAGCAACAGCAGCGGCTTCCATGCCGTGAGTACCTGCCCTCCAGGAAGGGGGTTGAGATCACCAGCACACTTCATGTAGGTGACCGCAAACATCACACACTGATAAAAGCACTGCCTCAGTAGCTTGTAACAAAATGTTTTCCAGCAACGTCAGCTCTGGGCTTGGGTTTACCTTTTATCTGCCAACGGCGTAAACTTTTTCAATAATCCCATAAAACCATGGTGCTGTGTCCAGCAACAGGATATATCCAGAATCTATCATCCAAGTCTGTTAAAGAACATAGTCTAGATGTCAACTACCCAACTTTTTATTGTTGCCCTCTGCTACTGGGAATAATGACATTCCCAAGGCTGATGGAAACGTAGGATCTCTGAAAAACAAGGACCAAATGGATTTCTCAGACACCTCATGCAATATCACCAGTGGAAGGAGAAGAAGAGGTAGGGCTTGTACTGCTGTCCTTCAGCTCATTTGGCCAAATTTGCGATGCTGCAGTTAACTAGAGAATGCTGTTCTCAGGTCTGGGCTGGTATTATAAGAAAGAAAAACAAGGCAAAAGGATCATGGCTTCTGTTGCAGCAAGAACTGGGGTGTGGGAGTGGGGTACCAACATCTGCCAAAAGAAAAAGAGAACAAAATTGGTAGGGAGAGAGAGAGAGATCATTTTAAGTTTCTCAGAGGGTACTGTAAACAGTGAAAAAAGGAAAAAATGGAACTATAAAACAATACTTGGCAGCCAGCTTTGCAAAACAAACATATTTTCGCAAAGTTCTTCCCATCACTGCCACCAAGTTTAATGGGCTTTATTTGTCTGAGAGCAAGAAACCCTTTTTAATTGTCAGAGAAAAGGCGACGCTGCTTAGCACACTGATAGAAATTCCTCTTCTGAGCCCTACTTCAACCGCACGCTGCTCTCCGTTCACAGTCGGAGAGAGGAATTCCTTCCCCCAGGCTGCAAATCCTGTAGCTGGGCTCCATCACCACCCTTCCCTGGACCGAAGGAACAGGCTGCTCCTCCTGTGGAGCAAGCCGAAATCCAGCAAACTATTATTGCCATGGGTCTAATGGCCCACCACTCTCTGCCCGTGACACGTTACTGGCAAAGCACCCAGCAGGTCTCCATGAGACACCAGAGCTTGATGGATACAACCTGTTGGACTCCAGCATGACTCGGAAAGCTTAATCCCCCCCACCACAATGGAAATGTGGTGGTTCCTGAGGATCCCTGAGCTCCTCATGAGCATCACAGTCAGTTCACTAATAATTTTTACTGTCTGAAAAGTCAAACTGGTCAAAAGCCTTCAAGTTGCTCAGAGGCCAACGTCTCCTCTTCTGACGTGTCTCAACTCGCTGCTTTAGCTGTACGGCAGCAAAAATGCATGTGGGCAACTTTATGATGTCTGAGAATGAAGTTAAAGCTCAAAGCCTTGAGACATACAAAGAAAAGACCTTAGGTCTGGTTAGATACTGAAACCTCTGGTTTATGATTCAGGGCACTGCACAGTCACAGCACTCCCACGTGAAAATCTACCACTAATAATAAAAAAATTCCTTCAACCTGAGAGAAATTCAGCATGAAATAACCTGGATGGCTCCCTCTCTCCAGCAACAGCTTTTTTTTTTTTTTTTTTTTCACTTGTTAAGGTTTCCTTCAACTGCTCTAGAGCCTCAATTTTTTTTTTTTTATTTTTTTTTTTCTTTCTGTCGGAAGTAACAGAAGAGGTTAAATTGTCCCTCCATGTCACTGCTGCTCAGGAGCTCTCAGCATATGATTTTTAGGCAATTTATTTGGAAACAATATGGTGTGGTACAGTCGTCTGCGTACAAGGGCAGGAGCCAGGGCTGGGCTCTGCTCCCAGCTCTGACACTTACTTGCTGTGTGTGGCCTCAGACAAACCACTTAATGTCTCTGTGTTTCAATTTCCCCTGCCTTTGAAACAGAAATACTATCGCTCGCTGAAAACCCTTTTTGAGGACTGCTTGATTACAGAGCTAATACCCGGCATTTTGAAAACACCGTATGCTGTTCCCTAATTATTATTTTCATTACATTACATCTTCCATTGTAATGGCTAAAATAGCAGACGTACAGAAATGGATGCTGAAATTGGCAGTTACTGGGTAGGAGGAGCGGGTATTACTTTGAAATAAATTAAATCATTTGGGCGTAACGAGAGTTCACCTAAATTCTTTTCTTGAAACTGTGGGAACTGTAACGAAAGGGAGCATCTAAGGACATTTTGCAACACACCTCTCTCCCCCCGCCCCCCAAAAGCATCCCGTGAATGCTCTCTGCAGAGGGCACAGCATCTCTCTTTCTCCCTTTTTTTTTTTTTTTTTTTTTACACCCAAGTGGCAAGGCAGGGCAGAGAGTTCAGGCTGTAAACAGAGGAATTTTCTCAGGCTCCGAAGCCCTTCGCTGGTGGTGGGTTTCGGGCGCGGGCGCTTCTCGCCACGCTCCGTCCTGACGGATGCACTCCGTCCGCAGCCGGGCGCCCGCTCACCGGAGCGGTGGGAGGTAAGAGGAATTAAGGTAATGCATCAGTGGTTGCCAGTGGAGGAGATGGGAAGGGAAAAAAAAAATATAAAAAAAAAAGCATTTAAAAAAAAATTAAAAAAAAAGCAAAAGAAATATACTATTTCAATCAAAGTCTGAAATTTGTAGAAGCGGTTTTGGTCTCAATATAGAAAAAATATTTATCCAAGAAACTCCTACTCAGGTGCGAACATCCTACTTCTAGTGGGATTTTGTTTGGCAAAGGGCTGTGAAAGAGTGGAAGCTAATACAGAGCATGTCTATAAACAAATATATTTATTTAGTACAGATTGACACATTCACTAGAGTATTTCAGTGATTACACGTGTAAAACTATTTCCTATAGTGGTTTCCTTTTGTGATTCTGCTAATTTATTCAATCCACCCCATTTTCATGCATTGAATGTTATGAGCCATTTCAGCCACCCAGACTGAAATGCACGTTTGGAGACTACATGCCTGTTTTTTCATTTCATCATCTACACATAATTATTTGGTGATATTAGGAATTTGAGCTCAAATGGAAGCCAACCAACATTTTAATAGCTTAAAAATCATACAAAATGAAGTCTGCCCTGAGGTTAATGAATAAGAGCCAAATCTTGAGGCTCTCACTCAGTTTTTACTCACTCCTTATCCAGGCAAAAAGTTGAATCAATTGTAGTTGGGACTGATTAAAAACAGAAGAACATATATTTGGACCTTTCTCTCAGGTAAAACTGAATAAATTACCTAGGATTAGGCTGCAGAATGGCATCCAATCGATCTTTCACGTGTATTTCTGAAACATGCTGGAGAAAAAATCCAAGTGCTTCAGCAGTTTAACCAGTTAAAACAATATTTTAGCAGCAGAATAAATTATTACACACTAGCAGGTTTTATAGACATTTATATTAGAAATAACCCTAAATCAAAATACTTTTGCTGGTCCCTCCTGAACTTCTGAAGACCAGGATCAAAACCAAACTTAAAAAATGGTCCACAAAGTATGAAAGCCACATGCCCTTATCCTTCAAACCAAAGCTCCATCCCTAATTTGAACTTTAATCCAGGCATATATTGATACAGCTATTTGGGTTTTGATGACGGGAAGCATTTATAATTTAGGCAATTAAAGGTTATTCTTTAATTATATGCAAGATGTCCTAGTCCGTTGTGTAAAGAATGCAATGTGCCTGTAAAAAACATGAGGCAGAGCAGTTAATTCCTTTGAACAGTTAACACTTTACTTGTAATTGGTGATAATCACAGGAAGATGCTCCTCCCTTAAATAACAACCCATTCTAGTATTGCCCAGCCGTGTCAAAGTAATGACACATTTATCCCATTCAAGCCAGACCTAAGCAGGAGGATGTGGAAAAGAGAGCAGTATGAAGAACAGATTTCTTCAGTACATGCAAAGCAAATAAGAGAAGGGAAAAAAAAAAATCGCTAACAGGAATGATCTGGTCATCTGTGAACAATCCCAGATCCCCTGACTGGGTCTGTGTGACAGTGGCCCTGCTCACTATCTCCCAACAGCCTGCAATTAGGGTCTCAACGCTGAAACATGCCAAGCACATCAAGAGCTCGACTGTGGGTGGCTTCATTTGTAAACGAGCGAGTAGGGAGACGTGAAGAGGGCGATCTCCTCCTCATCACCACCCCTGCTGCAGGGACTGGTCCTGCTGCCCCAAACCATCCCCCAGAGAGGAGTCATCCTGGGTCTCTCCCCAACAGCAGTTCTTCACTTGCAGGACAGGCAGACTCCTCCATGTCTTTAGATAAGGGGCTAAGAGCACTAACAGAGCTCATGGGACACTGGCCAGCATGCTGAAACTGCTCAGAGCCTTGTAGGCTCCCACATGAGGCAGCTTGTACATAAAAGAGCCCTTGTTGCACCTTCGAAAGGCTTCTGGCAAGTTACGAGCTGCAAAGACGCACCAAGAAACTTGGGATCCCAATGAAGGCCAGGCTTTTTTTTTTTCTTACATTATACTTTTTAAATGACATTATATTCACATTCATATGTTGGGAAAGCTGGTTCACGAGGAAAGATGGACTTCTAGTCTCTCTAACGTGTGGCTGAAGTTATCTATAACTTTTCCAAATCTCTTTCTGTCCATCCATCCCTTACCTGCCTAATGTCTTGGCAAGATGGGCCACCCCAGAGACACCGGACGGTTGCTGAGAACAGGAGAATTCCAAAATGTTCTTTCTAGTATTGACTAAAAATTCCTTTCGGTTGTTTCTGATTGATCTGTCTGTGGAGGGGGCAACAATATTTCCTTTGTGAAGAAAATTAAATGACTAAGCTGACTACGAACTTTGATCCTATACCCTCTCTCCACAGACCCACTTATAGACATTAGTTGCTTTACTTAAATGGAATATATTTTGAAATGCTAGGACAGACCAATGCCATTAACAGCATCTCAGCCATCTCACCCATCACTTTAAACCCTCTCATCTTCAGTACCACATCTCGTCTTTTTCTTCTGTATCCAGTTTTACAGAAGACGTAACATTTATATGCACATCTATAAAACTGATACTTGCCTGAAAACCAACTGGCCGGGCCATGAGATTCTTCTGGCTGATTGCCATCGTTCAGTCATTAAATATAGGCTTACGAACAGGGAGATGGATTACCCGCTTGTAACTCCATCAAGGGCTTTTCATGATATCACAGCCCATATTTTTTTAATAACATTGAGGAATATTTAAATCCTGTATGAAAGTTGTTGGGGGGGGGTATTTTGGGGAGTTGTTTTTTTTTTTTTTCATAAGTACTTCTTTGATGTTGGAACATTTTGATTTGTGTGCATGCTGACACCAGAACAGCTCGATTACTGCATGTTCATTTATCAAAGGGTGCGGGGTCGATCCCGTTCGGATGCACAATTATTGCATCAAATACACAACATGCGCTAATTGTGCTGACAGCAACACCCCCACTTCCGATGGCTGGAAATACAAAAGCAATAAATAATTACCATAAATGAAGAGTTAGGTCTCATTAAAAGTTATCGCTACTAAAGCAATAAAAGAGTTTCTATTTAAAAAAAAAAAAAGGGCAGAAAGGTGGTAGGGGAGTTACTGAGCCCCAAACCTAGAACACATTGCAATTCCTGGTCTTAAAGCTAATGGGACCCAGTGGATCCCGGCTTCAGCAAAGAGAGTGTTGTCTCAGTCACATTATTTATTGTGATGGTGTAACTCCCTTTTTCTTTGTTTCTCCTCTTCCCCCCAGCAGAATGGCTGTTGGTAAGATGGGGATGTCAAATCCAGGTTTTCGGCTCTCCAGTAGCTCTGAATTTCCTGGCTTTTGTGGACTGAAATCAGACTCTTTAACGTCACTTATGTGCATTTTGTTTGGGGTAATTGACATTAATTTTTAGGTTGCATCACTGACATCAATCAGTGCTGTTCTCTGAGGACTAGAGTTAAGGGGCCACAATAAAAGGGCATGATATTCTTTCTTTTGTTTTATTTTTGGAGCACTTTGGCTACTCTATACTTTTCCAGTTGATGTTGCATTCTTTCTGTGTGAGACAGTGTAAAACATTACTGTCTGTCTCGTTTAAAAGAATACTTTGGCATTACGGTAAACGGCTCTGGAGGCTGGGACAGTAAACCCTGGTAAAAATTCAAGTTGATACCTTTTGTCTGCGTAGCACTTTGAAGAAACTATGAAACAGCAACACATTTCTTTAGAGAGAGTTGTGTTGCCCGTTACAGATGTTTTCCATATGGTAAAGGGAAGGTCAGACCCTTCCCCCTCCACTCATCAGTGTTCTCACATCGTAGAGGCATCTACAGAGACAACACGGCTGTAAATGATACTGCACAGAAGCCTCCATCAGCACGTACTGTAAATGAACAAGCTGATTTTCATTGTACAGGGCAGGGAGATGCACCATTGCAGCCCATTTATGGGGAGGATTTTGACTCTTCAGCTTCCCATTTCACCAGTGCGCCGCACGAAAACTCTGGGGTAAGCGGTCAAGAGAAGCCAGACAAGGCTTCAGACATTAAAATGATGAAATGGAAAAAACAGATTCAATTAGTAGACATTACTGCAGATTATCATGCTGTATCAGCTGGTGAGTTCAACATCACCTCCCTTGAATCCTTATGGGTGGGAAAGAAAATTCTCACACAAGATCATGAATTTAAGGGTAGAAGAATATGAGGCACCTCAATGGGTGACCTATTTTTTTAGGCATTGGTACATAGTCATATAGAAAATATCTGAGTGAAGAACTGACCTGTTGCCCATATTTTGTGTTGCTCTTACCCACAGATAATAACAGCTGTAATTGAAATGGACTTAGAAGCACAGCTGGACTTTTAAGAGGGCAGAGTTGTATTTCCAAATGCTCAGCACCTGTAACAGGAATCATGTCTTCAAAAGATCTTAGAGCTCCAAAGCACCATTTTGTCATGCTTACAGCCTGGTTCAAAAAAGTTCACCACCCTTGGTGTACTCAGGATGTTTTGTTCTTTCATAAATCTTGATACTGTTTTTGGATGCTGGAGCTTTTCTAACACTTGAGTCTTGAATGCAGGTGTGACTTTCTAAAAGTTCAGTGTGTAACCCAGGCATTTCCTCATCTCAGCCACTCCCTTCCCAAAACACATAGCTGTCTTATCTTAAAAGCAGTAAACTTCAGAATAAAAAAGAACCCAAATAAACACAGATTTTGTGTTAAAAAAATATTTTTTTTTTGCCTATTTCTGTACACCTTTCATTTTAAACAAGGCATGGAAACATCTATGTTGGTCTATATTTAAGTTGTAACTCGGCCATTACGTTTCTTCCTCCTAGCCAATATTGTAACATATATAGATACCTGTTTGTATATTTTGCCATTAGTTATTTTATACTACTGCATAATAGCAATATAATCTCAAACTTTTACACAAAATAAACTCTAATGTTGAGATCTTAGCTATTTCACTCCTGGCTTTGTCACCAGTAGCTGTGTGGCTAAAATTTTTAAATAGGCTCAGAAATAAACCTTAAATAATAATCTACTTAAACTTTTCTTCTTTCTTTGTTGCTTTTTTTATTCTTACTTCCTTCTCGGTTTTCTAAAATGTGCACCACCATTGACTCATTTCTTAGGATATTAAAGATATTCCCCAACAACATGGAATTTTTTTTCTTCTTTCAACATATTTTTCCTGTTCATCTTTTTCTGTTCCTCATGACAGCATTTCTTCCTAATTCTTTATTACCAACTCTATTCTCTTTAACCTTAATGAAATCTTTCCTTCTGTTTATTGCTGCTGTTTATTCAGCTTTTCCCCCGTTGCTTCTCAGCCCGTTTTCCCATCTTTGCATAACTCATCACTCTCACTCACTTTTGCCCAGCATCTTTCTCTCTCTCTCTGCTGTTTTTCTTTCCAACCTTATTTCTGCAGGTTCTTGTCTCGTAATGACATCATCTCCTCCGTAAAAAAGTGAAGGGCTTCTCTGTCTTGATATAATTCCATGCAAAAGGTACTTCATCCTCTCCCAGCCAGTTTTGGGCTCTATTGGACTGCATTAGCAGTCGTTGCAGAAACTACAGAAAACGGATCTACTGCTTGCAATAGCTGTAGGACAGAAGAGTTTTGCCAATACCAAAGGGGGCACTGGGCATGGAAGAGAAATTCAGTGTTTGTGTATAGGAGGAGGACCATAAATGCCAATTTGGAATACCCAGCAGTTGGCTGGGCGCAGAGCCCTCAAAAGCCTGAGGGAGTCTTCATATTTCCTACAAGCTTAAGTTCAGCCTTGGATATGAAATACAAACGAAGCATGAAGAAAGAGGGCGAGGGAAAAAAAAAACCAACATAAAAAGGGTGCATGACACCGCTGTGTCTAATAAAAGCATGTTTTTTCATTTCATTGAAGAAATTGCTCAAAACCACTTCACCTTTGTGGAAAAGTTCCCCCTGTGAAAGGCTGGGGCTTCTGCCCCAGAAACGGTGGCCCCAAGTCTGCCCTGCTCTGAGACTGAATGAACTCACAAGCTGTCATTTCTAGCAAGCTTCTATTTTGCCTTGATAAATGGCTGTCACTTAATTGCTGTAGTATTTCCTCCCTTTGTCTTTAGCTGGGCATGAGTCAACTGCAAATGCATGGCAAAGTCTCACATAGCTCTGAGCAAAGGCACAGATACCGTGGAGCAGAGGGTGTTTTGGGGAGACATTTATTCCTTAAGGGGAGCTGTTGATGGGATCAACCGTTGATCCTGGCCCTTTGCTGGGGAATGAAATTCATCCATCCCCCAGGAAACAACCCTTTTTTGCTGTCTTACATGTTGTTCTTCTGACAGGTGTCACAGAGAACAAAACTGGGGGCAACAAAATATAAGCATGTCCACACTGCTCAGTCGAACACCCTGGTCCTGAACTGGAAGGGAACATAGCAAGGGCTGCTGCTGATTCAGCTTTGGCTTCTGAAGCGACCAGCCAGGGTGCCAAAGGGGGTGGCATTTTTGTCTTGTGGGCAAATTTTAATCAGGCACTAGGCAGAGTCAACCAACTAATTACTCACAGGCCACTTGCCCAGTATGAAAAGGGAACAATTTTCAATCTTTGACAGATTGGAGTTGAACAGGCAACACAAGTGAAAGCATCCATTGTCCATTATCCCGTCCAGCCCGGAGACTTCCAATTTCTCAGTTACCATGTAGCCTGTTCAGAAAAGGTTTGTCAGGCAACGGCCTTTCTAAACAAATTACATCAAAATTCCTTATGCTATGCCACACACTCAACTTGCCTTTCCAAAAAGAGCCACATAATATGTTTCTAACGAGGACACTGGTTATTAAAGCAGTCTAGATTTTCTAGGTCAGAGAGGTGAAAGGCAAAGTCAAAACAACTGAAATAAAATATTCTATAAATCATGTGTATTTACTTATAAATACCAAAAAGCAAGATATGGAGAGACCTGCTGCTATACTAACCAAAATTCAGCTAACTATTTTGAATTACCATCTTCTTGATGAAAGTAAGATTTAAGGCGCCAGAGTTGGGTTTTGGTTTTCAAAACCAAACAGAGCTCAGTAGAAGCTGGATCCTTCTTTCTTTTCCAAGAAAAGATACTCCAAAATGTGTAAGACAGACATGGCAAAGTAATACACTGATAATGCATGTTGTTCCTTTTTCACAGAATGACAGAATCACCTAGGTTGGAAGGGACCTTTTAAGATCATCTAGTCCAACCAATGGAAAAAAGAAAAAAAACCCCAAAAACGGCTAAAGGCCAAAACTAGATACCATTTTTTGACAAACACACTTTCTTAAGTAACCCAGGGATCTACACTGAGAAGTGTAACATTTCTTAATGCATTTACAACGAGGATATACTTTTTTTTTTTGAATTGCCATCTGTACCTCCTACTTCCTAGAAGCATTAAGATCTGAGATTTCTGAAAAGAACATTGTACTATTGTGCCCAGGGAGGTGGTTGAGGCCCCTTCTCTGGAGACATTCAAGGTGAGGCTCCCACGAAGCCCTGGGCAACCTGGTCTAGTTGGGGGTGTCCCTGCTGACTGGGGGGGGGGCAGGACTAGATGGCCTTTGGAGGTCCCTTGTGGCCCAGATGATTCTATGACTCTATGATTTCAGTATATTTTGAGACACAGCTTTTTCACAGTGCTGCTTCTTTGTAGTAGTACAGAGCAAGAGAAAAAACATTTTTGCTGCAGTTTTCTTCTTTAGGAGACACTCCTTACCTTTCTACTTCTCAAATATGTTCAAACCAATACTTTCTGTGAAGATTAGAGCAGTTTATCAGTTTTTCAAGGAATATGCTGTGTCGAGAATACAGTTAAAAACATCTCCCATTTCCTATTTTTCCAAGTTTTTATCTGTAATGGTGATTTTGCAGGGATTGGATGAAACTCATTGACACCAGATGTGTACTTAGTTAATAAATTTTTGAAAAAAAAGAAAAAAAAAGAAGAGTGAGACTGAGGGTCTAAAATGGATGCAAAGGAGCTGCAGCCTACCTTCTGAAAAGGAGCATGGACCAGCCCAGTACAAGTGGAAGAGTGAAGTGAGAAGGAAGTGGCTGAGAACAGCAGTGGATGTTCTCATTCAAGAGAGACTCGGAGCAGTCTCTGTTGGTGGGCTCCACGGACCCCCAGATGTAATCCTGCCCCCACCCCACACTTCCTGGCAAAAAAAAAAAAAAAAAAACCAACCAAAAAAACCCCAACCAACAACAACAAAAAAAACCCCAAACCAGTTGGGGTGGGCTGTGGTACTACTTGTCTTCCTCCTGGGTGAATCCAGAGGAGGAAGGGATCAGGATAAATTATAGGTCCCTGCAAAAGTTCTGTGTGTTTATGATCACGCCATCTGGAAACAGTGGTAACTGCACTATTAATGGGGGCGTCACTACAGAAGATCTGCCGGGTCTATTAAAACCAGCCATGCTGTGTGCTGGCTCAGGAGACGTGTTTGCTCTAATTTCCTCCCCGACATTTCATTCCTAAAGCTGTCAATAACCCGTTAACCTTCCTGGCACTGAAACTCTAAAATGAAGTCCCATTTCAGCTCTGATTTTGAATCTGAACTGTGATAAGCAATACCAAAGGCCAAGTTTACAAAACACAGTTGCCCTAATCTAAATCATGCTATAGGCGGTGGGGTTTTTCTCCTTGCTTACACAAAGCTCTTTGCATCATAAACCAGGACACGACGATGCTGTTATGTGATATCCTAAAATTAATTTCTTGATTTGACAGCAGGATTGCAAATGTTCTTTACTGGTAACTGACAGCTTGATCCCGCATTTTTCAATGGCCAGAAGTGTTGGGTAATGAGGGGGATTGCTCACTTTCGAACAGTTTAAAGCCAGAAGGGAAAATTAGATCATCTAGTCTGACCTCCTGTGCACCACAGACCACAGAATTTCAGCCAGTTGCCCCTATTTTGGGCCAGTAACTAGTTTAACAAAAGCATATTTTCCAGAAATTCATTTGACCTCCATTTGGAGTCATCAAGAACTAGACAATGTAGAAGTTCATTTGGTAGTTTGTTCCACTGTTAATTTCCTTGTGCCTTATGCCTAACTTGAATTTCTCTGGTATTACTTTTCTACATAAATACAAGTTATAAGAACAGCAATTATGACTGTCTCCACAATAACGGCAACATTAATGTGAAATGAAAACGTCCAATCGGGATGTTAAGAAGCCTTTTAGGCACATGCACAGAAATATGTAAGCACTGGTTGGTCCAGATAAGCCCATTACTGGATTTAAGGAGATGTCCGAGTCAGGTACAAAAGGAGACATCTATGGAAGCATTTTTGTTTGGATCAGGGGTGAGGTTTTGAAACACATCTCCTCTTTAGCCCCACTTACTGCACATCGGTTTGCACTGTGGCATGATTTCAGAGCACGCTTAACCGGACTCTTTTTTGGATAAAGCCAAATCAAAAGATGCACTCCAACCACTAACAGGCATTCAGTCAACGGGGCCAGACTGGACCTAGTGCTAGAGCGAAAGTAAACCCCACCAAAATGCACATCATGGGCACGTCGGGTCAGCACCGACCATTTGTCTTCTACCCATCTGCTCCTATTTGCACTGCTGGCAAGACAGGCACAGCCTAATTCCCCCTGACTTTAAAGAACGTTTTGCCAGCAGCAGCAGAGAATAGAAAATCAAGATTTAGCAAATCATTTCAGGAGGGCAGTAATTGGAGGAATTCATTTAGTTGAACAATAGTGGGTATTAATCCATAATCCAAAGAACAATGGCAATGATCAGAAGGTAATACAGACAAGAGAGTTTCTTTTTCTCAGTGGTATCCCTACATTTAGTAAATAACGAATATTGTAGATTAACTCACCTGGCTCGCCCCGAAAAAATCAATTCAGAAACAAAGGGGTTCTAGGAGAACGGCCAGGAAAAGATAAGGGAGACACTGACATGGAAAAAGGACAACAAATCTGACAGCATTCAAGATTCAGAAATAGGTACTCCACAAAATTTTAAAGACAGCTAGGATAGTTGGTTTAATTCTTTTTTTCAGTCAATGACCTTTACTGTACTATCCAAGGGAAGAAGAATAGAATAGATCTTCAGAACTTGCATCCATTTACCCAGTCAAGAGATATAGGTCAATTAAGCATTTTACATTAAAGGAGACTTAAAATGAGACATGCAGTTCCACACAAGACCACTTAAGAAAGTTGTTTTTTTGTGGCTGCCAGACCAACAATGCCATTCTCAGAAATAAGTGTTTCTGTGTGGGACAGAACTACCAAGAAATGAGCAAAGAGCAGCAAGAAGATGTCTAGATCAATGGTCACTTCAAAATATTATATTTTTTTTTTTGGTAGAGGAAACTTCCTGGAGAGTACAAAGGTCAATACACGGGAGATCATGGCAAACCAAGATTTATTACAGAGCTGTTTAGGGAAGTGACTAACACAGAAGTAAGAACTATTTCAGTTTTAGTTCACCATGATTTTCTCCATCTTTCAAATCATATTTCCTGTAAGTAGTCAATTCCAGGAGCTGAAAGGCAGAAGAGCTATCAGATTGGCCAGTATGACCTCTTCTATATCAGAATTCCTAATTATCCTATCTTTTCAGAACACAATCATAGCCCATAACTTTTATAAAGGGAAAATCTAAAAATTTCAGCATGCAAAACCCTCTTCTTAGTGGTTTCATAAAAATGAAATATCCTCCTCTTTTTGCTTGTAATATTTTCAACTTTCCAAGGGGTTGATTTATTTTTTATTTCTTTTATTTTTGTGATTTCTCCTTTCTGGGATGAAGAAATAAAGTACTGAAATATTAGAAAAACAATGAAAATATTTGTTCCAACCAGGGCCAAGTACCAACATAAAACACACAAAAGCTTTGCTCTTAGCCTCCCAGCAAAGGTCTGTCAATCCAGAAGCCTGAAATACATTGCAGAAAAGAGCAGACAAAGTTCGGGCTGATCTAATCAATGACTTTTTGGGATGTCCAAGACTGGAAATAGGTGCTAATTTAAAATGAGATTTTAGGTTTTGGACTGTTTGGCAAGATAGCCAGTATCTACAATAACTTTTCAAAAGATAAACTTGGTCTTTGAATTCCAGATATACAACTGAAAGAAAAAAAGAAAGTCCCAGCAAAAGGGGGAATCTGAAAAGAATAACAAGGTGATTTTGAAAACCTTGTAAGGTTCCAAGAAGTCTTTTTGGTATTTGACTCTTTGGCTAGTGATGCTGGATATATGCAAACAGTAATCAGTTCCAGGCCTGCAGTAGCAGTGCTCACTCATAATAGAATAAAATTACAGCTTACATAGGAACTCGGAATTGAGAAAATCTCTGACTATTTGGCAAAGGAAAGTATCAGGAAAGCAGAGGGGTGGAGAGGGAAAGGTTGTGAGGAATAAGGAAAGAAAATTACACTGTTCAGACAAACGGCACAAGAGAGGAGAAGAGGGGCAGCAGGAGAGCAGCAGCAGAAGGATCACAAAGCAAGCTCAAGAAGAAACCGACATGGCACAAGAATTTGGTGATGGGTACCTTCCAGGAACCTGGTCCATGTATCCATCTCTCCATCCATGGAGAGATGTCATTGCCACTGCCGTTAGTTTTCACCAGTGTATCAACACATTCTCTGACGGACTGGCACATGTACATGACAGTCTTCAAAATGAAATTCAGTATTCTCCTGTCCCCACTGGAAACCTCACCTTCTTACCCAGTTCCTGCTAATGTGACCAGTTGAGCCTGGAAAGGTGCCACGTGTGATCATCTCCTGTATTACAGCTTTCTTTGTCGATGCTGGAAACGAAACCTCAGGCATGATAATACCAAGAGTTAACACACACCAGCACTGCTATGCCAGCTCAAACCAGCTACATTTTTCTGACTCTGTGGTGGTTTTGAGTTTTCCTTCTCTCCTTCCCCCTCCTCTGATCAAGGACACACATGGCTACCCAAAAGCAGCAAAGCCTTTCTACCAAAATTACTCTCCTTTAGTAACACGACCGCAAAAGACTGAAACACACAACACTGTCTGCCACCACCCTATTCTGGTTGATTGTCTTTTAATAGCTACAATAAAGTTGTGCAAAGGAATAATATTCCACATCCTTGACTCTCCCGGGCAGTATACGGACAATCCCAAAGGAAAGTGTGCCTTAGCTGAATCTGCTACTTTATGAGTAAAACAGGAAGTTCAGTCCCCTTTTTATTGTACCTTTTTATTTTTGAAAGGCTGCCCAAACAGTTCCAAGTTGAGTTGAAGCAAAGTTATTGATGTCAAGAAGCCAAGATCTTTCGCCATGGCTTGCTGAATGAGGAAGAAAGAAAAACTGTTTGTACTCAGCTGTCCTTTGCTTCCCCGGCCTAGCTTTGAGCCAAAGAAGCAGGAAGAGGAGAAAGATGAATAAGTGAAAAGGGATAATGTTTATCTTTTAACAAAATCACAATGTTCTGCTCTTAGCTCTAGCAGCCAAGACTCACTGTTGCATCCTTAAGACAGATAGTCTCTTCTCTGAGAGACGACAGGCTAATTATAGTGCTCCTGCCAGAGGGAACTCACACATGCAAACCATTATGTAAAATATAATTTTTTTCTTTAAGAATGCTCAAGATCATTAGACATGGTTTTTTCAATGCTAGAAAATCAAGCCAAAAATGAAAATAAACAGTTTCAAGTATTTGCAACATAATTCCCTCATGCATTTATGGAAATACAGTAAAAAGTGCCTTAAAAATGTGGTTTGACATTTCATGATGCTCTGTTTTTCTATTTTTCCAGTTCTCAACATTTGCCCTCTTGTCCTGTATCATTTCAGTTCCACTGCAGTTTGGAAGAGATGATGGTGGTAGCCTTTGTCATTTCTACAGTGCTTTTCAGCCTTGTTTTAACTGATGGGCAACAGAAAGCATCGCAAGAACTTGCCATAAATGATAGAAATGCTTTATAAATTCTATTTTGCATAAAACAAATGCAAATTCATTGCATGCAAACATGATAGAACCATTCACCAAGATAATTACATGCACAGCACTGGTTCCTCAATGATGTGCTTTGGTAAATTAAAGCTAAAGTGATAATCTACTTCAGTTAACATGGAAATATCATCACTTGTTCTGAGCTTCCCTTCCTCCAGAAGAAGGAGTTTGTTTGACACACTACAACCTTCAAGAGCAATCCTCACTTTAATACAAATATTAAACAAATTCACCAAGTTTGGCTATGATGAGGTTGACATGACATGGCTTCATCTCTGTTTTGCGCAAAGAGAACTGAACTCATGCCTATCTAAACTAATTGGTATTTTAAAGGTTTTTGTCTAGTTTATAAAGCATGGGACTATTGACAAACCAAACACCACGGTCTAATGGATTAAACAAGCAACTGGATGCCACAAATTCCTGAGTTTTAATCCAGACTTTCTTGGTGCTCACCTTCTTGTTCCATAAAATTGAGATAATATTTATCCTCTACTTCATAAGGGTGTTGTGAGAGTGAGTAAATGTTTGGACAGCTCTTCAAAAGGTCAGGTCTTAACCAGGCACCTGTATATTACTGAAGTAAACTGTTTCCTCAGATTCCCATGATATGGTCATGGCCTCCTTCTCCAGAGCCTCCCAGATCAGTCCATAATAACCATCCACATGAATAAAAGTTAAGCACTGATCTGGGCTTCGGAGGGATTTATCCTGTAAACTCATTATGTATATAAACTATCTCTCTACCACAGGAATAATTCAGAAAACGTAAGTGCTAAGAAAATTTTAACTTATTACCAGTCTTAAGGCAAAAGCATGACACTTCCCAGAATTTTGGTAATGCCAGTCAATTTTAAAATTGTCACTTAACATTTGAATTGCATACAAACATAAAGTGGGGAAAAAATATATTATAGAAAATGTTTTAAGAATCGCCTTCTTCTAGATACTTCAGCAACTGATGCTCTATAAAGGTTCAAAATAAAAGCTTTAAAATCCCATGCGTTATTAGACAGGCAATTCCAGAGACTCGACACGCTGTATAATCCCATCAGTGGTTAGTTCTCAAAAAATAAGTCACACATATGGAAAAAAGACTCCAGACCAAGGCAGGAGGCAAAAAGAGGTTAAATCAGTTACAACCAGGTTTTTCCTCAGTTTTAACTCATAAGTGATGACATAAAACCCAGAAAAAAACAGCTCCAACTTGAAAATGATTTAAATTTGCCAGCTCCAGCCATTTCTGGAAGCCCGCCAGCCCTAATTTGGATGTAGGCTTCTCAAAGTTTGCACAGCTCTAACTTTAACCTGCTGCAGCCTAAAAAGTGGACCGGGTTAAGAGACACAAGAAAATATTCCACGTAATTCAACACAAGTGACGGTCTGTTCTCTCCCAGGTACCCGAGCGCGGGATCAAAAATGTTTTAGTTGCTTGGTTCCAGGAGAGGGTGGTGCCGTGTCTTTATGAGCAAAGCTGTCCACCTTAGAAACGCCTTCTGTACCAACCCAATGCTGCCTAAGGATAATGCTCGCAAGAGGGAATAGGATTTGTTTTCCAGGAGGGAATATTTTCAGAGTTGAGCTTGTAATTTGTATTTGCAAATCTCCAAATTCAACAACTCCTCAGCCTCTATAAACTTGCAGATGGAAAGATCCTGTATTTGGAATAAATAATGTCTAAGCTTCACCTTCATTACAGGGCATTTTCTGTCAGAAGAGTGCTATATCCTGACTCCTGGAATACACAGAAGCCCTTTGTAGTAAAGCTATCGCACCGGGCTGTTCCAAGTGTGCAGCTAAGGAGGTTAGCATTAATAGTACCACAGAAAGATTGGGGGCAAAAAATAAAAAATAAAAAGAAAAAAGAAAAGAAAAGAAAATATCCCAGCAAGCATTGATTGGGAATGCCAATTGCTCTCTCAGGGTCCTGCCTGAAATTCAAGGGTATTTTTTATATTAATACATAGAAATGAACATTTTTACTTGCTAAAAAAAAAAAATAAATCACAACGCTGAAATGTAAGTACATTTATCTTTTTACTATTTTTCCAGCCCTTTTCCAAAATCTGCTGATTATTAAAACATTGCTGTGTAAATAAAAAAGGTTCTGCTTTATAACTTGCCTTCTCTTTTCCCTGCTTACACACACAATGTGATCATTGTTTGCTAGATTACGCTCATTCTCATAGCAATGGGCTTTGATGTCACACAGCAAGTGCTATGACTTCATTAAATGCACACAGAACACAGAAAGATTGTGTGAAAACATTCCCAGTCTATACAATAGCTATCCACTGCCTGAATCAAACAGCAACAGAAGCTTTGGAGCAGGTCCCTGATGATCAAGAACATATAGCAAACATACAGACCATGTTGGGGTAGACAAGAATACCAGTTCCAGCTATACAGTGTTTGATCAGAGCGTGGTTTAACACCAATCCTCCCAATGGCACTAAAGAAGATAAAGGATATTCTTACAGGAAAGAAAAATGGGGGAAAAAAAATATTTCTTTGTATTCTACTCGTCAACAGCAAGTTGACATCATCATCATCATCTATAGTACAACCTGGAGCTCAGCGCTAGCGATAGCTGCGGCGTGCGGTAAGACTAGGCAACCCTGCACCAAATGAGAAACTATGAGATTCTTCTTATTCTTTGTATTATTAATAAGCATCCTATTAAATGATGCATCAGACGCTGAACACTGTTGAAGGGGATCTAACGTGACAGTTCTGCAGTTCTTAATAATGACTGCATTTTCTCTACTTTAATTAATGTTTAAGAATGACTTTTATATAAACCCCACCTGACCACATGAACTTACTGAGTGGAAGGGACCCTTTTTTTCTCAGATCGAACAGCGTGTGGTGATACCATGAAGACTGCACATGGGGCTGCTCTGTGGGACAGGGTTTAGGGCTTCAGCTTTTGAGCAACCAATGACACTAAGACTTGACCTATGAGGAAAAACTGAGGGACTTTTTAGTCTTCAGAAGAGAAGACTTAGGGGGGATCTGATCAATGCTTACAAATACTTAAAGGGAGGGTGTCAGGA
>JAOQGH010000023.1:110279525-110332826 GCA_025769975.1 Gallinago jamesoni | reverse complement strand
ACCTGCTCCGGTGGGGGGGTTGGACTAGATGATCTCCAGAGGTCCCTTCCAACCCCATATGATTCTATGATTCTATGACCTCAAGTTAAAACAGTCTCAGGGGATATTCCTGGACTCTTATAAAAAAAACCCTGACTTTGTTCGATGAGCCCCAGGAATGCTGTTGGCACGGGGCAACTACCATTCCCCAACTCCAGGACACATCTCGGAGGTACGCAGAGGCCAGAAACCATTCTCAGGAGGCAGTCTGGAGATGGCCACCCCATTTTAGAGGATAAGAAAATGGAATAATACGGGCCCTTCCACGCTTGTTAGCCTCGGTGTCAGAGAGCACAGACACAGTTAATCTCCTGGTAGAGACATAGCTTTATGCAGTCAACTCCCTGGGCTCCTCCGAAAACCTCAGCCCAGATAGCTGGGAAAGTGTCCTAATTGAGCAGCTAATAATTGCAGTGCAAGCGAGCATGCTTTCTAACTTAAAAGCTATTATTTTAATATCCGCAGGAGAAATATGCTTTGTTGAGGAAGTCGAATGTGAGGCAAAACAGGTATCTTTGTGTTGCCATGCAGGCTGTGTTTATGTGCTGATAAAGGTCTCTTTCCACTAACGAAGGGGGAAAAAACCAAAAGCCTCCACTTTCAGAAAACCCTACTGCTTTATCTGACACAGCCTCCCAGAAAAGCAGTGTCCTTGCGCTTTCGGATGGGCAGCCTGCCAGCCTGAGCTAAATTGCCTACAAGGAAGAAGACATAATATTACAGCTAATATCAGAAAACATTGTAATTTGCTTTTTGCTTGCAATTTTATCTGACAAAAACAAGGTGGTTGGGGAAAAAGAAACAACATAAGGGGTGCCTGGCTGCTGGCAGCTCCTTAACCCTTTTTTTGTGGGGAAGGCTCTCCTTGATTCAGAGAAAAATATCATAGGGCTGATAAAGACAGGGTCAATAGAAACATTAGGCTGAGAAATCTGTTCATTGGGATGAGAGGGAAAACAGGCCAGGGTGGCAGAGCTCAGAGTGGAGCGACAGCAGAGAAAGGTAGAAAGAAGGTAAACAGGGATCTCCTCATTCATCTCTCATGTAAGAGAAGACAGGGAAATAAATGAATAATGGCATTTAATCCTATCACTGAGAGAGTTTAATACAGGCATTTATATCAACGTTTATATCAGATATAGCTCTGTTATAGTAAAACCCCTTCTGGGCAGTGTAACAGCAGTGATTGTACTAGAGTTATAGTCATTGACTATTCTTCTTTCCATTTTCTCCATTCATTCTTGAACGCTATTTGCGACATTCTTTACACTTCATTGCTATAATTACATCCCATATTTGAGTGTCTCAAAGCACATGGGGCTCTTGAGGGGTCCAATGCAGAGCCCAAATAACCAAAGCCAAAAAGAAGGCAAAAGAGAGAAAGGTCAAAGATGACGATAATGAGATCATTCAACACAGAAGCAAATGACGTTGCAAAGTAGCAAGGACTTTCTGGAACCGTTCTGGATGGGAAGGTAAATTCTCTCTTCAGCTTGTGGAAGAGCATACTGAACTTCTCCAAATTTAGATTCTGGGTTTTGTTTTTGTTTTAAATACACACATCACATTACCTGGTTAAATTGTGTATTTCGGGTATATGTGTAATGTACTGAATATCTTGGTTTAAGCTGTAATTTGCAACAGGCAGTGCATTTCTGGACGATTATAACATGTCTCTGGTAGTGTTTTAAGGCATGAAGCCAAAAGGCTGGATGACTTAAACTACCCGAGATGTGCAATAATCCCCCAGAACCGCTCTGGATTGTCTTACGGCTATTATACAATGTGAAATTTATATTATGCATATAAATAAGAACAGTTATGGCTCTGTATTTAGTAAGCCTTATTCACATCACTACACCCCATTAGCAACAAACCTAAATGTTCAGTTCTGTCAGAAATTTCATTCAGTTTACCAGTTGCCGCCCCTACAACTCCCAGTCACCTCCAAACCAAGAGGTTTCATGATCAAAACTAATGGGGGCACTTGTAGCCTACTCATCCTGGTTTCTTTAGCTGCTTTGGGTACAGTCAGCTGTGTATCCTTGAAAGCACAGCTCCCTTTAGCAGTCATGACTTTATCCTCTCCCTCTTCACCTTCCACTTCTCGTCGTCCCTTTAGGATCTCCCTTTAAGAGACCTATTTCTTCAGTCCTTTTCTCTGGGGCCTACGGTGATCCAGCCACCATCTATTTACCTTCTCTGTTGTTTTTTAGGTAATTTCTGTGTCGGCTTGAGCTAACGACACGTGCACCAATAGTGCTTACATCTGCCTTTGGACTGCTCTCTTGTCTCTTCTGCCTGATCTTGCCTCCCCATCACTGTCCTTGGCAGCTCCAACTAAATATTTCTCATTTTAATCTACTTCACACATCTTGCTTTCATGCAATGCCCACCCCAATGAGATTTCAAGGTCCAGTTAGGAGCTTTGGGGTGTGATTTCAACAAATATGACAAAAAATGACAGAAACCTCCAACAGTGACATGAATTTTCAAATCCATCAATTACTTTAAACTTCTGTGTCCTGTGTTTTTCTATATTTGGGTATTTGCCTCACAAGTAAATACCTGTCTATTCATGATATTGAACCCGATTCCTATTAAGCATAGATAAAAATGCAGTTCTTCCTTGGTCTAATTCTTGACACATTACTTGTTTAAAGGGATAGAATGTAATAATATTGCATCGAACTTCTGCTGCTCTGAAACAAAACTTAAACAACTTAAGAAAATCATGCAATGTACTTAGAAACATTAAATATACTGTGTAATGTTTTGAAACACTATTAACATAAGATGGAAAAACCTAGCAGAAAAACCACCTTCTTTCTTAAAATATTTTTCCTAATTACTGTTAATAAGCAAGATCTCTCATAGGTGCAATTGGAAGAGAGAGAAATGGTATGTTATTATTTATCTTAGGTTATTGAGAAATCTAAGAATATTTTTGGTATAATAAATTCCAGCCCTTCTCTCACCCTTTGTTTTTAAATCTGTATTTGTATATTTTGTTCACTGAGAAAAGAAAGAAAATATATTTACATAATTAATAAAATGTGATTATATAACACTTAAGGAAATTCAGAGGCATAATGGGTATCAAACCCACTTTTAAGATGACTAGCAGTACTGAGATATGCAACAAAAATCTGAAGCTAGTATTCTGAATATTAAAATTGCAGGATTTATTAATATTTTAGGTCTAATAATATAAACATAATTTGTACTGTATCTAAGAATCCTACCATTAACTCATTAGAATGCTGTCTAACATCACTCTCTATATGAACTAAGAAATTCCAAAATCTTTACTGCTTATTTAAGGTGCATTCATCTCAATTAACTTTTTCAAATTTAGATGTGTTAGCTTGTCACCCTCCCCTTTCATTTATTGTCAGTGCTGAGAAAAAAGCTGCTTAGAAGGACAGGCATCTCTGAAAGTGCCTTCTCCTATACATCTGCATTTGGCAAGATGAATTCCAAACTCATTGTTTTGGAAAATATGAACTTCTTTAGTTTAACAGTATAAAACTCCACAATTTATTTGATTATATACGTTATTTTAACCATGTTAGCCATCTAAAGTTGAGCTTTCTGAAAGAAAAAGAAAAAAAAAAAAAGAGTGGCTAATCATGAACATTTTCATCAACTGATAAATTATAACTGGCTTCCTTTAAACATTGAGCCAGTTGTCAACAAATCAGACTGTTAACTGGAACTCCTGAAGCTCTAGTTCCTTTTTTATAATGACTGCAAAGTTCAGTACGCAATATTGTTAAAGAGAGACCTGCCATGCAAGCAACCCTCCCAACTTACTGCTCCTCAAAGATGGGAGTTCTGAGGATGACAACAAGAGTGCACAGATCTCTCGCCACAAACAGGAGAAATTAAGTTCCCCAAGTTTAACGGCTCTGAATTTGCACGCCTTAGAAACTGGGAAGTGAACAGGTCAGAAAAGCACACACCTTTCTTTCCTGAATAGGATGACAAAAACCTGACATTTATAAAAGCCAGAGGGTACAATGAGAACGCAGAGAACCATCCTTGTGCTTTTTCTTAGACCACACAATGGCCTATTCAAGTTGAGGCACTGGACTGCATCCTCTGCAAGTGCATCCTACAACATTTAACTACCCCCAAAATATTGTTATTTTTAAAACATATGTAACACTTAAATTAGGCACAGCAGTACCCTCTTATAAGACAAGCCAACTGGTGCAGCTGCAGCCATCTGGGTCCCTGTTGAGCAAGAGCACACGGGTGGCCCTGCAGCCTGGTCCAGTTCAGCAGACTCAACACCACACAATTTCGGGATGTGTTTCTTCTCAACGAGCTATCGTGCCTTTTCAGGATAAGCCACATACCTCAGAGTTCAGAAAACGCCACTTTCAGCATTATTAGTAGCATGAAGAGACCCCAAATTAATCTGGCTGCACAACAGAAAAAAAAATGACTTTCAGATAGAATTTTGAATTATTATTATTCCTTCTATTTTTCTGGGGAAGGCATATAGAGAAGATACATACTATTAACGAAGGCTGGGCCTAGAGAAGTGTACAACTAAGTGTTAATGCCTTTTAGTTGCTTTAAAAAGAAACGACAAGCAGATAACCAAATTGCTTCTGAAATATTAAATGCAGAGAAGATATCTCAAAAAATAACCTTGAAGCCATAAAACAACTGTTTACCAAGTCTTGCTCCCCTATGTTATGAACGCTTTGACTCAGTGCTAAATTAAGAATTACGCCTCAACAAGGAGCAGGCCATAAGATATGTTATCAGGTCGTAATGAAGCAACAGGCCTATCTAGCCACTAGGAACAACAACCTCTTACAAAACTCCCTCAGAAAAACACGTCTCAAGTTTTTAGTTTTGCAAAAGCTCACCCCTGACTGATCTTTTCTGAAGCACAAACCCCTGGCAGAAGGACTGGTTAAACTATTTCTTCATCGCGGATCCCTGGTAATGAAACCATGGTATATTTTTTGCTGCCTTCATAGAATCTACTTCATTAATGAAAATTATATCCAGGACACTCCAGTAAGTTGCCTATGTGCAAAGCTTAAAAAGTAGAAAATGACAGCAAATTCAGCCTTCTGCACATTGGCTTGAAGTTCAGACTTCATAAAAACCTACAGTTCTGAAAGGGGAGGATCATCGTAACCACATTTCGAGACCAGATGATGACAGACTAGCTGAGCTTCCGGTGAAGTCCTATCAACACGTTAGTGGTTGGCAGCACAGCTACTGTGATCAATTAGGTTAATTAAAACTATATGCCATGCGGGCTTCATGTGCAATTCCTAACATGGTTCGAAGGGAGGCAAATGTGTCACAGCATGATTTTAACTGTAACGGGTACATCTATAAAGCCTTCTGAATGCAGGTCTTGAATCCAGAGAATTACAAGAAGGCAGAAAACTTGAATTTACACAATCCCTAAACACACTCTCAACAACATGGCAATTCACAGACTAACTGAGGCTGGGAAGGCACCTCTAGAGATGATCTAGTCCAATGGCCTGCTCAAAGCAGGGTCACCTAGAGCAGGTTGCTCAGGGATGTTTCCACTTTGGTTTGGAATACTTCCAAAGATGGAGACTCCACAGTCTCTCCGAGCAGCCTGTTCCCATGTTTGATCACCTTCACAGTGAAAAAGTTTTTTCTTTTTAAGTGCAGTTTTCTGTATTTTGATCTGTGCCTGTTGCATCTTGTCCTTTCACAAGGAATCACTGGCTTTGTCTTCTTCACACCATCTCCCCACCTTTATTTAAACACCTTGATAAAGTCCCCCCCTGAGGCTTCTCCTCTCCAGGCTGAACTGTCCCAACTCTCTTGGTCACTCCTTATATGAGAGATGCTCCAGTCCCATCCTAGTGTCCTTTCACTTGACTTGCTCCAGTATGCCCATGTCTCTTGTACTGGGAAGCCCAGAAGTGGACCCAGCACTCCAGATGGGCCTGACCATTGCTGAGCAGAGGTGAAGGATCACCTCCCTCAATCTGCTGGCAATGCCCTGCCTAATGCAGCCCAGGATGCCATTGGCCCTCTTTGCCACAAGGGAAGGTTCCTGACACACAGTCAACTTGGTGTCTACCAGGACCCCCAGGCTCTTTTCTTCAAAGCTCCTTTTTGAGGTGCTTCTCTGTGGAAAGACACTACATGACATGCGGCAACAAAGTCCAACATAGGTTGAAAACCTGAAGATAAGGCACCCTGCAGACAGTATCATGCCACACCAACCTAGTGTCTCTAGCCCAAACAAACAAGTGAATGGAACACGATAAGAGAGGGCATCATGCTGCAGATTCTTCTAAAAAACTCTATCTGCCAACACAAACACAGCCACAACACAACAGGATCAATATTTGATGGCCAGTAAGAAAAGTAGCAAACTTTCTAACCCTCACAGAAAATAGATATAAGAAAAAAGAAGATGAAAAATCACCAGCAGAAGAATTACGCCGAAAGCAAAACCCTGTGCCAGATATCTCTGAACTTGTGGAAACTTCAGATGCAGAAGCGAGCGAAGCAGCGTGACTCACATGTCACCCAAACTAAAACTGAAACCCAAGGATTAGAAGAAAGAAGGGTTTCATAGGCAGAGCCAAGCCTGCAGTGCATCAAATGGAAAACTCTTCTGAACGTGGAGGAAATGGGGTTCCACAGTTCAGCATCTCCTGCAAACAGAAAGCTTTCAAGTGAGGTTAAAGGCACATGTGTGCGTACTGAGGTCTCCAGTGATAAAGTCTGCAGTGATTCCATATACTGTATGTATACAACATATACAGTGTTATATGAAATCATACACAGTGAGATCAGACATAGCAAGAAGAAAGAGTTTTCCTCCACATCAGGATCAGGATTGTTGGTATTTAATTTTGATCTGGGTGAGACACACCAAAGACGAAGCTACAAATAATAGAGATTAGATTGGCTTTCCTGGTTCAAGGCTGAGTTTTCACATTGCTGCTATTAAAAGCATCTATGACTAATTTATCTTCATTTATATGTCTGCTCTATGACATTTATAATTATTTATGTTAATGCCGAGGTGCTGAGCCCCTACTCACAGCCCATGACCCTGCTTTCTAAAGTACAAGAAGAATATTAAACAAAATAAAATTTCTTCCTCAGACATTAAAAATCTTCATGTAAGGGCAGAAGGTAAACACAGAAGAAAAATAAAAAGGCAATGCAAAGAAAAACATGTTTACCATTATGACTGATATCAGCAGACTGACAACCTAATTACTGACAAGGTTTTTGTAAGCATTGTGGAAAACAAAAGTGTTTTGAAAGAAGTATTTGAAGGACAGTAAAATAGTTTTGCATATATTTATTACTTCTTCACTGGCATGAGGGCCTCAACATGGCATAAAGATTACTTGGTTGGTTGTGTTTTTTTTTTTTAAAAAGTAGTATAACGCTGCAATAATTAGAATAAAAGGCCACAAAAAATCTGTTTCCCCTTTATAAAAAAAGTATTTATAAACATGTATTTTTCCATATACATAAATTAGTAAGGAAGGGGATGTGTGTTGGGCAGAAACAGACCCCTATTAATTTGGTGTACTCCCATAATTGCCACAACAGTTGGTGTACACTTTAGACACTTTTTTTGGTGACCATTAAAAGCTTTCATCAGTGGAGATGTCAAGTATGAGGTTCAGCAAGTATATCTTTGACACCTGGTCTATTCACCTCAAATCATGGAGAAATGTGAAAAACCCTCTGGTTGTACCCTTTCCTTGGACAGTCATGGTCACCAAACAAGCCCTGCAATAAGCAGGTGTTTGAGTCCCTCCTCCCCCACCAGAAATCCATCCCAGCTGGTTCATATGGAAGACAGGAGAAGGTTTAAACTAAGATGTCATCTTATTACCTCTCCTGGTGCAGGAACGTCTACCATTTTTCAGAAATGCAGCATACAATTGCTGCTGTGATGGAATTTAATGTTTATATGCACATTTTAGATCCACTTGCTCAATTTGTGTAAGAGAAGATTTTGGCAAATAGCGAGTAAAAATACATGCATGTGCCCAGTATATTTAGCATTTACATCTATTCATTAAAAAAAAAATAAAATCCATGATATTAGAAAATAATACTGAGCCAAAATGTTAATGAAGTCTCTTCTACATGCCAAAAACTTGTGTGGGTATATACATAAAGAATGTACATACTCAGAGAGAGAGAGACACTAACATCTTGTAATGCAATATGTTTCTGTTATACACGCTCCAGACTTCCTAACAGCTGCATATTTTAATATACATAAACCTATACATATATAAACATAGGCATTTATGACCTAATTTAGGAGAGTATTACATCTTTATAACTTTTAAAAGACCCATTTTGATAAAACATCCCCATAAACAGACTGAGAAAATCAGGGTAACAAGCATCTGTTGCTGCGTTGTTTTCTTAATGGGGTAATAAAATAATAACACATTTTTATAACTTTTCACAACAATATAAAGTATTAAAATTGAAACTGATATTGAAAAATGTTCTCATGGTCCATTTTATTTTATTTTTCCACTATGTAAAGTTACAGTACTTACCAGATTAATATTAATATATCTTAATTACGTTGACACAATGGAAATTTGCCAGAGACACTCAAAGAATGGAAATAACTTGTTACTATAATTAAGGTGGTGCATTTAGCCCATTTTGTTCACAATATATGAATAATATGAATTTTTACAAGAATGTATAGAGATACTGCATAGAGCAATGATGATCCAAATTTTCTGAGGGTTTGAAAAAGAGGTTGTTCCATTGAGTTTTGAGAGCAATGCTGATTTTTTCTAATCTACCTGTTTTAATAATGAATTACCAAAATTCTATTTCTGAAAACAAATGTCACAACTACATAAACAATAGCTTCTTCTCAGAAACTTATGTTACATAGTTGTGATGTCTAGGTTTTAGAAAAAAGATCAGAATATGTTGCGTAACACGAAATAATGGATAACTACGGAAAACTGTAACTTTGAAGCAAAATTCTATATTTAGAAAGGAACATTACCACAAATTTTGCAATAATTTCCTCTGAAACCATGCACTTGAAGATGCCCTTGAACACCAGGAATTCAAACTGGGTGAGCTGCTGACCTGCCTTCAAAGTGGATTTGCACATTTACAGTTTACTGAAGCACTGGCAAAGTGAGATTCATAGCTCTTAGGGACAGAAAGGCACAGAAAGGACCATCTAATCTGATTTAGCTCCATAACATAACCCATACAATTTTCTTGACTCAGGTCTCCAGATCCAGTAGCTGTGGCTGAACTTGAGCATAGCTTTTACAGAAACATCCCAGCCCCAAATTTTAAAATTTCCAGTCATGGACAATCCGTCACAATCATCGGTTAAGCTATTTCAGCACTTAGTTATGTTGTTAAAAATATATATGCCTTATTCCTAGTTTGAATTTGTCTAGCTTGAATGTCAAGCTGTGTACTAGCAGAAGGATTCCTCTCACCTAACCTAGAGCTCTGCAATGCCAATATCTACACACATCGTCGTGTCAAGGTAGAGAAAAAGGCATTTCCACAGCATGGTTCCCCTTTTAACATCTATCTCAGCAAGAGATAAATTACAGCCCAGAAATGCTTATTTTTCTGAATTGACTATAAAAGAAATCTAGTCATTGTGCTCTGATACAGATGGTTGTACCTAGCAAGAGGAATCCCACCCTGAATATTCTTATAACTTTGAATGCTAGGATTGGAAAAAACCTAAAACATGAGATTTTTCTTATCAGTGGGTCTTTAAAGACTGGATACACAACATTTTCTTCAGTTTGATACACTCCACAGACAAAGCACTGCATGTAATTCCATGTTAGGATTTTCTAGACTCTCACAATTTCACCTAGATCTTTGAGCCCTCTCCTATTGGTGAGGTTTTTACTAAAATACGAACACCCAAACTGGAACAATTAGTTTAGCTGTGTTTGCCCTGCAATAGCAGAAAACTTTTATTTCCTATTCCCCTTTCCAAGGACTGCATCAACCCCTTCAGCTACAGCACTGTATTGGCCCCATCGCGTTCAACGGATTCCTCAAGACTCTTTCAAAATCACTGCTTTGCAAGATACAGCCCCAGACCCTGTAAATGTTGCCCATTTTCTTAATCCACAGATGAAGTACTTAACATCTGGCTCTTCTGGAATGAAAAGAGTTTGCTTACACTTCATTTATCAAATGGCAACTCAGTAACTCTCTGTCACTAACTTGTCCTCTTCGTTACTTTACAATCCCCAATTAACTTTTTTCCAAAAATATTTGACAAGGAAACCAGACCCTAAATAAATTACGTTTGGAAAACTGTAAAGTTTAAGGGTTCGCAATGTAAATTTTCCAAACCTGCAGCACACAGTGAATGCAGAGCTCCAGCAACTTTGCCTATATCTATATTAAAAAATATAGCAGCATCGGGGACTTCTCAGACCAACCCCCAAAACCTTATTCCCTTTTCGTTACACTGCACTTGACTCCAGATTTCTTCTGCATCCTGACAAGGCGTCCTAAAGTCCTAAGTCAGAATATTGTTCTGTGTGTGTCTGCTTCCAGACTCACATCTTCATAGCATGAAACGGTGAGCGTGTCTTGACTTCAGTTGACACGTGGCTTAAAAATACATGATGGTGTTTGCATGTCCAAGGCTTCCTAAGTAGTAATTAAATCACTACGCAGATGAGCATGTCCAAACCAGGGTAGCCTGGGCTTGTCCCTCAGGGAAAAGTTTCTCTGCCTTGATATTACAATGGCAGTCTCAGTTATAATTATAATGGTTAAAGTCAGAACTTCCCAATATCTTGTGCTATTCTTGGGGTGAATGTCAGTAAGTACTCACGACAAACGGCTGCTGCTGACTACAGGCAATTGAGTCCTGCCACATCAGTTAAACGTGAAATATTACTTTTTTGGAAAGAGACATTATTAGAAACCTGGAACCCATGATTTCTTACAAATAAAGTTTATGAAGTTGGGAATGATTCTTTCCCATGAAAAAATAAGAAATACAAGGGGGTTCTTCAGCAACCTGAAGGAAATTGTGCTTTGATGAATAGGGAAGTGTGTAATAAATTAGGGGAAGCAATAATACTATGCATTGTAACCTTTGCTCACAGACATGGCAGTAAGTGTTTCTTACCCTATAATACAACCGATAAAGATTTCTGTCTGAATAACTCAGGGCTAGTTGGCTTTTCATGCCCCTCCGAGAGCTCTCATGTCAAGCTGCCAGCTCAGGCTGAACGTGGATAAACTGGAATTCCTCATCTCCTGCCTATTCCAAATCCTCCACCTCTGTTCATCAAGAACCTTGCGACCACCACCACCATCAAGGTGTATAACATGAGTGTCATCTCTGGCACTGAATGCTTTCTATGTTCACACTTGGATTGTAGCTTTGCTTTACCTTTTTCTTTCCAGATAACAATCCTAACGTCCTTCCTTACCCTTTGTCCAGAGTCTGATCTTCTCACTGAGGAAGTTACTTATGAATCTAGCTTTGAAAAAACCCAATGTTTTCTTGTTTGCACTAAGACATAAGGCTCCTGCCAAGCTCATTTCTCCTGCCCATCACTGTGAACGTTCCTCTCAGCTGCTTGCATCACAAGCTACTTTCATTTTTCCTACATGACGTATCCTCCTCCTGGGGAGCAGCACATCAACCATCAAATGCCAGATTCCAACCTGGATCAGTGTGTTCGTCACTCTTTGCTATGCACACACCAAAGATTCGAGCCAGCGCACCTTCAGCATCATCATTTTGGGAGGAACAAGCAAACAGCAGACTAACTTTATCACCCACTGTCACTTAATTCTTAAAACTCTTCTGTGCTGTGACTCCTACAGAAAGAAAATCTCATACGAGTTGGATAATTTATGTACAGAAATCACTTCCTCACAAGCTAAAAAACACTGTACTATCTCTCTTCTACTCTACTGCTTATCTTATCAAATCTTGCCATTTGTCTTCTATATATAATGCAAAATCTATTGAGCCACCAATAAATATACAAATAATACACAAATACAGAGAAGTCCTGGATCTTGACTAATGTTCTTACACTGAAAAGCATTAGTAATAAGATTTTTCCCCCCTTTTATAGAGTTAAATGACTATTTGTTTCTGTTACGGAAGTTCAGACTTAGAAAAAATACCACTTCCAGGAAACACGCCATCATGCACCTTTAAAAAAACATAATAAAAACAGTAGTCTTTTACATATTTCAGGCTAAGAATTCAAAATGTCTAGTCATTTTTGATAATTTGGAACTAGTTATAAAATTATTTCCCAAAATTAATATTCCTTGATCGTGTGAATGGCTTTCAACATGTTCTAAAGAGCCACAACTAATAGCTTTTCATCAATTGCTGAGCCATCCAGTTTCTCTCTTTTGTACCTAGTTATCTCTTTTTATCACCTAAGCATGACCGTAGTAATCTATGGACAAAGATGGACACATCTACCCATTAAGCTATCAAATCCCAAGCTTCCTACAGTGGCAACAAGCACATACCTTTCTTCTGTACCATATGCTTCTTTTTTTAAAAAAAAATAACCCTTCATGCACAATGGTGAGATTGTTTAAACTTTCTTGCTAACAGATGCTGAAGGAGCTGTATGCTTTTTCTCAGAAGCACCTAATCTACACTCCAAATCTACACTATATCTTCTGATGGTAATTTAGGTGTCGTACCTAAACACCAATTAGTACTGCAGTCTTCTTGATGGTAAATATTAATAATTTTTCCTCCTCCATGCAAGAAAAAAATAGCCAAACCCTTCACCACCGACAAAATTAACCTACTGAAATTAATATGTCTCACTTCCAGGCTGTTTGTATGGCAATAATTCTGCATGGAGACTGCTTGCTTCCAGCAGTTTTATCACCTTCTGCAGTAAAACTAACACATGTAGATCTCTGGAGAGTCATACTGTTTTTCCTGTTGTCTCAATTCTTTCCCATTAAAAATGACAATCCTGTCAGCACATCACCACGTTTAAAGACCGACCTGTGCTAGCACACAGCCCAAAATGTTGCATTTGTACAATTTCTCCAGACTGGATACCAACCTCTTCCCCGTCTACCTAACCTGCCAGTGTTAGCAACCCTATTCAAATATTTATTGTGTGAGTTTTCCTTTTTATTCTTATCCTTTATTATTATTATTATTATTATTATTATTATCATCATCCGTATAGAATTATTGGAATTTAAAGTACGTGAAGTTAGAGGCATATAATTCATAGGTAGAACTCATAGCTGTGGAATTAATTCCAAATTGGTAAAATAGAATAGAAATTTTTTTGTACATTGCATTTTCCTTACTCATTCAGCAATTGAAGCCTGAAGGAAACTACCTATTTGACACATGTTCTCAGGGCTTTGAAGAGTAGCTCAGGATCTATATGAAAGACCAATGCATTACATTTTCATCCATGTGCATATTAACTCACATAAATACTTCCAGAGACACAGAAGAGCGACTCGCCAAGAAAAAATCCTTCCTCCTATCCTCTCTCCTGTAGTCAGATGATTGTCACCATCACTGGCAAAAGAACTACTATAAATTAAATGTCCAGAGATATCAAGATGACAGGAAGGATCGGTTTATGTACAAGTGATAAATATTAAGTCTTTTCACATGGCAAAGACTATTTTCTCAGTTTTGTTTACTAATATACATTTAGATATAGATGTATTTATAAAATATAAAGGTACACTTTCTGCATCTCCAGTTACATCTCTGGAAATCCTTTACTTCTACAAGCATCCTCCTTCATCTTTTTCTCCTATGTGCAATACATTTAAAAAAAAATGGTGGAAGTAACAGATAAATCAAAACATACATTACTAATAACACTGAAAGCCTCAATTTAGCACATGCTTTTGTCAGAGTGAAGGTATAGTTTAAAAATTAAGCAGATGATTGCTTTGCTAAACCGAGGTTTACACGACCTTGAAGTTAAAGTCAGAAAGCTGGAATAATGCAAAACCTCAAGGAAGGGAAGAAACACAGAAACCCCAAACTGAAATTCATAAAATGTGTTCAGCTGCCTCAAGCCTGGTGTTTTCACTTGATTCTGCTGGAGAAATATTTGCAAGCTCTACCAAGGGCACAGTCAGGCTCCCTGAAACGGGTCTAGTTTGGACAAAAGGAGAAATTAGATGTTAAAGAGATATTCTAGTAACCATATAGCGGTGTTGCCTCTGCTGCCTGGAGGCTTATCAGAGGGATAAGGGATAACAAGCATCATTCCTGTGGCAGGCAGAGAGGACAGAGGACACAGACCAGAGGAGATGAAGCATCATTTGTACCACTGCTCGCTAAACAACTTTTTTTGCTGTTATCAAAGATGTAAATAAGAAGTGACACCTCACTGTGTGGGGCATGATAAATGGACAGAAACAAACCAGAAAGTCATTTTTTAAACTTTTTAAACTTTTATCTCCTCCTCAGTGCAACGCATTGCTCAAGTTTGAGTATTGTAGGACTTCACGAGTAAGAGAGCAGGCAACTAGAATGGAAAATAACAGATAGTAAAAGTTATAAAAAAAAAATTCCACTTGGTCTTGGTGTTCTCAGGTTATTACCTGTTCCTTTCCAGATTGACCCTGTTATTCTAGAGATTCTATATTCTTTATTTGCAAAGTGACAAGGTAGTCATGCCAGAGATGTCCACAGGTATAGCATCTATCCAACCTCAACGCAACAGGACAATCTGAAATGGAGATCCCGCTCAAGAGAAATTAGGTTCCGTGCAATTTTCTTCGACCGTAGGTTAATTCCGACTCAAAACGGTTATATTACGTGATCCTAAAGTTCTCATCATGTTTCATCCAGACAGCTCACATCCTGTGCTCCGAGGCCCTGCAGCACCGCGGCAGCCCAGCACAGCTGCTGCCTTTCACATCCCCGCTGGCGCCGGCCCTGCCAGAGGTGAACTGACAGCCGTGAGCCTTTTTACTCCATAAAGCACTTTTCAAACTTCCAGGGAGGAAGAATATGAATCGAACGCTCATTTTCAAGGGAAGCCTGAAAGAATCATGCAGAGTGCTTCTACTGCAACTCAGCTTGCATCATATATTGCTACAAGTAAATAATGCTGTCCAAGATCTAACAGACTTAGAAGGGCATGAAACCTGCAGAGGGCTGCACTATTATTCTGTGCAGTGACAAGTAAGAGAAAGCCCCACGTTGTTCTTAAGATTCTTCAGTTTTGTCCTTGAGCTTCTTCAGTTATCAAGTTTCTATTTATTGACCTTTGTACCATCATGGACATGCTAGATGGATGCAATGTTACTATCTTTACAAAAATTAATGAAATTACTGAAGACAGGCATGTTTAGATATCTTTGTGTAATGTCTTAGAACAGTAAATTAAACTTCCTTTTTTTTCCCTAGTATCTTCTGTAGAATTATGTTTTCTCACCTTACCCTTGCAATGCGTATTTACGTAGATGTATGACACATTGAATTGCCTCGAATCTGTACCAGAATTCAGGTTCTCATTTATACTAAGGTCTCAGGAGGCATGTAAGAACATACACATCATTTAAGAAGTAATGTATTCTTACCCTCGGATCCTTTTACATCAGTACAATGTGCAAAATGTCTCCAGTATGTATTTGAGTCTGGCCATATAGTTAGAAAAAAAATTAATTATATAAAGCTTATGAGATTAGGAGTTGCTTTCTTTTATATGAGAATAAACTTCTTCCCGGTGAGGGTGCCAGAGCCCTGGAACAGGCTGCCCAGGGAGGTTGTGGAGTCCCCTTCTTTGGAGATTTTCAAGAGATGCCCAGATGCAGTCCTGAGTAACATGCTCTAACACGCTCTAGGCAATCCTGCTTCAGCAGGGGAGTTGGACTAGATGGACTACGGTCCCTGCCAACTCTACGAATTCAGTGAAATTCAGATTCAGTTGATTGCAAACTTCATAGCTTACTTACTATCTTTCCATTAATGGAGCTGGCAAAGTTGTTTGCTAAACCAGAATTTTTTTAATTATTAGATATGACAAAAGGAATTAAATCTTGCACTCCTACGTTTAGCAAGATGCATGGGTTTCCTTTAGTAGTTCCAGGTGTAACCTGCTTGAGGAGGCAGCGACACAACGGAGCAGGAACCCTCCCGCGGGGTCGTGCAAACTACATTAGCAGAGTCGTTTCACGGCCGTGTCTCCTGCCCCAGCAGAAAGAACCACGTCTCCACTGCCCGAAAGCCTCGCGCGCCGCTCCCAACAATTCCTGCACTGTGCTGGGCAGCAAGACACTGATATATGTGCAATCCAAGAATTTTAAATGTCCCCACAGGATATCAAATGCTATCCAGACCGTTTGTAAATACTTTCCCAGCGCCCCGGCAGAAAATGAGCCAGTTCTTTTCAAATCTACTTAAATGACATTTTTGTCTTATCTAAAAAATCTTTGTGTTCCTGTTTAATAAAATCATCTGGGCAACTTACTGTTTCGTCAGTACTGCAAGCTTATGCCTTCATTAATAAATTGTGTTTGAGCGTTAAGATTACCCCCAGTAGAGACAGCTGGGAAACTGCAATATAAAGTCAAGCAGCACATTTAATGACCAACGAACTTCTGGAAACTTAGTCCAAAATGATACATCATTGTGTCAGACACTCTTAAGCAATATGCAGCTTGGTCTCCCTCTTTAGAAACATGAAACCCCCTGAAACCGCTACCACAAATTGTGAACCTTTTAAATTACTGCCAAGCCACCTGCTTTTCTCCAGGAAACTTCATAAAACTCTCCAAATTAGTAATGTCATTAAGTAAAGCTTACAGAACTGTTGTTATTCTGAAGGAGTATTAGCTGTTTAGTTTAAGGAAACCAACGGGGATTTCTATCATGGAAAGAACTGTCATGTATATTCTATAATCTTTTCCAAACGAAACGCTTTAAAATGCTCTCAAACATGCTGTTCTTTCACATTTTAATTTTTCTGGGAGAAAAAACGGTATAACCGTATTCTCAGGATTAAAATCCTATGATGAAGAAGTTTGGTTCAGGAGAGGGTAGGCAAAAGATTCTCAAACACTTTACGTGTCTTCAGATGGCATTAAGAGCTGTGTAAATCAAATGTCTGATTTTGCATTTTTGAATAGCACTGGAATATCACAGCGCTGCGATGGAAGAGGGAGCCCGATTTCCCCTCTTCATTCTCTTTCTTTGAATGGTTCCACAGAGGGCGGGCAAGGATGGATTATAGGAATGCCTTCTGTCAAGGAGTCGGCCAAAACCGTACCATCTCATCTTGGAGTAATTTATCCAATGAGATGATTTAGAGGACAGTTCAGTGGCACCATTTTTGGAAGGCAAAAGCAGAGGGGAAGGGATATAAATCAAAGGTGACTGGCAGGTAAAGGATATATGCAGCAATCAGCCAAACCATGTGCACACTGGCACAAATTCAACAAGATCATTTATAAAAATTTTAAGTCAGGAGTACACAAAAGGGGGTCTGGTGCTAACTAAATCCACAGATAGATTACACGCCACTGAAATAAACACTTCCAGATGCTGGCATACAAAAACCTTTTACAGAAAGAAATGTTTTCTTTCATAAATCTGAAAGGAGGAACCTTGGGTTGGGGGCTGGGAGAGAAGGGAACAAGATTTCCAAGCTGAGATTTGACTTCCTACTGGTTTTATGGAATAATAACTCATATTTTTCAAATGCACAGTGTTAACACTGTGGAATAACAATTAACTACGGACAATAGTTTGAAGTCTAGACAAAGACATCATAAATATATGTTTAATGAAATAAAATGCTCCTTTTTTTCCTTTCAAAATGAGAAGAAATGATAAAAATGTCAATTTGACTTCTATATCAGACACTGAATGTATAACTGAAGGAAAAGCTCTCAAATGCCTTTTGATATAAATACATAAATTTAATTTTTGAAAACCGATTAAGAATGAAATCCTGACTTTTTCCAAATCAGTATCAATTGATTTTGAGTATCAATAGCGATAGTGTGTTTTAGTGATAGTGATATTTAGGAACCTAAATATCAGAGATTTTTTATTTGGTTTCTATGTACAGAATTTCTTTCAGAAACAGCACTCAAAATTTGTTACTATCCAAGTGCTTTAGAAAAATTTAGACGTAATGTATCCCCATTGTGTACATTGAAGCAGTTGTTGAAGGTTGTATTCCAGAACTTCTCACTGTGATTTTGGTCTGAAATGCCCAAAAAGAAATTTCAGTTACGAAGACTAAGTTGCAAACCAAATGTGAAGCTGAATTTTTCTTGAACTTTAAGGCACCTGAAACAAACTTGCTTTTCAAAATGTCCTGTTCTGTTTATCTCCACACACATCATAGTGCCACACTATCCTTTAAATTCTCAGTTTCCCTCTCTTCTTTCTACCTCCACAACCTGCTTTTTCAGTCTCTCACAAGTTCAGCTTTGCCAGCTCTTCAGCTACTACTTCACAAATTTTGTTTTCTAGAGGAAATCAGTAGAGTCGATACCATCTTTATTAAAATGAAATTACTAAGGGTTTGTGATGACCTTCAGAATTTTTTGCAACAGAAATCAAGAATTTGCATAAAAGCTGAACTCAATCAGGAGCACTTTCAAACAATCAGAAGTGAATGGTCTTGACTAAGTATATAATTTGGTTGTGAAACTGTTATTTATATATATACATGTAACATTGAAATCTACATGGAATACTCACAGTTATTATTTAAGAACCTATAAGACTACAGACAGGGCTGTATAAGGCCCAAATAATTCAAGTCTCAGCCAAACAGCATTCTCTGGTGTTAGATGTTCTTTATGCAGGGAATGTCACAGGCAGTATCATAAATGTGGTTTTGTAAATCTTCATTGTTTTATGATGCTTAGACAATTTTATGGGACTGAAATTTTTAGCAAGAGGAGGTTTAGACTAGCAAGTCTTTTCATACCAAAATTACTCGAAGCCTAAAGGAGCATTCTTCCCCAAAAGTAAATACCCAAACAAAAAGTGGTTATAGCCTCTGTTCATTCAATATCCTCCATTTACACACACATACGCTGCCAAATAATGGCCACTGTCTTCCACAGGTCTGTGCAGGATTACAATTTCAAATTATAATCTCAGCTTCTCTTTAGCCAAACATCTAAACCATTTCATTTCAGAACTGGCATAAACTAGGGGGGACAAAGTAACTGTTTAGGAAAGAAAATTTATTTATTCTTTTTGCCTGTGGTCTTCCACTGTTGTAGCTTTGTTTTTAATTTCACAGTAGAGATGCTCGCTCTGCTTTTTAATAGTGTTGTTCTCTTACCATCACAAGCACTACCTACAAACTGTTTAGGTACTACTTAGTACTGTTCATATTCAAGGTTTCAGGTAATCCCTGTATGTTGATCACAGAATAAATATTTTAAAAGAATTATTTATTGTTTGTTACTCCAACTGCTAGAAATACAATCAATTCAAATAGTTTAAAATAATTTCTCTAGAGGCATTGCACTTGTGTTCTTGGTAAGTAATATCCATCTGATATCTCTGTGAAAACCTTGGCATACTAAATATTACTATTTAGAAAAATATTCAGATTAAACCTATAGGCCCAGTCAATACTGTGGATCATTTTCACTATGCACTTTATAGAGATGAGCTTTTTAGATTAATCTAAATGTAATATATTATTATTATTATTTTACTTTTTTGGACAGTCTGTAGAAAGATTGAGCTTTTATTAATTTGGTTTGGCATTGATTTTGATCCCATTTAAATCCTGAATCCTATCGAAATCAAAGATGCTGCCATATTGCAAAGTATGTAAGAGCCCAGATCCAAAGCCTCATGAAGAAAGAGCGATGTATCCAGGTCATACTACAAGATAGGGCAAATTGCCCTTTCTCAAAATGACTTTCCACTGACTTCCTGTTGATTTCCGATACATTCTGTACAGGTAAGAGAAGTAATCCTCTTACTCTCTTCACTTCAGGTCGCCCTTCAATGTGTCTAATAGACCACTCATCCAAATGAACCACGAAATCATCTATTATCCCCTGATAGACTGAGCTGATGTTTAATGACTGGGCATTCAGGATTACACTACTCCTTAACTATCTAAATTAATAATAAGTAAAAGAACATGTGTAGAAGAGTAAAATTACAAGTAAATATTATATAAAACCATTAAAATATTCAAATATACTAATTTCATATCCAAAATATAAATTCATCTCTCAGTATAAAACATCTGTTATTCCTATGTAGACAAATTTCCCATTTTCCTTGACCAAACAAGATTTAGACTGCAATGAATTAACACACGAAATGTCTCACTTCCTTAACTTAAATGCACAGAGAAATAGGTTCAGATACAGCACGTGGAAGTGCATCATCCCACACGATGAAGAGTTACCTATTTCCTACTCCTATCTTGCAAAATTTCATAGAGATATATTTTTTTTTTATATCAACTATTTTTTTCTCTGCTCCTTGGAAATCTGGACCACTCTTCAAAGTAGGCAATACCGGGTAGCACCTAATACTTTTAGTAGAGAATATATGGATAAAATACAAGTCTAGACTACCTTAGACATAATACAATGCAGAAGAATCTGGAGTACACTTGCTGCTTTCCGTTGTGGCTTGCACTTGGAAACAAAACCTAAATGCTCTAATTATGTTAGTCATTTTGACATAGCTATTAAGGTCAAAATAAATGCGAACGGATCATTTTCACTAGTTTAATGTTAGTCCTCATTTACCATGTGATTATAAAACTTTCAAAGCGCTCTTTTTGTCCAAACCAACATCCATCAAACGCTGCTAAAGAATAAGTTGCACAGCTTAACCCTTCTTCCAAACCTTATTAGGACCACTTATCACCAAATCAGATGGAAGAGAGGGATGGTCATGATGAAACATCAAAAAAGGGAAAGATGTCAGAAAACGTCACTGTTCATCCTTCACAAATACATATTAACCATCTTCAGAAAATAGTCCCGAAAGAATACGCTTTGGTTTGTTTATTTGTTTGCTTGTTTTTTTTATAACATATTCTCCTATATTTGCTTTATAAACAGTGTACTGGTAGGATAAATACAAGACCAGAAGATGTCTCTCCTATCAGTTTATATTCCCTTGTGAGGTGTGCCAAGAAAATAGTAAATTTTATTCAGTTGAGCAGAATCAAGGCTTCATAGATCACAGTCTTGATGGTGTCTCAGAGACAGAGGCCCTACTGGGGAGTTAGTTTAGGTGTGCACGGGCAAGTACCTGGGTCAAGTAGGAACGAGTCACCACTGAAAAACATGTCAATCAAGTAAAAAAGCAGAGCAGATCCCTCCCTGTAAGCCCACGGAGCAGAAGGGAGGTAGGGGATTTTCGCATTTTTGGAGTGTGATGTTGCATCTGGAGAAAACAAGGATGGTTTCCTATCTGGCAATCTAGTCAAATACCTGCATCTTCATCTCTCTCTGTAACTATCTGTGGGTCTTGCCACTATTGAGGGTGAGTTTCCAGACAGTGCAGAAATTAACTTTAGCTAAGAACTGAAAAGTCTTGTTTGACTGTATTTTATCAGTTAGAACATTGTCTGGTTTGGGTTTAAAATGCATCATCTGCATTGGATTTTTGATTGTGCAGCATCTCACACTTTTAAATGGGGAAATACTATCATATACTTTGCAGGTCCAGATTTTTATTCATTTCTCTAGATGTACTGCTGATAAAGTCTTTCAAAACCCAATGTTGTTAAACCATAAACATTAAAAATGATACACTGAATTTCAGGGAGACTACTGAATGCCTCACACCAGGCAGCATGGCAAAAAGCCAAAAACCAACTCTAGCTAAATTAAAAATAATTTCCCAAATGAAAAAGAAAATGTTTGCTCTCTGCCTTGTATGGCTGGCTGGAACGAGATGGAAATTATTTAAAATGAAAAAATAGTCCAGGTCTGTCCATTATTTCTTACTAATTTAGAGCAAGGGTAAAATTCTTCTGTAAATCCTCCTTCCTGCTCAACAGTCACATATCCAAGAAAATTTCAGAATAGCATAGGCCTACAAAATTAAAATAATGTATTAAATTCCAATAATTGTACTATGCTAAAGTTCACGTAACATTACTTTGGAAGACAGGAGAGCATTTAAAGTTATTCCCTTTTCTTTCCCCAGTCTTTTCTCAATGGCCAGTACTAAAGCAAAACTGTTGTTGAATACTTTGGATAACTTATTTTGCCTATTATTCCTCATATCGGATTTCCTGTATGTTCCTAACACGCGTGATGTAATTTGGGATAGTTATGTACATGGTCAGGTTTCTAGGACTGTTTTTACATTCTTCCTGTACAATTATCATAAACTTATACTGGAGTAATATTGCATTTTGGCATTAGCAGACTTGTACTTTTTTCTTGTTTACTATTGTAAAATCGTAGAACAATGTCTTTTTCTTAAAATTCAGTCTAATCTATACATTTTAGTGACTAAATTGAACGTGTATATAACTCACAAAAACAGTTGTTTCTTCAGTGAGCTATACTCATGCTTTTCCTTGCCTCTACAATAGAACTGTTATGTTCTATGTTAGCAGAACGCGAACAGTGGACTGACATCAGAAAACTCAGTGTAAAATATCTGCACATGCAGAAAAATCCTTCCCCTTTACCTACAGCCAACTCTGTCAGGGCATCTATTGACTCTAACTCCAAACTGATGTGGAAGGATGATCAAGAGGCTTAAGAGAAGGGGAAGAGATGGTGTGCAAATGTATATTCCTAACTTCTTTGCACGACCTTCAGGTTAGTTTTAAGGGTGGAAACAGCTGAAAGCATGACTGAATCTAATGACAGATACAGTATTTCTCTCTCTGCAGTTGTGTGTCACCACACAGTCATGAGAAGCACAATGAGTAAAGCCAGCTTTGCTGCTGGTTCTGTCATCCTGCGTAAGAGGTCACGCAGATACACAAAGAACCTATTGTGAAGGAAGTGGCAAAAGGAGAAAGAAGAAGTCATTCAAAAGAAATGTTGCCACACTACTGTTCAAAATGCCTAGAGATAATATTTTTTAATACAACAGCGTATAGTCTGGCAATATGAAATGGTCGGGTCAAGGTAAGCATCAAACTACCTTCATGGTTTCTGCATTTGGAAGGAACTTACAGGAAGTTTGCGGTACTTTCTTTTTGGGCAATTGTGATAGCGGTGTTTGTCCCCAAAACTGCCAGTGAGGGCACTGACCAGAAAAGTAGGCAGACCTAAAGGCATAGTCTATAGTATCTCTTAAAATCCATTTCCTGAACTTTCTTATTATAAAAGGGATCATGTGACAGCTCTACAGCATCTGTACGTACCTAGCAGATGACCCAAGATCCCCTCTCTTGTTCTTGGCTTGTTCAGTGGGAACAAGATCTGCTCATCTCATCAACCACGTTGACAGTACATAATGTCAACAAAATAAACTCTTCAGTTAGTTGTGCTGTTTGGGAAGTTCACAAGATAGCAGGGCATAAAAAAACCCAACCCAAACCAGACTATTTTATTATATCTTGTGGTTGCAGAGAAATTTCTACTTTGGTTAATAATTAACCAAGCCACTTACAGTGAAGGTCAGGGAAGAAAGTCTTACCTCTCCATAACCATTTATGTGAGCTCTTTACTGCCTTATAATAAAATTAGATACATTTTCTGTCTGCTTTCAGAAGCTATTGCTGTGTTCTTAGTTACAGCTCTTAGCAAACTTCTGCTAAAGACACTTCTTCAAATTGTACTAGAATTTCTATTCTACGCTTTACATGATATTAATTACCATTTTTGAGTTTGGGAAAAGAGACAGGTAAAATTATGTAAAGATAATTCACTGCAAATATGTATCAACTATCGTTAATAAACCAAAAATTTGCTGCCATTTATAAAAGCATTGATGAGTTTTAACACTTGGAAAATTATAACTCCACATATCCATTTACTCTTACTTTTTCTTATTCCTCCCTTCTGTGGTCAAGTCCCACTATTGTTTTGATATTTATGGTCTTCATACACGTCTGTATAATTTTTCTGTAATGAATTTCCTCCAAATTAAGAATCATTTTCCTTTCCTAAAATCCTTCCAAAAATGGAAAATTTCTTCCTGATTTTTAAGAGCTCAGATCTAGTTTGGTATTTTTTGCTCGTTGTTTTTTTTTTTCCTATAATGATTTCTTTGACATTCATTCTTTCCTAAATGTAGATATTCTGAGGTAAGCAAGGATATATGCCACATAGAACAGCAGAACAGAAGAAAATGACCCCAATTTATGACATTGGAGACAGACTACTTTCACATTTGTATCAGATGAGAATATTAAATAAAGAATTCGTTTCGCTGCTCTGAACAATGGATTTGCAATTTGCATAGAAAGAATGATGGCAAAACCTCATAACCCATCAGTGTTTTACCACAAGCTCAGTTCCATTACGTTTTAGTGGAGGTTCAAAGTTGTCTAAAGAAATCATTCTCTTCTTTCTCCAACTGTAAATGTGTCACTTGAGAGTTCAACTTCCAATAGGAGCAGTATCTGACACACAACTAATTTTAGAATATAAAGTGCTCTTCACCATATTGGAATACATATAATTTAAAATAACTGTAAACCTAAACTTTGGAAAAACAGAAAATTCAAGCACTAACAAAAAAGCATAATTTGTAATTGAAAGAAAATAATATTTAAAAGAAAAAAAAACTTTTTTGTCCTTCCAAAAAGAGACAGAAATTACTAAGTTTTATTTCCCAAGAGAATTATGCCACTTTTATAAAGAAAATTACAGTCACCACAAATTGCTCTCAACAATTCCAAAGCTTCTTCATTTGACCACTTGAAAATCAAAGTTCCTTAAGATTATAAATATAACTTTTTATAACTCTGTTATTACGTACTGTGAATGGGGAAAGGGGGCCAATCTTGTGGCCATAGCGTCGAATGGCCTCTCTGATGTGGCTGGGCTGGATGGCATCGCTTTGAGCCTCTATACCACAGGCTGCAGTGCTCTGCAACAGAAAAACACATAAATTGTTACTAAATCAAAAACACACAACAGACCTACAGTGCATAAAGTATGAAAATAAACCTTTATAAAATGGACCTTTTTTTTTTTCCTGAGGATACACATCATTGCTGCCACACACTACATTAGAGAAAAAAAGCTATTAACAAATCAAAGAGGACTTTTACATGAACTTTGCTTAAGAGACCCAAAGAACACCATATTTGTCCTCTTAAATCTTTCACCTAGTGCTGCTGTATGTTGCAATTGAAAAGAGCAGAAAATGTTCAAACTAAAATGAAAGGGTCATATAAGTCATACTGCAATAACCACAGGAACTATTTTTAAAACATTTCAGGCTCTCATTATGATGTCAAGGGGTAGGGAAAATATTGAACGAGTACCCAAAGTGGAAAGCAATTTGACACCAAAATCGCCATTGAGTAACATCAGATTGAAATTTGAAGATGAAACACGTCACATAATGGTGTTAAAGGGATGCAAAAATATTTTAATTACCTCATACTGGAATGTTTTCAAATTTCAAATGACTTGGTGGATTAAGGACCCTAAACGGGAAAAATAAGAATTCACTGCTACTGATCCATCAATTTCACAAAAATATCCCCAGGATATTAGAAGAAAATGTTACTCTCTTCTCCTTGCTAGTCAAACTGAAATATCGGTTTAGGCTCCATCTAAACACGGCTTCTTGCCAGAATTCACACGATTTATCAGAAAGAGGGCTCCTTGGTAACAAATTCATGAAAACTATATTAGTGAATGTACAAAAGAATGACAAAACCTTACATTATACACTGAAATTTAAGGTAAACACATTCATGGTCCTCCCACACATTTACACTCTATAGCAATGCTGTCAAACTTGGGATATTATTTAGAAAATGTTTTATTTTCAAGAGTGCTGAGTCGACTGGAGCCTGTGTGTACACACAGCATTATTCATACTACGATGGCAGATTCTTCCCTTGCTGACTGACATTCATAAAGGGAATGTGAAACTCAATTTTTTTCAGCTGGATTGAGCCTTCATGGACTAACAAAAACATTCTTCACCACGTTAACTTGTTTGTCTCAATGCCTCAGTTATATCCAGTATATACCTAACCAAATTGGATAAGTCATGGGAATATTTCATTAAAACGGTGCACTTTTTAGAACATAATTATTTCAGAAGTCATTAAGTCAAACAGTTAAGAATTGAAAATCAACTCACAACACCAGTGAAATATAACATATCAAAAACTACATGTCCAGCTAAATTTTTGTTCTGAGGAATTACAATGGAAATTGGGCACAGAAACAAAACATAATTAAAGGTAATATTAAAAAGGAAGACAAAAAGCAAAAGCTTTCAGAGAGGTTTTTAGCATTCACTAAAGGCTTTCTAAATGCAGTATAATAAGGGCAGAGAAAAAGTTGAACATATTAGGTATCTACATCATTGATGACACTAGAAGGAGAAAAATGTTTTTCTATCTGTCATTGTAAAAATCACTGGTTTAACTGTGAAAAATGAGTATTTGTTTTAGAAGAATAATAACACACATCAGAAAATCACAAGTCACTCCATTGCTCTGCAGTGAAATGAGTGCTGCCCTCACTTTTTTTCAAAAAAAAAAAAAAAAAAAAGCCCTAAGTGACTAACAGTGCTTCCTATCAAATTTAATCAAATCTATTTCCGTTGCGGTTTTAAGGTACGTATATCCCTCTCAGATAGACTACCAAGGATCTACAACAGAAGACAGGAATTGTAATATTTACATTTCCTACTCTGAATACGAGACATCCATATTTTATGCAAAGAAAACAAATAATTAGATTGAATACAATTAACTAGTATAAAAATAAAGCAAGTCAGGCAAAGTTGTTCTAGGCAAAGAAGGCAGATGCCTAATGCTGCTAGATGCAGGAAAATCACAACCACCTCTTTGCCTACTTTGCTTATGCTTTGACCCTCAAAACCTACGCTAAATGCTACTGTCAGAGAAGGGGATGATTATTTGGGATGGTGTCTACTGCTGTTGCTGTAGAGGAGCAGCTCAGCTTTTGTTGTTCCCTCAACAAAATTCAGTTTGCAGGCATTGCTGAGAAGCTTTGCCCTAATTCTGGCAGAAGGAACACCAAACCATATGTTTGGCCCTACAATAACGTTGGTAGTTAACATGCGATATAATTTAAATGTAATATTTAAAATAAAGCATGTTATTTCCATGTTTTGGTTTGGGTTTTGTTGTGTTTTTTTATTCAGGATTGTGCGCCAAATACCTTTTTTCTTTTCCTTTGTTTGGATTTGGTAGAGTCCTGTCCGATGCCACCATTCCCCAGGGCTCCTGATGGGGTTTTCCCGAGGTGTTGCTGTCCTGCTGACGCTGGGGGTGTGGGTGTTGGCGGTGGTGTGTTTTCAGGAGAGTCAAGATTGGTCTTCACACTTGTAGATTGCCCTACGAGATGGGGCTATGAAAGCAAAATGTCATACAGCTGTTATATAAACAAATCACCCCCAAAAATTAATTATTGCCCTCTTAGTTTACTGTTGGAAGACATGTAATACAGAATTCGGTTTGCTTATTCTAGAGGTTACTCTAATATCTGTATCGTAGCAATACACGCAATAAAGCACTTATTGCACTTGCCACTGTTGACAACTTTAACCTCCAAATCATCTTTTAAACGTGCTGCTAAGAATTTAACATTTGGAGCTATAATTTATTGTCTTTCCATCTAAACCCATAACTTCAATGTCAATAACCTCCATAACAAAAGTCTGTATCAATTCCCGAGTCAATAATATCTACTGTGAAAGCAACAAGCTACCAAATGCATCTAAAAGTAAAACATAAAGTGCATTAATATGTGAAAAAGTAAGATTTACCTCATTAGTGTTGTGATACTGTATGAAGGTGGCAGATATGGCATGACTGAACGGGTCACCAGCTTTGGGAGCCATGTCCTGCTTAACCAAAAGGGCCAAGTCCACCAACTGGAGGGGTAAAACCAGGTGATAAACAGGTAGGTTTAGTGACATGGTATTTGCGACAAACGCCATTGAAACAATGAGAACAGAGAGGAGTCGTGGGTTGAGACAAATTATTCTCAGCATTTCCGAGTTGGATACAAAATTAATCAGAGATATTTCAGCCTAAGGAACCTCTCTTTTCCAGTTCTGTAAATATAGGGAGTAATCTATCTACCCGAGAGGGCTCGGCTTGGCACTAAGGTAACTTTTTGTTTTCCAGGAAATCCTGCTTTTTAATCCAATTGTGCAACGGGGTTGAACGAGCCCCAGCGTGCTGCCAGAGGTCACATAGCAAAGTATGTGGTTTCAGTTTGGACTTGAATAAAGTTCGTGCTGGACTCCACTCTCCTCTGTAACCATTATAAAACATTTCTATTTGTGTATCAAAGATGGATGAATACGATATAGTAAGCGTCTGTCATACAGGGAATTGAAAGACAGACAGGAATCCAGGTAGGTTGGTTAGCTGAAGTAGGGACTGCATGATTCTCAAGGGGCTTTCAACATGTCACTTGAGGCTGAAGTGCATCCAAGAGTAATTAACTCCTTTTGTTTAACTAGAGTCCACTCAGTGTACTCCCTTACCTGTGCCACGGTCTCATACGCTAAATATGCCAAAATCTCCATTGCAACTGCATTTGGTTTTATTTCCATACTGCTGCAGTCCAACCAATCACGAAACTTGGATGCTTTCTTTGCTGTTGGTTCAAATTACAAGGGAAAAAGGAAAAGTTAACAACAGGTAGGCCAAAAACAATGCTTTTTTTTTTTTTAATGGTCATAGAAAAAACTACAAGCGTGAATGTGACTTGAATGGCCAAGGAAGGAATTATCAAAATGGAATTAGTGGGGAAAAGACTGCTATTTCATACCTAACATTTCGGAGACCCATAGTCAGCATGGAGTAAAGAGAAAAACACACAGTTAATCAATCATATGGGAGATTTCAGAACAAGGAAGGGTCTACCTCCAATGACTGCAGATGGGACAAACCTGATTTTGAACACGTTATTGTAAAAGAAATTATCTGATTGCATGACATCTTTGATGAATGGGAGAAAGCACTAGAAGAAATCAACACAAATCTGAGTCCAGATAAAATGAAATAATTGCATCAACAACAGTGAAGACAAATGGAGGAGGACAGAAGAACTAGGAAGTCCTTGTGTTAACCACGCAGGGATTAGGTGCTGACAAGCCAGCCAAAATGATTTGTAGATGAGTGTTTTTAAAATGTACTTTGGATATGAAGAAGTAAGGATAGATGTAGATCTGCAAGTGATCAACATTCATAAGAGAACTTCCCAGTGCTAATGGATGAGATCACTTAGGAGAAAATACAGAGAAAAATATGGGACAAAGAAACATGATATTTGTTGAGAGAGTGAAAGAAGGAAAAAAAAGGATGATCTTACTTAGGTCAGTGGTGGAAAAGCTTATCACAGGAAGCTATGGAGATTTGGGCAGAAAGGAGCTAGTAATAGAGAGGGCTTAATGAGGGCTGTTTGTGAAGCAGGACAAACCAAAATGAAGTAAATACAAGGTGGAAGAATAATTTCCAACAGCTTTGTCACAAAGACTCTTCAACAAGGATTAAAAAGCTAAAGAGAATTCAGGTATTAAACGGAAAACAGGTGTAAATAATGTTTTGTTTTTTTTAGGAGGGACTGAAAAAGCAGAATTGCTCAAGAAAAAGAAAAAAAGGGGGAAAAAAAGGCAAGAGAAAAAGTGTGAAGGTAACAGCAGGACCCCACAGAATGTTCTCTAGAATTTAAATCTGTAATCCTGTAGTACTTGATCCTTTGATAGACCATTTCTGTTGCCTGTCTTTAAAACTGCACAGAAATACGGCGAGCTGAAAGTATGAATATATATTGTTAGGATGGGCTTCTTGAAGTCCCTTCCAGGTTTAGTTTCTTGTGACACAGTTTTCTTGGGTTTATATTACAGTAAAAAGGGTTTGGTACTTTAAATGTAATGATACATTCAATTTTTACTAAAATAAGTAAAAAATAGCCTTGGTGTTATTTTTCTCACAAATGTTCTGCGTGGCCTTTAGTATGTTCTGTCTAGTTGAGTTCACATTATGCAACTGAATGTGTTCCTGAGTCTCTCTTGGACTGTAATTCTCTTATTCTTTAATGACACTAAATGTCAGTGAAAGAGAGCTATATAGACATGTTCATTTAAAAACACTGCAAAAATAACATTGTGATATTTTTATGGATTGCAATCCCCTGGTCAGCAACATTCAATTTTATTTCACAAATTTAAGATTTCTATTTGTTCTGTCTCCAGATGATAATTTTGGGGTTTTAAAAATGACTTTATCTCAAACCTCTCATTTCCTAAAGTCACCCTAATCTGAAGTATCATTTATCTAATGGCTCACAGATGTGTGATGCCAAATTATAGCAAAGCTTACAAAACATATTGAATTAAGAGAAGAAATGCTTACAAAACATGTTTTCCTACATTTGCTGATAGAGAACAGTATTTCAAATGTGTCATTTATTTGCCATAAATGAGTCACTCTTTCTTTGAATTTAAAAGGAAGAACAAGATAAGGTCTCTCGTTTAAAGACACCATTGTGTTCAAGTCTGTGTTGTAGGATCATGTGCTGTTTTGTCATGATTTTTACTGGCTCCTTCACCTCACTTTCTCTGACATTTGACCTAAAACCTTAGTCATCACTTAACCACTTCTGTAATGATGTTTTGCTACATGATCAAGCCCATTAATTTACAGCTCATTATAGTTGCGGCCCACAAGTACTTCTAGTAAGTTGGTTTTCAGTGCTAGTAAAGCCCTAATTCTGTCATCATGTTATTAGTGTTGGAATGGCGTATCCTGATGAATTTGGCTAATGTTGAATAAATTCCACAGCAGGAGCTTACAGCCTAAAATAGAAAAGACTCTTTAGTAAGTTCTTTGTGTCTCTGCGGATAGGGAAATAAAAGCAAAAACTCGCTGCTCTTCTCTAATTTTAGATGCATTCCGAAAAACCTGCAACCATGAAACTAAAATGCTGACTACACCACCACCATGAGAGGCTCCAGGCAAGCGTGGTTCTTTTAATCCATTAACTCTTTGCCGGGTTCCATCTTTGCAGCCGTCCCCACCGGCACAGGATTCGAGCGTGTAGAAAGCTTGGTAAATATTCAACTAAAATATTCTGCCTGACAGCCTGAAACTAAGCTCAATTAACTGTTCCCAGGAGTTATGCAGACAAAGAATTTAAAGTTTTACTATTGTGGATGAAACAAAAGTGCTTTCAAAAAACATGAGGTTCTGCTGTGTTCTCCATTACATGAAATAATAATCGAACATGTTAATACAGTGCAGCCATTATTATACTTACAAAAACTCAATTGCCGACTTTCACAAAATTCTGCGTACTGGACCGAGTCCATCATTCGTGTTTGTCTTTCTGCTCTCTGACAAAAGAGTAGAAGCACATGATGTACCTTATTCCAACAAGAACTGCATTCCACGACAGAAATTATAGCACCAAAGCGCCCCTGCCATAACCTTGAACTAACCCTCCCAAATTAAACATGCGTTGAACAAGTCAAGATGCAGAAATAAAAACCACAGGTTGGCTATTAGTCTTGTGAGTTAAATCTCCCAGAGGAGCCTGTCAATTCTTCTTTTAAAAACCTGCTTGCACACCCACGACAGTGATGAGGGCTGAGTCAGGAAAGGTGCTGAGCGCTCTCGCCCTGAGCCATCGCCCAGATGACCAGAAAAGTTAAAAATTCTCCTGAACCAAGGCCAACGTGTTCTGCATTGAGCAGAACTGAAACCGTGGGCTTTTAAAAATGGGAGCACTAGGAGGACGCAAAGAAATAAATTCCATTACATCGAGGATGTCCCAGACAGAGGTTAGCATTAAGGTGTCCCTTCCCACGCTCAATACACAGTCATAACTAAGGCGGTAAAATGTGTCTGCTTTATTTGATTTTGTTTTTGATTTTGTTAATCTATGCTTGATTTTTTTATACTTCTGACCGCCTACAGGAAAAGAAAGGGAACGGGATGGAATTAGAGCTCATTCAAGAAAAAAGTGGCAGCACTGAAGTTCATGGGTAGGCTTGCATGTGCTTGAGTGTTGTTTACTTCAACAGCGCAGAGGTGATTTTCACAAGGGAAGGGTCTGGTCTCAGGAAGCGATTAAATCCTTCACATATCAGACGCAGGAAGAGGTAGTTAGATTAAAGAGAATGATTATCCTCTCCAGAAGCAGACAGCTTACTCAAGTCTCTCAAAGAAGGAAAGTAGATTGACTTAAACGTCAAGGAAAGGAACATAACTATCTTCCAAACAATAACCCCATGAATAAATCATTACACCTGGTAAGAACAGAACCCTAAGGAAGGATGTAAAGTGGTATCAGGAGTGGCTGGTAGCACGGAGACTTTTCTGGTGCAACAAGTCCATACAGCTTTAGAATGGTCTATAAATAACCAGCAAATGCAGGAGAAAGAAACCAGACGGGTAGCATAAGTATATAATCTTTAAGGAAACAGCAAAGCAGAAGACAACAGCAGATCAGCTTTCCTCTTTGCTTCTCAATATTATAAACACTAATTACTTTCTTGTACATCATCTCCCCTTTGGAAAAAAAATAATGTTCCCTTATCTCTATGTTTCTCAGGTATACTTTATAAACTCAAAATGAATCAATAACCTGATAAAAAGGGAAAAGAGAGAGCATTAATTAAAATTAATTAATTAAAATTAATTAAAATTAATTAATTAAAAGAGTTCACATTAATGTGAACACGGTGTTACTCCAAGCCAAAACAGTTTAAAGGAAATGGCATTCACTGCTGGGGAAGTCACAGAAAGTTTGTGAAAATGCTACAACCTGTAAGTAATGCTTTCTTTTAAGTCTAGAGAGTACCCACCTGCTCTTCTTCACAGTCTTTATTCTTCAACTATTTTTATTTTTTTTTTGAAAGTAAGAAACAAGACGGGACGTTTTAACTAAGAAACAGTTTTGTTTTTATAGAAGTGAAATTTTCCAAATTCTGTTCTGGGAAGGAGTAGCAAGTCACTCCAACAGGACTGAAGTCCTCTTTCATCAGTATAAAAGCAAGTTTGCTGGGAACCTTTCCTACATGAAGGAACACTGAAACCCCTCAGGACATGCCACCTTGAAGCAATCTCAGCTTGAAAACGGACCCAATAAAACAGAACAGTGGCACTGCCCCACTCATTTATCAAAAGAATAAAAAATATATAGGTTTTGCACCCTCTATAGTAGTAGGAGTCACTCTAAGCAGTTAAGAAGCTGAGTTATGTGGCGTACAGCACAGTTAAAATACTTTGCATGCTTTCCTTGGAACATGCTGAAGGACGCAGTAGATAGGACCTGGCACAGTAAATGTATGCTTAGTCCTCCAAAAATGTGTTGCATTATATCTTTCTTTCAGCATGAAGAACTAAAAAGGAAGACTAAAAAGGGAAAGGAGAGAAAAGGTAAAGGGTTGCATGTTGTCACCTACCACCCAAGATGAAAAATAATCTTATTTCGATGCCATTTTAAAGCTCTGACACTTGACATATAAAGCTCTTTGTGTGAGGGAGAAGGCAAGAGGCCAAACGTTAACTTGCTGACCAACCATTTTGTGTTGGAAGGAAATGTGCCGAGTAGCTGCTAAGCTGGAACATTTGAGAAACGTAGGCAGCATGGCTGGACACCCCTGTTTTTGGCAACAATGTCAACGATGACGATGTTGGCACCCCAAACTGCTTGCATATTCATACCGTGGCGTGATTTCCTGATCTCCTTCACTAAAGACCTCTTCGTTGTGTACCCATCGGGGCTTCGAATGAGGTAGGTGACTACGCCAGGGAGAAACAAACCTGCCCTACAAAGGCTGGTATTACTGAATCAGTAGGCTAAATCAATCTTATTAATTCATTTTTATTATTCAGATGAGACTAACAGGGAACTGTATGTTGTACCTCACAGTTCTGGGGCGGTAGGTCAAAAATTACCTAGATTTAAAAACAAAACCAATTAAAAAAAAATCATTTGAGAAATAAAGAGCAAGGTAGCTCAATACTGAAGAGCTTACAAAATATGCTGAAAACACATTTTCAGCCTTCTGTATCTTGAAATTATCTGAGGATTGTCACTATCTGAAAATTTTTGTTACATAAAGGAAAAATGTATTTACTCTTCTGAGAATCACTTGAATTGGTAAGCAAAGAAAAAAAGGGTTTTAAGGGTAAGCATTTTCAAAGATTAAGCTTACTCAGAGTTTTATACAGAATATAAAAATGCCACTTGGGGAAAGATCAATAGCTTTTGTAATGTAATACTTGATTTGGCTATAAAGTACAGACATACAGGGAATTTTTATCATTTTTACCCACCTCTTATAGAACATACCATACATTCTGCAGTAACCATTAATCTGAACCAAGTCTGCATAGCAAACTTGAGGCCTTTGATGTCATACTGTTTTTTGAGTGCTCATGTGTTTAGTACAAAGTTCCCAATATTAGAAGAAAACATGAGGTCTTTTTCTGGCAGACTAAGATGATCCCAATTTTAATGTATTTTCACAGTTATAAATAGCAAAAATAGTTTTGCTTTTTTTTTTCCTCTACTGTACTGTTAAACCCATTCCCCCCAGTAAACAGAATTTAAGACATTAAGAACCTAAGATTCTTAACAGTCTTACCTGTTACAGAGATGTTAAGTATCTCATTTATACTTGTAAGTATAAATGACATGAAAAGAAGATGTAGACCATGACAAACATTAAATAAAATAGGCTTTCTTTTTCATTAGAATTTTTCATTACAGAAAACTGGTGATTTTCTGTCCAGGGACAAAAGATGGGATTCACTTGAATCACATCTGCAGTAACCTACAGTCCCTCTATAGTAAAAAAATATATTAGGTGCTTTTAGAGAGCAACTTCATCCTAAACTAGATGTTTAAAATAAGTCAGAGGAATCACATCTATGAATTTGTCTGAAGTTCATCAACTGTGGACATCAGCGATGGAGCCCTAGGGACACTGCTTAGGTCTAGATGTCCACCTTACACACAGCCTCAGAAAAGCAAGACAAACCCTGCTCTGATGAGTGAAGAACACCATCACCAACACGGCAACTTCTATTTCAGGGCTAAGCAAAGGCCAGGACTAAAGAATGACTCAGTAAATTTGGTTCCTGCTCTGATCTCAAAGAAATGCAAGTATATACAAAGGCGGCTTTGTACCCCGGGTGTGTGTTAACCCCATTCATCTTCCTCAAAGCATGTAAAATGTAATCTAACAAAGTATGTGCAGATAAAAGGGGGGGAAGGGAAGGGGTGAAGGGAGCTGGCAAGACTATTTAAGATTATGTAAAAATTTCAAGGGAATTAGAAAGAAAGAAAGCAAATGAAATTGCACAGACAATAACAAAATGAATGGATTGATTCCCAGCAGCCATGATCTCATTGCTTAAGGAATAAATAAAATTGACCTGCTGATAGGGACTCACTGCCCCTGTATAACTTTGCCCTTAAACATATGCAAAATCTACACATACTGTATTTATTTGGAGCAGCTCCACATCATATCCAAATTCCTTGTCTAAATTTATTACTGCTAGTCTGAAACGTGGAGCTGGAACCTGCAAACGAAACATTTCCATTTCATGGGATGACTGATTTCTACAGGAAAGTATTTTTTTCTGCTATAATAAGTGTCTGCATGAATTTTGTAAAACTATGTCTTAAATTTATGGCTATCTTCTACCCCTGCTTTCCAAAGAAACATAAAATAATTTTGGATAAACTATGTACCAAACTTAAAATGTTACAACTGACCTTCCCTCGCTTTTCTGGTTGAGGACACTGTAAGACCTTTCTGTGGTTTCCATCTGGCTGTACACCAAAAACTTTGTGCACCAGCTTAGAATTAGGATACCTTTATGCCTTCTGGATAGCATTCTTCCAAACGCTTATCCTGACTCCGTATCAATTCATAAATAAGGTTCCGATAAACAGTTTAGCACCTCACCTGTAAAGCTTGTGTTCATCAAAACAGGAATCACTGCATTGTTTGGGAGATATAAATGGCAAAGCAGCCCCTTCTGCATAGTAAGTTTTAATTTTTTTTCTCTATTTGCAGTCAGAATCAGACATTGCACTCTATTTTATGACAATACAATTATTATAGAGGCTCACTTGTAAGCAAAATATTGTAAGCCATGAGAAATTTAAAAAATATTTCTTTTAGCTTTATGACTAAATATGGATATGATATCCATATGACTATATGGATACATAAATAAAAAGACAGACAGCTTAGAAATGTGTATTTACTTAATATTTGTATCAGATTTTTGGCAAATTTATTTTAGTTATTCTGTTATGTGTCATCTCAAAAAAATCCTTAAGTACCTCTTACCCTCGTAATATCTTCCCCCATTGTTACTTGCAGACATCTTGATTTTGAACCTAATTTATGTACAGCCGCTTGCATCCAGGAGAGGTAATTTAGCACTGAATAACTAAAGAGTTGCCTTACAAATAATCTTACTCCCTGGAACCCCATTCCTTCCACCCCACTGAGTGACTCCCCATGTTAGGCTGAAGTCCTGTTTGGTCTTGTGACCAGAAACGCATGATTTTTGTTCAAAAATTGTTGGTTGTAGATGGGTGCTGGCTCGGAGTGGTTACAGGCACAACGTGCCTCCCGCACTTGCTCACCATCTTGGGTGTAGAAAAGGGCTGGAGGAACCAGTCCTGCTCCTACAGATCCAAATGGAATGGCAACAGGTGAAGGGGGCTGTTTCCACTGAAAGTTCACCAGGATGTCAATCCAATCCTAGCTTCAGTGAAACTCAATACCAAGACATAGTCATCTATTCATCCAACTACAATAGGCCCAGAATTATTCACTTTACAGCCACAACTTGTTAAGCAATACATCCAGTAAAGTTAGTTAACCTGAACAGAAAGTTTGGTAACAGCAAGGAACCAGCCCTCTCATTTGCTGCCTTTAATTGGTAAATGCAAGTAAGAGAAGAAACCTAATTTTAAAAAAATTGCATCGCAAAACTCTGTCCTGTTAATAGCCTGCATCAATATATGCTTCTAAAAATACATTGGAGAGTTTTGCTAATGTTAAATGAGAATGAAGAAGGAGGAAGTCCTCGAGAACATTGGTTTTATACTCTGTGTGGAAAAGAAAGGAAAGCAAAGTGAACCCAAGGTACCTACTAGTAAGCAATACCTGAGATAAACTTCATTATCCTGTAAGGCATGTGTCTGCAATTCTTTGTGAATCAGGCCTGCTGTGAAATGCCCTCCTGAATAACCCTCTGGAGCTCCACAGTAAAAGGAGGAGCATAAGAAGATTAAGAAAAATTTTGACTAGAAGAAACTTGAACAAGTTTCAGGCCACATGAACAGTCCATATTCATTTTACTCCTGTTCTCTTATTTGTAAATATTCTTATATTCATTTACAGTAGAGGAGTCAGTTCTCACAGTATCTGCCATTCTTTGGGATATCACCATCCTGCACAAGAAATTACCAATCTGGGCAGGAGATTCACAAGTACTGCAATGCAATAGGCACATCCAGGCAGGCATCCTTGGCAGGTGATGCTCTTTCAATCAGAATGGAATAAGAAAGGTTTATAATTAAAAATAGCTTCTTCAGTTGTTCTTTCTTGAAAAATTACATTTTAAAAAAAAGACCAACTATCCAAAATAACGGCAGAATGTATGGGAACAAATGAGGAATTCAAGACACACAACTTTTGCTATATGCACGAGTAATTTGGTGTGCATTAGAGCAATCTACTTCATAAATCTGAATTAGGTCTTACAATTTATAGGTGAAATCCCAGCTCTGTAGTGTCCCCAGGAAAGCTTCCATTAACTTCAGTAGCTGTAGGATCTCACCCTGTGAACGTCCTTCCTAACTTAAGGTTGCATTTAGTCTAGATGGTTATCAGCCTTTCGTCAAAGGAGAGCAAAAAAAACCAGATTCTCAAAATGATACACAGATTCTAAACCAGCCTTTTCTCTACATGCTGCCACGTGCAGATTAGAAATCCTACTTCTCTATACGTAAAGGTATTTCAGAATGTGAAATGGGCCTGGAGAGGAGAACTCTGGCCGCTGCTGAGCTGGCTCAGTTCTTCCATAAACTCATTACAGCGTTGCCTCTTGGGCTAGGACTCACTTTATTATACAAGGTTGGGTGGTTTAGGGCAAACTAATCACCTCTATAACAAATGGGAGAAGAGAAGCACTTCTCTAGGTTGATCACACCTAGGGCAGGTGTGGTAAGAGAATGTGGACATGGCCTTCTCCCTGTAGAGGTGGGAATGCAGACCACTGATAGAAACAGAGAGCTGGTTGCCCGCCGAGAACTTCTTCACCCTTTAGCAATACGGAACGTCTTGTTAACACAAACTGGGAGATTATAAAACAGGGGATGCCCCTAGAACAAAACACTGACCTGGTTTTTGAAAGGAAGGCCCCTAACTCTTTAATTCACATAATTTATTAACTACAAAAATAACAACATTTAGCTCAGCCATTTTCCATGCCAAATCCAAATCTGACAACCTTTATGATAAATTTGTGCACGAAGTATATCAATTGATGTCTGTAAGGAAAGCATTAAAATTAATTAATTGCAGTTATATATAATGAAAATACATGGTACTACATGTATGCAGATGTGCTCTCCTTGGCTTGTGACCGGAGAGTCACAGTTACTTGAATTAACTTTTTCTCTTGGAAAACTACAGCAGAGTAGTATTCAAAAATGTGTTCTTGATTTCTTAACACAAGAAGTGCACATACAGACATTTCACATTCAACTCGTGGTAATTACGCCGCTTGGTTTAATTCCGTGGTCAGATCTTTATTCTTTCGGAATAGCCTTTCTAATTTGATAATTTCAAGTCGTGGACCTCCAGACAAAAATCACATCGGGAAATTCAGGGAATGAGTGAGTCACACATTGAGTTAAAAAGGAAATCCTACTCTCAAAAAATACAGTGACCAGTATGCATTACAGATAATCTGCATGTGTTTTTATAAAGACAGAATAGGCTTTAAGCTCAAAATAATTAGTAAGAGAAATGTCTCCCTCAACTTTGCAGCTGCTCTTAAACAGCCTGACCAGAAAATCAGGACTTCTCTATTCAAAACTCCTACCTAGGTCCTGCTACAAATTTGCCATCTAAGCATGAGCGAGTGCAAATAAAGGCTGAATTAATCAAAGTTGTAAGGCTCAAGTTTCTCAATTGTTGCAAAAAAAAAAAAAAAAAAAAAAAAAAAAGTGGTGGTTTGTACTGATGCTAAACCAGTGCAGACTTTGTGCACCGTGATGCCATGATTCACGCTCACCTCTTATCCCCAGATCGTACAGGCTGGGGGAGAAAAAGGCAAAACCAAAACTGCAAAATGTGCCCAGGTATAAAGACCCTAAAAATCACTGTCTGAATTGAAAGGCTTTGAGAAAAAGCATTAGGATATTTCTTTTCATTGGGACCTCATTTATGACACTGAGAGAATTCGTCCCAGCATGAATATTTCATTGGCCAAATGTTGATGACTGTGTGACACTTGCTATTTATTTCACTACGCAAAATCTTCTACGCTGCTATTCTTACTGTTTCTTAATTTCCTTAAATATGAGCAAATTTATCTTCATAGTAGGCTTGTAAGCATTATCTCCACTGTATACAACAGAAATAGAAGAATAGAAAGATTCTTTTCCCAAACACAGTTTGTTTAATTGGCAAACGCTTCTCTTTTTTACCTCTACTTTCTCTATTTCCTTTTCTAATTTTAGAGAGCAAAAGGAAAACGTGAAGATTCCGGGATCCAACAAAATGATTTAGCATCTGGAATTAAGTTAATTTGAACTGTCAGCTAATTTGGCTAATATGGTACAATCTATTTAGTCATTCCCTTACACTATGCCTATTGATAAATACACCACAAAATTATTAAATGTTTACATAAAACCAAAGAAACATATGCTATCATTAATTCAAAACAATCACCACCATCCAAAGCCACTACAGCAGTTTTCTTATTAAATATCCCCATTACTTCCTCTGGAAAAAAAAAAAAAAGGAAAATCGCAATAAAAATTTTTTTAATTGCATAAAACTTTCACAATAATACTTCAACTAGTTAAATTTCATTTTGCACAAGAAGTAGAACTGAAACTTTTAGGTGAAATGTTATTGATATGTCATTTTAAAGCAGAAACTTCAAAATTTTATGAACAAAATTTGCCAGATTTTGTTACTTCTGCTGAGTTCAGAGGAATACTTCGAGACTTTCAAGGCTGAAAGTCAAAGTGAAACTCACTGTCTTGTGAAAAACTATGCAAGCATCCACTGTCAGCTTTTAGTATATGAAATGTAGATGTTCTGTACTACTGAAACCACAGTTTCTTAGCAGTAAACTTCTAGTGAATTGTATCTTAAGTAATCTCAGCCATTTCACAGCAAAACAAACAACAAAGTTGCTTTGGGGAGCCCCGTCGAGTCATCGTACCTTATATTGCCTTTGGCAGAAGAAACAGGTCCTCCATATCCTGGTCTCCTGCTCTGCAACACCAATTGCCCCCCAACACCCATGACTACTACAGACCTTTAAGCATTTTTAAAATATGAGGTATAATTACAATAGTTTTCATGGGATTTTTTTTTTTTTTTTAATCTTGAGATGAGTGGAAGGAGAGCAAAGAGCATTTACTGTGCATGGACTCGTTACCATAAGCTTTACTGATAGTTTATCCTGTTTCCTAAAGAAAGCAAAAAACCCCCACCGTGTCTCTATTAAAAAGCAATCAGATTTGGTATCCTGGTGACACTTTAAAGAGCACATTATGTGGGAAAACAAAATAAACATTTACCCTGGCAAATGAAAGTGAATTTGGATTTTGACATACTTGGCAAGAAGGTAGAATTATATTCATGTCAAGTATGCAGAAAAGCTAATATAATATTTAAATATTTGCTTAAGTAATATAGAATTTAAAACAACACATTAGAAGAAACATTTTTTTGTGAAATATTTTTAAGTTTTTTAGTGTAGGACATGCCATGAAAGTAATATGTTCAGCTGATGTTTCAGACTTCTACAGCCTTTGTTACACATTCCCTTCACTTGTAAAGTGGTAAATAGTCTTCACCTTCTACTGACAAGTCTTTATTTATATTTCCAAGACAAAGGCAGTTCTTATACTGATGGTTTAAGCTGATAATGAATATATGCTGCTTTCCAAAGAAACAACCTTTGAGAATCTGAATCTTACAAATATTGATATAATGAGCTAATGTGAACAATATCTCAGTTAAATCCTACACCACTGTTCCATAATATGCAATTATATTAAAACTCCTTTACTTTGCATCAAGTCATAATTCAGTGAAGACAGACCTTTCTATCGCTCAGAATGTATCTAAATGTTCTATGTCAACAACCTCTGAAATTCTCAACTATATTTAATAACGTAGCACTAATTCGTAAATTAAGCTGGATACTGGATGCTAGTTTTAGTTTTGAAAGTATTTTTATGCACTAAGTTTGCAGATACTGGATTTTCTTTTTTGAGTATAAATCTAAATTAATATTAGCCACATATACTTGCAAAAAACAAATTTACCAGTGTATCAGAATTATAAATGATTATGAAGTTTGAGGTATAATATTCTGAATTACTAATGGTATTTGAAAACATTTATTTTAAGAAAAAGCTTTGCTTAATTTAATCTCATTTGGAGAAATATGGATAATTAGAAAATAATTTGAAACATTTCTAAATTGCCATAATAATACCATAGTAATTTAATGAAACAACAATTGTATGTTGCAGAAATGTGTCATCTTAAGATCGCTTGAAAATAATTCATTTAAACATAACCCGATTTGTAAATATGAACTATTAAACTAACTGCTCAGATTTTCAGTTCTCCTAAATCAGCACAGCTCCTCTGAGTCCCATCACAGAATCATAGAATCATTTCAGTTGGAAAAGACTCTTGGGATCATTGAGTCCTACCATCAGCCCTACTCTACAAAGTTCTCCCCTACACCATATCCCCCAACAACACATCTAAACGACTCTTAAACATGTCCAGGGATGGTGACTCAACCCCCTCCCTGGGCAGCCTGATCCAGTGTCTGACCACTCTTTCTGTGAAAAATTCTTTCCTAATGTTCAGTCTAAACCGACCCTGTTGGAGCTTGAGGCCATTCCCTCTCGTTCTGTCACTAATTACCTGTGAGAAGAGACCAGCACCAACCTCTCTACAGTGTCCTTCCAAATAGTTGTAGAGAGTGATCATAAGACAGAAGCCATTGTCTATTTCCAATCCTCAATTAAAATCAATATAAAGAATATTCAGACTGTAAAACATAAACAAAAAGGGCTAGTTTGAGGAATCTGACTTTCAACCTTCTTAATTTGCAGTGCCCGACAGGGAAATTGTTATGCGGCATTCATAAGAGCTCTTGAACATAGTATTCATTCATCTATTCTGTTATAGAAATAAATTTAACAAGAGACTTTTCCCTGAACATATTCTTAAAACTGCTTGCAATGAAAACAATACCTTCCAAAGATGTCAGCACTGTCCAATTCAACACGCAAAATTTTCAGTCACAGAAGGGGAGAAAAGATAACATTTTTAAATATAGACAGATTTTTTTTTTTTTAAATTTTACTTTTATTCTACAGTAGGTCAAATGATTTTAAAAGGTAGGAAGTTTTGAATTCAAGAGCTTAGCAAGACATAACCCAGAATCCTACAATGAGGATAATCTCCTGAAAAGGAAGTCCTGGCTCTAAATCCTGTTCAAAATCAGTTATAAAGATCCTGAATATATATCAAAGTTCAGGTTGATATTCTTATTGCTGGGCATTGACAGCTTTGTAAATTTAAACTGAAAATTAAAATAATTTAACTTGGGAAATGTCAAAAAACCTGTTCACGTTTCTAAAGATTCCTCTCATTCTATTTAGGTTTTCTTGGAGGTTCAGACTCACTGAAATGGAAAGGTTCGGGGTTTTTTGGGAGCTGGAGAGGTGGCAAGATGAATCAAAGATTTATGTCAAAAAGAAAAATTAAAAAAATCACATAGCCTTACTCACAGAATAATGGAAAGATGTCTTCAGTTAAAAATTCTATACTTGATAATATAACATGATTGGGATGCAAAGAACAATACCTTTAATATCAAGATTTTGAAGCACAGCTTTGAAGGTTGAAGTCTACCTCATAGTAAAGCTGCTTATCGTGTAGCAACACCAGGTACCACAGTTTGGCATCAATAACTTGACTGCGCTGTCAGAACTTGCTATAGATTCTCATGCCACCATATAGGCTGTTGGAGAAAATTTACTCTTTGTTGGCGGTTGCTTGGCTTCCTCGGAGTTTCTGAGTTTTTCTGACATTTTTAGGGTCAGATTTAGTATTTCTCATAGATGCCAATGTCTCTGCAGCATTTTTGTCTCTTTCTTTGAAATACAATATAGGGTAACAAAGTTAGTGGGCAGAGAAGGCATCTCACCAATACATTTCTTTAAATACTGGAACTAGAACTCAGATCTCCAGCAACAGTTAATTCCTATTTTAAGTAGGGTGCGATTAGTAGCTGGAAATCTGCTCGAGTTTAGTACATCTGAGGATGCTATTACAATTTTCAGATATAAAATAATTAGCTGATGATATGAGCTGACAGCTAATACATCTACAATAAACATAAAAAAAATGATTTCCAAGCGGATGTAGAGTATGTGTTCCATTTCTAAGCTGTTTGATATGGTCTGTGTAAGGAGCTAGGACTCGATACCAGATGCTGTATGTTCTACAAGCTTTTTCTGCAGATGTCTGCAGCCTGAGAAAATCAACAGTGCTTTGAATAACACTCCTAGTAAAAGCATCTTCTTGTCAGAGTCACTGTATGATATAGGATATGAATCCCACACAAGTGGATGAACTGATTTTAAATAATACCATCTGACAATGGTAGAAAAAACTCTTAGTAGGTCTGACAAAGTCCTGGAAATGGCTGTTAGCCTTGGGAAATAAAATCCAGCCCTCTGACAGAGACTACCCGTCCTTCTTTCGTTTGATCAAATGGAAACCCAAATTTAATGATTGCTTCCGAAGTTCCAGAGGCAAAGTTTCAACAGCGCTTAACACTGCTACCAAGGAGCCCGTATCTTTGCTCCTCACATATGCCATTCAGAAGAAGAGACTAGAAAAAAATGTTTAAGAATTATTTGAGTATAAAATATATGCATCTTAATGTATTTCTGATAATACCACTTTACATGGCTTTCCTGCCACTGCTTTTAATGAAATTTCTTTCAGAAAAATGAAAGAAAAATCAACTTAAGCCTCTAGTGTATGTTAGAGAGATACCAACATGCCAAAGAAATTCTAAAAGCCTCCCACTACTTGCATACAAAAGTGAAAATATTTACATCTCAAGCCATAAATCCACACGTTCAACTGAGAAGTATTATTTGCTCAAAAATCTGTGCCCCCTCTCCCCCCACTTGATAAAGACTGTACTGCATTCACATAAATCCCTGCAATATCAGTATTTTTTCTAGAGACATAGTATTATGCTCTTGCTGTCCATGAAAATAGAGGTCTAGTTGTGGATGCACTCTGACGAGCCAAAGTGGCAGCAACAACTAATTTTTGCCACGTTAAAGTTAGCTAAATATGATCCCCAGATTATTAAAGTGGTCAAATGCTGATCTCAAGAATATCTATAAGATTGAATTTTGCATGTTTGCTCCACAAGGACTTTATATAAGGTAGCTATCTGAAAATGAAAATTTACTGTTTTTCCCCGAGTGCCCAGATTAAAATAAACTTTTCTGATTCATTTAAGGAAGGTGTGTAATTGTCTAGTTATCCTCAATTTTAATCAAAGATGAAGAAAAGTGGAGATAAATTTTAAAGGCAAAAAACATACTAGTTTCTTATACAAACAGAAAACATGCTACTTGTGTAGAGATAATAATTATGCCAGGTTCTTACCCATGCTGTTCTGCCAGGAACATTATGGGTCCATTTTTTAGTGGACTGGGTAAGGATGCATCTCACGTTTTGCACCACGTAAAGCTTAATTATATTACTTTACCGTTTCAACAGACACTTAAGATGCTTAAATCTTCCTGCTTCTGATTCCATAGCCGTGAGACATGTGTGAAGCTATCACTGAGTGCAATTTTGCACAGCAGCCAGATCATATTCTTACGGAAGAATACAGCAAGCAACGTTATAGATAAAATAAACCACAACGACTGAGACAAAATGAAAGACAGAAAACCCTGTTCTTTGTATACATAAAACGTCTATTCCAGGAAATACCAGCAGTTACAGATTACAGAAAGTGCAGAAGCTGGAAAGTCCAATTATACGCTACCTAGACTTTTAAACAGTTTTTAGAAATTTGAGATGGTTTATCATCTACGTGTTTTATAAAAGGTCTTCTATTTCTAGCCCACCTGCCATTTTAATAACCGAAAGGGGAAACTTCAGCACAGAACCAGAGAACTGTGGAATAATTATACCAGAAAGAGCTTGGGACCTTTCCAGAGGTCTCTAATTCAACTTTCTTCTCAAAAGAGGTTCACTTGGTCTAAGTGGCTCAGGACCTTGACCAGTCAGGCATGGAGTGTCTCCAAAGCTGGAGACTTCCTCAAACTCTCTGACCAAGCGATTTTTGATTGGAATTTCCCCCCCCCCCCCCCTATTACTGATCAGTTCAAATGCTGTCCTTCACCTCACGGCCTATCACCATGCACATTCAAGCAGAGTCTGGCTCCATCTCCTGTAGCTGCAGACAGCAATAAAATTTCCCTTTAGCCTCCTCTTTTTCAGGCTGAACATGCTCTAGTCTCCCAGCCTTTTGTTATGCGTCAGGTCCTCCAGGCCCCTAAACTTCTTGATGACCTTCTGCCAGACTGGCTTAAGTATGTCAAAGTCCTTCTTGTATTTGGGAGGACAAAACTGGACGCAGATTCCAGATGTGGTCTCACAAGTGCCAAATAGCTGGGAAGTATTATTTCCCTTGACCTGCTGGCAAACCTCCTGCTAACACAGCCCACCATGTGGTTGGCCCACAAGCTGTCCTGTTGCACGGGGTCAGCACATTTGCTGACCCACATTTGCTTTTGTTGAACTTCATGAGATTCCCATCAGCTCATTTCTCCAGTTTATCAACAAGGTCCTTCCGAATGGCAGGCCTGCTTTCCAGAGATGCGACTGCTCTGGTGTCATGATTCAGTATTTATTTGCCATGCTATGAATTAGTGCTTTTATTTGGTTTACAAAATCCAACAGCTAATAGTTTCTTGGTTTAATGCATAAAGAGAAAGAAATGCTTCAAGAAAATGCAGCACAAAGGGAGGCAACTGCCCTGGTTAAAAGGAGACGTCCTTTGTTCACTTTAATGCCTTGCACCTTAATTTATATGTAAAGCTGATAAAACTAAAATCCCCATGGCACGCATACTTTATATTCTTTATTGTACGTGTGTTCTTATTCGTAATCTCAGTACTAAAATGGTATCTCTTCTGAAAATCTGCCGAAGGATCCTATTTTAGAGATAGCCTAAGTGTCAGGTTATCAGCGTAGCCCTATCAGAATCAGCTTTGAAACCAAAAGTACTGGTATTTCTAACATACCTCTTAATTCACTAGGAAGCAATTATTAGATTACCTCAATGACCTTCACCTTAGGCAACAGATCATTTGACTTTCCTAATGACACCTGAATGCTAGTATGAATGTTGGTGAGAAGGCTTGGCAAATGAGGATGAAAATTACAATACTTGTGCTTAGCAACTGGGTAATACTTAATCAAAACTTGTGAGGTGCTGGCATTTAAACTGGAACTTACTCGAGGATGGCGATACATAGTGACTATTGAGTGAATCAAGCTATTCGCAAGTTTTTGCTTAAATGCCTGTGACAAATGTTCACAAAATCCTATCTGAATTCAATCAACTACCATGGGCAATATAGACCAGAAGCTAGGAAAAAGACTTCTTTACTTTTGAAGAGAAAAATTGCACTAGTCCTGGCTAATCCTGTGGTCAGAAGGAAAAGGGGAAAGTGAAACCCCAAACCAAGAACAAAAGGAGACAAGCAAAGATCAAATATACTTAAGGAGGGACAGAACAAATCCCCATTTAGCCCAGGGTCCAACAGTAGCTAGCTGTGAAGGATTAGGGAATAGTATACTGCAAGACAAGCTTATAATAATTTTTTTCCTGACTAGTCATACAGCACCCAGTGATCTGTGGCTCAAGCACTTCCTTAACAAAATGCAGCCTTTTTGTATTCAATATCCTTCAATAGAATTTTTTTTCCCCCCATTAAGTTGTGCAATTCAATAGATCTGAGCTCATTTGGGTTATATTTATCTGGAGCACAGACTGAAAATGGCTTTTGGTGCTCCTGTACATTGTCTATACGAAGCCAACTGGGGATGGATGGAGAGGCTATGATGACACACAGTTTACTCACTCTGCTGTCAGAAGGTCAATTTAAAAGAAAGGGATTCTTAGTAATTTTGTAAAGGGTATTTGCAGGGCTGTAAAAGGTGAGCCTGATTAATACTGAGAAAGGCATTGTTATTCCCTTAATGAATACACAGAGTAAGGAAAGGAAAAGAGGGGCTTCTCTGCTCTACCTGTCATATCTAGAAATATCAGATTAATGAACCTTTGGATAAATCAAGTCGGGACTGCCTTAGGTTGAGAAAGATGCATCAGCTTCCTTTGGATGAAGCAGGAAAAGATCCTTTCCTTAATATTGGTTTGTGAATGTTCTCACCTCTCTGTTAAGAACAGGACCTTGCCTGTTAAATCTCAGAATCCTCTCTTCTGCAGATAGAAGAACACCATGAAGCCCCCTTCTACTTTATGCCACAGGGAACCTTCCTCTATTGTCTTCATTTGCTAGAAGATCCTATTTTCTTCCACAGAAACCTTTTTGTGATATGAATCCTCCAATGGAAGGAGAGAGAAATTCAGGAGTGCACATTGAAGAGCGGCTGATGATCCAATGTGCTCCCACACCACGGAGCTTTGCAGGTGGGAGAGAGAGAAGCGGGTGGTTGGGAAGATTTCTGCCAGAAATACAGGGTCTCTGTGCTGAGGCTTCTGTCCCACTCTTCACAACAGTGTCAGAAAATCTCCTCCTTGCAACAGGGGAGACGTGGGAATGACAGAGTAATGCTGTGTTTGAGATTTTTTATGTAATTTTCATTTGTGGTACAACTCCATGGATTTTTCTTTTAAGTTTTGTTCAAAATCCTGTGCAAAACACTCTCAAAAAATGGTTTTATGCTAGTGACTAATTCTTTCAGGAAAGCTTCAGATGTTAAAACTATTCTCAGGATAGGCCTGGTTAACATCTTAGCCTAAGAAATAAACTGGCTTTCTTCATTCAGAAAGGACTTACATATTAGGCTAATGGAGCTTAAAAGATTAGTAATTTGCTACATAAAGCTTCAAAGAAAGACCTGACAAAATAATTTTTTTTTTCACCCAAAGCCTCTGAATTACATCCTGCCTTGTAGAAAAAATTTGCATTAACGTATCTCTACACTACATCAGAAACAAAAATCATTATCAGCACTCATTTGTTTAATTACTTTAAAGTATGACAGCAATTTCCATAACCTACTACCAATGGGACCTTTGGATTTCAGCATCATTCCTTGTTCCCAGTTCTCCAAAGTTTGCAGAAACAATAACCGTGTTGTGAGTACCAGCACCTGGTGCCTAATATGTCTAAGCAACAACACAAGTTAAACACAAGATCACAAATAAACACAGTATTAAAATACACTCAGAAGGAGAATGTTTCTTTAGTCTTACATTTGGCTCCTAATCAAATGCTCCATGGAAATACTGTTTATATGTATGTGTGTCTACATTTAATTATGGATATAAATAATATATATATATATATATATATATATATAAAGTTTCCTTCCAAAAGTCAAGTTTAAACACAGACATTTGGGTGTCAAAAATACAAAATACAACAGCACAGAATCTTCCTCTTCCTCAGAAAAAAAACAAACAGTGGCAAAAAAATACTCAAAGAACTAAAAGAGGGAAGAGCAAATAACACCTTGTCCCCCCAGCAAAACCACCTTAATTTCCACTATGAGGAACGTTCACTAAAATGCTCTAAAACCAGTAATATTTTACTAGGACTGAGGACCCAAACAAACAGCACAATTTATGTAGCCATAGCAATCAACACCAATGTGAGAAAACCCTAATAATCTCAGATTTGTAGCAGTGTAATAAGTCTATTGATATTACTGGCTATAACAAGAAATCTTTTCCACTTGATAGCTTTTTCCCATCCTGACGAGAACGACACAATATTTACAGATGTATAGATAATGATGAAAATTGTTTCTGTTCATTTTCTGTTTGCTTTTAACCAATTCAACCATTACCCAAGAGAAATACTATTTTGCCAGCATCCCAAACATTCCCAAGCCATGTGTAATCAGAGAAACCATTAATACCAGCAGGTTTATTTTTATACTGAATAATGGTTACAAACACTTTGATGCCCAGAGAGCTAATTTACAGCTGAGATGCTACTAGTTGTGCTATCTTTGCACTCATCTGGAAACCCTGGAGTGATGCAGTCAAATTAATTCCCTCTATATTCGCATTCTTAACTTTGGTAAGGTATGTTTCGCAATATTAAGAAAACATCACCTAGAGAATAAAGGGGTTTTTACTGAATTGATGTTCCATCAACCTTTTTTTTTTTTTTAATTTTTGCATCTACGTATATCAAAAGAAGTAGTATATAGGGAGCTGGTGTTGACCTTATAGTCTATTAAAGATCACCATTATACTCTTCTTTTAATATCATCAAGGTCCCAGTGCATACACAGAACTTCAGTCTCCAAAAAGAACCACCCTGCAGGAACCAGAAGCACTTTTTCTAACATCTGATGAATGACACTCAAATGTGACTTAACTATTTGTTTCTTGACAATAAAAATAGCAACGGGAAAAAGCATTTTTCTCTCTGATCTGAGACAGAACCAATCCAGGGGGAAGTTCATTTCTCGTTTCTGAGGACAGAAGCTGAGTTACTGGGCTGTTTAAACATTTCGGCAGGTACAGTTAGGTGAAATTCTGCCCTACTTGTGGTAGCGATGCGCCGAGCTCTCAAAGCAGCTTAAGGGGGTGGGAGGAGGAGATCCTGGGGGTTTTCATCACTGTCTCAGCAATCTAGTGTCCTTGGCCAGAAACTTTCCCACTCCTATTTGAATACCATACCCTTTTCAAATTCAAGACAACTTCCACCTTATTTGGCCCAGACATACAGGCGAGGATGATACTGGTTTACACTTAAGGTTGCAATTATTTAGTCCATATAAGAAAGTATAGTAAGACATAAGGTTTTTAATGTTATGGCTTGTCCTTCTGTGTCACATCACTGGGATCCTTTTGCCCATATTGACAAAGTTGGGCAAAGAATAAGGAACTTAAATTTCTACCTTTTTTTTTTTTTTTTTCAAAATTTAATGTCTTAAAATTTAAGGCTGTAACTTCAGTTGCTGGTGTAAATGATGTAATAGGAGAAAGCTGCAATTCTGTACGTGGACCAGCACAAGACAAATGGATGGTGGGTCTGTGAGAGGATTTTTTTTTAAAGACAGCACAAAAACGCAACAGGGATTACATTCCTATTCCCGAGCGAGCCTGAGCAACCCAACATACTTGAAGGCACATATACTCCATCCCTTCACTATTTCACCCAAACTCAAACCTTCTGCACTTTTTGTCCTAGCCTTTCACTTTCCACTCCCCACTTATGGCCAGGAGAGAAGCAGAATGGTCACTGACAACACAGGAATTCCCAGCAAGATAAATACACCCAAAGGAGCCCACAGAGCTGTGTCACTCACTGTAAAGAAGATACAAACATTTGATCAGCTGCATAGCTCTCTAAACTCCACTATTTATATTGCCCAGGTCTCCAGTAATTACAGTGGGAGATGAGACATTTAGTTTACATGCAAAAACCCAAACCAATTTTAAACATTTTCATCCGTAGCCAAATCTTATCCCAAGATGCATTCTTTCATACAGCGTAGCGTGTATAAAGGGTGAGCACTCAAACTGTGATTCAAAAAATTAGTATATTATTAGATATGGGCACAATATTGTGAGATAACAGAAGTCACTGTTCAGCTAACTGCAAAGATTCTGTCCCAAAATACAGCTTCTGTCGACAAGAATCTGAAATCAGTAAGTCAAAAATTATTCTTTTTGAAGAAAAATACCTTTATCATAAAAATTATATAGCAAAAAAAAGATGTGGTCTGAGAAACAATGCCCTGATGCTTAGTAACATAAAACGTCTTAGTTTGTCTTCCGGCATGCAGTTTTTATTAAGTATGTGTTGTCTGTACTGCAGCACTGAGCTCTCCATATGGGCTTTAAATCAAATTCCAATGTGCTATAGATACACCCTGCATGAACAGACACTCCCTGAAGAGTAATGACCCCACACAGCACTTACACTGGCATAATTTACACTAGGGAAATGAGCACAGTAGTACTAAAAGGCTCTTTCTAAATTATTTCCTGCTTCTTTTCCAAATTGGTACCGTGAATTTCAGTACTTCAATCCCATCTTTTGGATGCTCCCTGAAAGGAAGAGCTCGTAGGTTTGGGGTTTTTTTGGTTTTGTTTTGTTTTTTCTGGAATTATCTCACCAAATTTTAGCTGTCTCAAATAAAAGACGCCAGGACCACGTTCTAGCTCCAAGGGCAGTCAGCATGGAGCAACATGTGTTTGCGCTCCTGCTCTCCAACCCTCCCAAAAAAAGTGGCCACATCCAAGTGGTGCCATGGAGAGAGCTCCTGGCCCAGGCTGCTTCCCAAACCATGCCCAGGAATTGTTCAGGACAACACTGCCTGGTTCAGGTCAAAGCGTGACCACTCAAAGACTTGATGACCATATTCCAGTAGGAAGGAATCCTCTTGGTCGCTATTTTCATACTATATGCCAAGTCTACCTTATTTCTATGATTGAAGAGTGGACTTCCAGAACATGATTCCTTGTATCCAAAGGTGCACTAGGTGTGTTTCACAGACACAAACTAATCATATCTGAAAACAGTCAGAATTAAATGGGAGCAATTTAACCTCACGTGAACGAAGGGTACATTCCCACCACACCCAGGCTTCGTCGCAAAGAGACCATTGTGTTCCTGTGAGCTTTGCACGGGAGCACAACGATGAACAGCGCCGGAAAAACCACATCAACCACATCCACAATGAACTTCCTAGAACAAAAATACGCAGTTTTTAAATACCTAAATGTAATTCACAGGACAATACCCCTTAAAGAACCACACGCATCCGCCAATCCCCTTCTGCAGGGATGTAACTTGGGTTTAACATTGTCCTGGCACGCAGCTTCTTTTCAAGGTAGCGTATTCTTCTGGGGAAGCTGTTGTCCCTCCACTGTCGATTCCAACTTGCCATGTACTGTGAAAGCATTACAGCAGCTACTGCAACCGCATGATTGCCACAGAACATCCCAGTGTTGGAAATACATTCCTAAATTAGCACTCAGAGCGAGAGATGAATGGTGTTTCTCTTAATCCTAGGGGAACAAAAGTGAAACAGAGCATTCCCAGCAGGATGCTCCACGCATTCCTCTGTGTGTCAGTTCAGATTTTGGATGGGAAGACTTTTTCCTGGTGGGGGAAGAGGAACTATAAAACAAATAATTAAAAAAGGATATTTGCAGAATGAGACAGAAGTCAGCTTTGTAATGATGTTGGCTAAGTTTTAACATAGCTACATTTTATTAACAAGATGTGGTAAATTTGATAGTGGTTCTGATATGAAAATTTAGCAGAATTGCCGTTACCAAAATCACAGCCAAACAGGTCATCTGAGAGGTTCAGAGTAGTAATACAAGGACACAACCAAAACTACCTCTATACCTAAAGAGGAAAATAAGGAAAAATGCCAAGATTTTAAATGAGCGTGCATCTTCTCCCCACAGGGATTCAGGAATGCCAACTCTCTCCTCTAAAAGATTTTTAAGAGACAGAGGAAAGCAAAATTGCAAACCACTTGCAAGGTGT
>JAOQGH010000023.1:110198375-110279425 GCA_025769975.1 Gallinago jamesoni | reverse complement strand
CAGGAATGCCAACTCTCTCCTCTAAAAGATTTTTAAGAGACAGAGGAAAGCAAAATTGCAAACCACTTGCAAGGTGTTATTTCTTGTGGGTTCTGTCATACAATAGACAACAGAAGGGGAACTGAATTCCCATGCACCACCAGCTCTGGTTATTCAGAGCCTAACCTGTACAATAAATGAGGGGGTTTAGGTAAATCACAGCTAGATTTTATCCTCAAGAGACTGCCACCAGTTATGAAGACAGCCTCTGTGATGCGGAGAGCTCTCCTTCATGTGCACAGTTCAATGACATCCATGAACTAGGATAGTTTATTCCATCTATAACTGTTCTTACTCTGAGGACCAGCGTTTCACTGTTTAGGAGGGAAAAATACTAACTGTTAGGAAGTGAGACAGAGGTGCTATTCCAGTTTTTATTTTGTTTTGATTCTGACAATACAGGTTGGCTGGTTTGCTACTCTTCGTTGCTATTATAAAGTCATGATCACAATGAACTGATAACATAATCACGTATTATCAGAAAATAATGTGAATTTTGTTCTAAATTTTGTTCTAAATTTTAAGAACATTTCACTTTCCTTCGCACATTGCTATTATTACTGTTCTGGAGATGGTCCCTTTGCTTCAAATTAAAACAGTCCCAATAAGTTCCATACACAATCCTAGAAGAACGCCCTCTTTTTTTAATATGACAGCGTTAAGTGGGTGTTTTTCAGTCAAAAGTGTAGAATTGTTTGTTCTGCTTCAGTGATATTTGAAAGTGGCCTGGAGCTTTGATACTCCTCCGCGGCACAAATACGGAATAGACCTCACAGAACAGCAAGCAATCTCCTGAAGTCTTAGCTCTAATTTTATAAAATGTTTTAAAAGAAATGAGTATAAACAATATTTGCTTTTTGTATCATAACTGAAACCATACTGCTAAACAATCATATCCTGTTTAGCCCATAATGACATCAGAAATATATGTTTATCATCTGCTCTGGACAACTTAGCATGATTTTTGGCCCAGGGCAAAGTGGAACTGAAATCATTTACAGTTGTCCCAACCAAGATAACCACACATTTCTGAGGTAACTGATACCTAAAAGGAACACTGCCTTTAGATCACAGTTCATGATTTAAATAGACTAATTCCTTAAAGAACGCTGTTAGAATCTTTAAAGTGTCTATTGGATTTCCTCCAAAACTTAAACAATCTACGGCACAAAGAAAATGTGATACAGGAGATTAGGCCATCCACTAACCTTTCCTTGAGGAACTGGTCACATTTCCTACTATCTTTGATTCCTTTACACCCACCTCAAAGTGACAACAAAAACCCAAAGAAAACAAAGCCAAAAAATATTCTAAACATTTTGAATAGCATGTCTCAACCAATCATCCGTTTTTTGTCATTATTTTTAAAAACGAATAAGAAAGAAGTAGTAGTAGATGGAATACATAGTTCTGATTTCATACCTGTATATAATTAATGGATCTTTTCTAAAATAGGTAGATCTTGATTTTTGTCTTTTGTTTTTTTTATCTGGAGACAGATCAAGAGTTCATAAAAAGTAAGAAAGTAGAGCAATAGAAAGAATTACTTTATATAGACACACAGACACTACAGTTCATGAATTATAGTCTAGTGAGAAAAAAACAAAACGTAGTCAGATGAAAGATAAATATTTCATTACAGGAACATAGTCCTTGACAGACAAACATAAGAGTTCAGATTTGTCCTTGCCTCGGACATGGAACTTCATACCTCTAGCAACTTGTGTAGTTTTTTAGGCCAAAAAAAAAATATAATACTGGAATGACAGATGACAGAAAATAATGTGAAATAAAGCACATAACCCATTCATTCAGAACACTGCTGTTATGTATTTTTGTGCATACAAGCTCAAAGGATTTGCCTGCCTTTATGCAAAACATAACACTTTGCAAGAACAAATAAGAAAGCAAAGAAAAGAAAAGCAACCATCAGTTTCCAAAGCACAGTAGTTGGGAACAGCTGCTCTACAACACTTACTTTCAGCTGGGGAGAAATGGGACTTGTTCCTAGCCAAACTCTTAGACAGAAAGGATTCTAGATTAGATTTTGAGTAATTGTAGTGGGGAGTATGAATGGGGGAAAGGACTGGGAAAGTCCCAGTTCTGAAAAGGGGCTCCATTAAGAAGAAAAAATGAGACTTATAACTAGGGCGGGATAAAAATCAGGTTATTTCTTAGAATTTTCCATGAAATCCCTAAAGTGAAACGAGGCCCTTATAGTCAAATATAAAATACTGAATATTACTGAATGCATCAGCCACTTCAGTATAGAATAGAAAATCAAACCAACGTAATCAGCTTCTACCACTGAAAGTATGTAAAATTCACTCTAAAAATAGCAAGTTTCCAGCAGCCACATATACTATACTACTGACTAACAAGGAAGGAAATTGGCCCAAACACCACTATGGAATTGCGAGTGTGCTCCTGGCACAATTTTGCCCTTTACATCCAGTTGCCCACACGAGACATGAGAAGAACTGAGCATGAAAAGGGACCATGGACTGTTCTCCATATTTGCTCTGGACAGGGCTACCAGAAAGACACAGCTAGTCCTGTCCACCTACAAAAAAATCTAACCAGAGGGACTCAAGCCAGGCCATGAAACCTCCCTTCAGGGCCAGAGAACCAGCCATGTCCTGGTCATTTGTTTATGAGATACAGCCTTAAATACTTCAGAGTAAACAATGCAAGAAAAACAAAATCAAGAAGATGCTCTACTGATAGAGAGGACAAATGGTTGACAGGAAGAAGTTGTAGAGGCTCCATCCCTGGAAGTGTTCAAGGCCAGGCTGGACGGGGCTTTGAGCATCCTGGTCTGGTGGGAGGTGTCTCTGCCCAGGGCAGGGGGGTTAGACTAGATGATCTTTAAGGTCCCTTCCAACTCTAATCATTCTACGATTCTGTAAAATCTTTTAAGTGTTTGATCTCCATATAAGAGCTTTTATATATATATATATATATGCACACACACAAGATCTTATATATAAGATATATAACTTGCCATGATATAGTATCTTATGCCAGTATAGCTAAACCTCAGGGAAACCAAGTAAAACTGGTATCAAAACCAACTGGCATCAAACCATCATTCCACAGACTTCCATGCCAACACAGCTATACTGCTTCTTGATCCCGGGCTAGCTTTTCTGTAATGTAGACATAATTTTTCATAAGTACATAGCTCAGAAAATAGGAGTTGAAAGAGGGATGGCGAGAAGAGCACATACTGAAGAATGTTTGCATGGGATAATTTAAATTTATTTTTGTAATCTGTGTTATATGAAAAGAGTTCTCAAATGCTATTAAATAATTCTCTAATGTGAGGAATAATGAGAAAGAAAAAAACAGTGGCAAAAAATACAAGTGAAATGTCTATAAATAGAATCTGCTTTCTACAGGAAGGAAATACAAATCCATGGCAGACAGAAAGATCCGTAACTACCCTTTTGTAATCTTCCTTCTCAGCATGTGTGCTTAAATATCAGGAAACATTTGAAGGAATAGTAAAAATATGGAAATGGGATTCCGTTAGACCATCTGGGCCAGAGGAAAAAAAAACACGTAACAATGATATAATATGCAGCATGAAAAAGGCATCAGACCAGCATGATGTAGGAAATATTTCACAGTTTTCTCTGCTGGAGGTGGGTATCAGCAAAAGAAAAGAATTACCTCCATCCGCTCTTGCTTGACATCATCAATCTCATCATCTTCAAACATGGCCAAGAGCTCTCCAGTCTGGTCAATGGAGTTGAGAAAGTCTTGAGCAAGCTTCTGCCGTTTGTTGGTGTTATTACTGTTGAATTTGTCTTCACAAAAGTAAGTAAGGAAGGACATGTTTTAGAATCAGACACACTATGCAGAAAAGGCTTGTTCTTACTGTCCTCCTCATAAAAATTGTTCTACCTGACCAAGGTGATGTCACTGCTGTGCTGCAGTAGCAACGTAGTAAAAATTACCTTTAGTGTTTTCTACTAGAATCTAGTGGTTTTTTGCAATCTAGAGAAACATGGTCTACTGCTCGTATATCATTATTTCTCACCAAAAGATCCACAGTGGACAGAGCTGTAGAAGAAATTACACTTTGGTTCCACAAAGAACCTCACTTGTAGAACAGTATATATGGAGAAAATGGTCTTTCCTGAAAGCATGCAAAACAGCCTCATTAATGGACATTCCTCATTCTGGAACAGGTTGCTCAGAGAAGTTGTGGATGCCCCATCCCTGGAAGTGTTCAAGACCAGCTTGAATGGGGCTTTGAGCAACCTGGAATGTGTCCCTGCCCATAGCAGGGGGGTTGGACTAGATGATCTTTAAGGTCCCTTCACACCTGAACCATATTATGACTCTATAATTACCTACAGCTGAAAGGAAACCATAAAACAAACATTAAGATGAAGCTCCACAGGTGATGGATCATTGTTCCTCAGTAAAACCTAGAGAACCCTAGCAAGGTGATCTCTGTTGTCTTGAGCAGAATAGCAGCTATAAAGACATTAGATTCACAAAACAAAATTAATGGCTTTAATTACTAAAGCCTGCCAGAAAATGCAACCTTTGATTCCCAGATGAACTCTGTTTAGGAAGCATTTCATGAGCGTCTAAATGGCTTACAAAAATTGTTTATTTGTTTTAAATAGCGACACAGAGCTCAGTATTAGAAACCCCAAAGCTGTCAGGTAGGAAGCTATACTGCCAGACTTCTTGCACGAAACAGTATTTTCATGTGTGGTGAAAATAAAATGCCACAGGCAAATTAAATCTCAAATGAGTTGACAAAAAACTTTTCCACAGATTGAACAAGAAGTACAATGTTTACCTAACATCAGTGTGGATGCTCACAGGAACCAAACACAAGGAATTCATTGTAAGGGGAAAAAAATAAATAAAAGGCCCTGAGAGAGGAAGTAAGTTAAATACAAAAAGTTATGTATGGACTTTGCTAAATGTTATAATAGTACGGCAAGGTTTTGATTTGCTATGGTAAGTTTTAACTTAACTTTCTACAAAGGAAATGCTAATTCTCCTATTAATATAAATCAACAAAACTTTACTCCAGCGAATTATATGGCATAAATTAATATATTTTTAATTCAAAGAGCTTTTCCTTTAAGTCCATAGGTTATAAAATCTGTCACTTGCTCATGGACTGGGGAAACAAAAGTGTTTTTCCCATTCTTTAAATTACAGATTCAGAGTATAAAAAGTTAAACCACACTGAAAAGAAGCCCAGGTCATATATTAGTATTCAGTGACTTCAGATTATGTTGGGGTTTTGTAAAACATGTCAAAACCCTTTGATGATAATGTAACAAATGTCCATTCAATTGCACACAGTAGCTGCCGCATCTAAATTACACACACTGAAATTAATTAGCCCCTTAATCAGCACCAGTTTCTTACTTCAGCAGAGTTCTGACATTAAGCAGCCTTATCATTTGGATGGTAGATCCAAATACGTACTTTTGAAGTATTTCAAATGGAAACCCAGAGATTTTAAACCAAATTACTCTGAAGACAATATTGTTGCATCTTTAACTATTAAGCAAGACATTAATAGTGTGCTTTGAGCTGTTCAGCCCATTTAAAAACTATCAGGCTTCCCCCAAATTAATTTCTTTTTCTACCTTCGAGGAGGTCATCTTCTTCTATTCCTTTGACAATTTTAGATTTGTAGTCTCGAAAAAACATGTATTTGAGCAGCCTTCTAAGCTTCTTCTAAAAGAAAAAAATATATATTTATATTAATTAGTAGTACAGAGTTATTTTTTATTTAGCCTAACTTTGTAACACACATAAAAATACATTACTGAGTAAATTTAATCTTTAGTATGTTCGTAATTTTTGATTCTGCAGAAAATCCATACATAGAAAGTACAACAAGGTCAGTAGTAATTCCATATTAAATATTATTTATTTGCGCTCTTTGTTATTTTGCTTGCCAAGTGAGAGACAGAAATTGGTTTGACTTTCAGAAAGCAGAAATTCAGAAATCTGGCTTCAAGGCACTCCAAAATCTTTGATTAGTTCACAAATTTAAAATTACAAATGCATGTTTTCATGAACTTTGACATCCACAGTGACCATTGTTTTCAAGGATCATATCAGATAAAGAAAGTGCAATTGGTTTTCATGTTTTAGTGTTTTTTTATTTTGATATAGTTTTGGTCATTAGGTTTCACCTATCAAACAAGGAAAAAAAAAAACAGAGGGGAGAGAAAAAGGGGGCAAGGAAGAAGATTACTAAAGAGGAAGAGCAGATAAAGGAAGCATACATAATGTTGATAAAAATAGTTTATAATTTTTTTTTCACAATTTGGAAATTTGAAGAAAAAAAAGCGAATTTAATCTTTCTATGGTAATTTTTCCTTTTTAAAAGGTTATTGACCTGAACCTACTCTGCAGACGAAGGAAGACCATCTCTAACGTAGAAGATTTTAGTGAGATAAAGTACAGGAGAAATATTAAAAAGGAAAAATCAAGACAGGATGTACTGAGATCCTAGATGACAAAAATGTAATGGTCGCACTATTAAATGTCACATATACACCCTGCATAACTAGCAGGCAATTGGAATGATTGATTTTTAATAAAAGGGTTATAAAAGATATGGATCAATATTCATAGTTTTATTAAGAAATTGTTTTGAGCTCTAAGGTTTACTACCTACCCTAAAGCTAGTGAAAAAATCTATTTATAATTGAAGTTACTGGAAAAAATGACAATTAATTAAACTATTATGCAATTCTTGTGCTGTGCACAATACAATAGAATTACAGAGCAGCTATACTTTTAAATAAAACTATTCACGGTGGTGGACTCCCTTCACATAGGTTACACAAACACTTTAAAAACACGATAACCAGCTTCCTATGTAAAGTAAGAAAATTCTCACCTTATCTTTGCGCATTAAAAACAGGAGATCTTCAGCAGAGATGACTCGAGCTCCTCTCAGCTGAGAAACTTCAGCTGCTTGCTGCAACTAAAATAAATTAATAAATTAGTTTCTGTGTTAAAACATTTATTCACTAGGGTTTGTTTTAAATAAGTTCAGAGAATATTTTGCAGGGTAGCGCGAAGCAAAATACAAGCTTTGCGCTCAGACACAAGCTGGGACTCTCAAAGGTGTCACTCACTTGGCTCTTGGGAGCCAAGAAGTGAACAACAATTTTAGGAAAAGACTGAAAGACTTTTGACAAAGCTCAAGCAAAAGCTTTTTTGTTTAGATTTAAAATGATCGCTTTTAAAAAAGTGCTACATCCCTTTTTTTTTTTTTTTCCTTGCACCACATTAGCCCAGAAAATGAACATATAATTCTCTCAGGCAATGTAAAAATGCCAAATTCTTGCCATAGTACTTTATCTGCAACTGTGGAAGGGTGGTTGATCCCTCTCACAATTTATTAGAATAACAAATATTAATTTTAAACAGCTTACCTAAGTATTTTTTGAAAGAAACTCTACCCGTTCTTGAGGTATCATTAGTACAAACCAGACCCACATGAAGAACTTTTCTAGGCATACTCTTTTTTTCATTTGAGAGAAAGGAAATTAATTGATAGGAAACACTGACTCTATTAATAAATAGGAAAAGCCTTATTGAGTTTTGACTCTATTAATAAAGTAATTGGAAAAAAACAGGCCATTCAGATATGAAAGAGATAAAGATGGGATTGAACAATGAAGGCCACAAAAATCACTAAGAGGTGGCCAAAGGAGTGCGAAGCAAGGAACTGTCCTCATCTCCACCACGACAGTGCCTCTAAAGGCCCCAAAATCCTCCAACTGGGCTGCAGAGAGCAAAAATCTCTTTGCAAGGGACAAAGAACATCAGACTTCAGTAGGTGCAGGAAACTGGGCCATTTTATACACAAATAGATCATATCAAAACCAGTATGAGACCAGAAACCAAACTTGCGCGAGCTGATGCTTATCATACTACTGGGCTAAGGAGGCCCAGCCCAAAAGCAGAAGAGAAGTCTACAGGATTTGCTCCCTTCACCTCGCCAAAGGACATTTGGTTCTGGCTCAAGATGATGCTGTAGAGCAGGTGGGGCAGTAAGGATGCTCCACAGCATGGAATACATCTTATCCTCTACATTCAAAAACATTGTCTAAAAGGCAAGATTTAATTATAATTCCTGTGCTCTTATCCTCGTTAACCCTCTGATGGATGGGCTGACAGCGAGCACTGTATAAAAGTTATCAAAAGGAGAGATGCCTTAAAAATTCTTGATATTAAAACTCACACACACCTGTAACACGATTGATAAACAGAAATTTAATTTATTTTCAAATATATCTATATTCTTCTTTCAGAAAAGCATTAATGCACCTGAAAATAATTTAAAGAAATCCTATCCTTCATACTCACACCAGCAATGGTTTCACTCAGTATCACTGCCTGAATAAGTATATTATTAATCTGAGCTCCCATGCTGCTATGACTTGAAATAGGCCTATTCAGAAGTTAAAAAGATCAACAAAAACAGTAGCTGTTTCTAATATCCAAAGGAGGAGGAGGGGATGGGGGGGGAGAGATTTTCATTTTGGCAAGTGTTCAGTGGGCAAAAGATTCAGTCCATAAATCATAATACTGGACCGCATTAATTTTTTTCCACACTAATCACATGCATACAAAACGTTAACTGTATCTCGGATGCACAACACAAAACATACTGCGCGAAGAGTTTCAGATTTTCCCCTTGAAACCCTCTCTCGGCCCTGGCAGTCAAAAAGACCAGAGAGATTTCAGGAATTCAGAAGTCACAGTAATACAATCTTACTTGAAAAAATGTAAGAATGTGAAAAATGATAGTTCTATTTTTTGGCATAAGCAAAACTGTTTCTTATTCTGATTAGTTTGAGGGCACGCAAGCTGCTTATATTTCTAACGTAAAATATAAAGAGTTGGATAAAAATAAATTTACCAAGGACGAGCCAGTATTCATCTCTGGTGTAAATCTATTGCAGTTAATGGATTTATGCCAAGGCCGAGCTTGGCCCCACTAAGCTTAAAAGTGTTACAAACCCTGCCCTTAGCACGGTGATAACACAACACAGCTTTGCCAAATATCCCACAGAACAATGAGGGAAATATCCGACGTGAAAGTATCCTCCAGTTCCCTTACACGCACAGAACGGTGACTACAACTTTTTAAGGTTCCTTCCAACCCAAACCGTTCTACTATTCTAGAAGACCTTCATTTTCCTACCATAAAATTCAGATATTTTAATTTCTACGTGTAGCTGAAATAATACCTGATTTTTTTCCCAGCGTTAGACTTGGGACAACATCGTTTAAAGCAAAAATTGTGTGTGAGCTGCTTACAGGAACCTCACGATGAAGGAAGGGAGAGTTAAGGGGAGGAGGCCAAATTCACGTGCATCTAAGGAAAGCCTGAATAACACTGTTTAGTCCAATGGAGTTATTCTGGGCTAAACACAAGCTCAAAATCTGGAATAATATTCTCAGTTTCTACCAAAACAATGAAAACTTTATTCTCGTATTGCCTCGACTTTTGCATCTATTTTATTTTAAGGAATGAACACACAGCATTTAATTTCTTTGGCTTAAAGGAAGCAAAATACGAAAATAATTACTTCCTGTACAGTTATAAAATATGGATTATTTATCCAAACAGACCATAATGAGCTCTGCGTTGGTACACATATTTACCTGGGAAACCAGGATATGCTCAGGTAAATATGTATCCAAGCAATTAAAAAAAAATTACGTACCACACAGCCCAGGTTGGGGGGGAAGATGTATTTATAGTTTTAACACACGCATAATTGACTCATTCAAACCACAACATGAGTGCCTTGCTATAATTAGTATTATAACTAACTATCATATTTGACTGTCCCAGAGTTGCCATTAATATGCAATAAGCCCCGACTCCTTAATTTCCGGAGCTGAAGGCCTTGTTGAGTCGTTACCGCGGCCGCGTTACACCACGAAGGGGGATTTCAGGAAGCCACACCGAAGAAACGATCCATCTCCGAGCACTCGAGCATTTATCATTCCAGAAAAGCAATTTTCAGCTTATGCAACCTTGAAGTCAGGAGATCTTTCTCCTTTCGCTGCCGTGGAAGCACGGGGATTTTTTACTTTGTGAGCTCCGGGGTCTCCTGCCCCAGACTCCAGATGATAGGTGTGAGATAAATACCACGATAACTTATCATATATGAGGTTACTATATGGAAACAGAGGAGATTTGGCAAGAATTTCCCATCATCTCCCTTCTCCAAGCCTCTGATACTCACCGTCAATCACAGAATTTGGGGCAGCAGCAGTTCCAACACACTGTCTTTTCCTGATTTTTTTTTTTTCTTTTAATGATTAAAATTATTTAGTCCATGTGACAAAGTATTTTGCTTGGGGTTATCTTGAAGAGCAGCAAACAATCCAAATTAATTAGCTTTTTTAAAGAAAAACAGGCTGAATTCCCTAACACCAGCAAACAATATTTGAGACCCCGCAGTCTGAATATATATTTTATTACAGCTAAATTATGAACCCCTAAAAGTGAAGTTGAAATAACGGAAGTGTTGAAAAGACTTTAACTATAGGAGCGCAAATAGCTCTGTTAATAATTAGGAGTTTATGAAAAATAAGTGTATTTTACAATTTTTCACATTACAAAGAAGGCAGTATATACAGTACCTATATTTTAAAGTCTAAGAAGAAATAGCTGGGGAATAATATTTTAAAATGTAATCACTGGTTTAATGATTTTATGAAGTTAACTTTCTTGGCAGGATGAACTGAAGTATGTTAACAGTCACCTTACGGCTATTTTCTTTTTGCAACTTCTGCAAATTATAGATTTGTTGAAAGGAGTATTCATTCTCCTATGACAGAAGCACAGTTACTTCAATGGTACTGTCTGCCCCTTTTTTTTTTTTAACTCATAATTATTTTTTCTTCCACTCCCTCCAAAGTCAACAATCACCGATACTTCTTTGACAAAAACCTCTTGATGGACAAACAGACAAAAAAGCTGGAAAACAAACATACTACATTGTGACATAATCCTTCCAGTTAAGCGGCGGGACGGAGTCGAAACGGTAATGTTTGCATGCCTTGGAACCACTGCGAGCCAAGAAAAATGCTTCAGGAGCTATGATTTTGTTTTCATTACAGAGGAAAATTAGATCATAGTTCACCTGGCTGAATTTTTTTCTGAGGAAGGAAGGCTGTTTTGTTCTTAAATATGCATTAAAATGACCTATTTCTTTGTTTTTTCTACATCAAAAGTATGCAACTCTAAAAATACCAATATCATATTATGAATTTAGATATAGCGCCATAAATGTATTCTAAATTGAGCATCCCAATACTTTTTTGAAATCGATTAAACTTCGTTTTTCACTTAAATCTTTCCATATAATATCTCACATGCTATTAATGCTGACACCTGAGCTTCCTGACATGCAACAAAAGAAGCTACACACTTCTAGGAAGAGAATATAGGAAGAACAGAACACCCTGCAGGTTACTCGAGCAGATATTCTTCATGTTCCAAAAAGAAGAAAAAAAAATCCAAAAAATGTGCATAGCCTTTAGAAAACGACATGGACTCAGCCTGTGTAATGGAATGTGCTGACCAGAAAAGGCACCATCCTCCTGGAGCTTACCGACGGTGTAGCCATGGTTTCACCCTGCTGGAAATGCCTGCAGCTGGAAAGGGAAGGCTTTATATTGACCAATGTCCTAAAACTGAACATTACTAAACAGATCTAAGTTAAAGCACATACTATTTCTTTTAAAAAAATATAAAATTATAAATACATCATCGGAATGGGCTTGGCTGCCCAGGGCACCTTCAAACTGTACCCTACAATTCATCTCACAGCAGCAGATTCCCAGAGAGAAGGGGTTCATGGCCACAGATGTGGACACTTACCAGATCTATGTCCATCTGATCCCCAAGCTGGAATGAAGCTCTGCCAGTTGTCAGCCACCCCCCAGTTGAGTATCATCAACAAAGTTGTTGAGCGTACCCCGTGTCACCCATCCAGGTTGCTGATGAAGACATTGTTACTCCACTCTCTACCAACATCTAAGAGACTTAAGTGTTTCTCCATAAGAGAAGGCAGGGGAAAAAATAGGTGAAAACCTTTTATCATGTGTGGAATAATTCCATTTTCATAATGGATTCTGCATGTTCGTTCAGCTTCTTGGATAGGGTGTAGTAACTTCTGAGGTCCAGTAGGCAGGAGAGCAGCAATCCCACCACTAACTGGGGTTAAGGGAAGCTGAATCCTTGCGCTCTATATTATTTTTAGAAGGCATAATCATAGCTGAGCCCCACATTTGTTGAACCATTCTCGTTTAAAATATAAACAGGCACAATTATTACAAAAATCGTAACCTACTTTTAAAGCCCAACAGCCTGGGCTCTGCTACTGGAAGTGAAGATTTGCATCTATTGGAGACAGTATAATTTTTTTTTAAATTATATTAAATAGATTAAATTGGGAAAATAAATTTCCAAGTAAATAGTGAAATTAAGACTGCTGTTATGCAAAAGATGAGCTGCACATCAAATTATTTTTATGAAAACTCTCTTCTTTATAAATAATTTAAGCTTAACGTCTTAAACTAGAACTACTTGTTTCCTTTTCTGTCACACAGGGAAAAGAATTTAATGCATTTTTGAACAATAACTACATTTCAATTAAGCTTCAGGCATGACTTTTTCCTGTTTTTCCTTTCAATTCTAATTCCAAAATCAACAGTTTGGGCCAACATTTTATACCTGTAATTCTTCTACTCTCCATGAAACAAAAGAAACCCTATTGCACACCTGACATTTCTAGCTGGCAGTACTGACCAAAGTCAAAATATACCAACAACATTAAAGGTATAAAGTCTCTAAATGCAGAAAAGTATTCAGACTCATTGAATTACGTTTTAATATGGTCAAATTATTCGGTGGCTACATAGACTTTGTTAATTCAAGATTTGGCATAGTGCTGGAAACGGCCACTCCTGATGCTCTCTGCCACTGCTGGTGATGATAGCAACGGGCAAGAAAACAAACTTGATAACTTCTACTCTAGTTATTCTTATTACAGGGGAGAAAAATAAGCTTGAAAAATACCATTGAAGGGGAAACGATGGAGTCGTGCTCTCCAGAATAAGCAAGCAATCGTAAAAGAAGCTTTGTGAAGCATGAACTTTGTAGGTATGAAAGATTCATTAGCCAATATGAAATGGAAAAATTCTCACGACCAAAAGCGCTCCAAACTCTGCAAACACATCTGTTTCTGAAGAAGATGAGGCAGAGGTCCTGTACAGACTGTCTATGTTCTAGGATTGTCTGGATGTTCTAGATGCTGAGATAAATGGTGCCATTCCATTGTAAAGTTTTCCCTGTATCTAAAGTAAATAAATGATGGTGGTTTGGAGGAAATGATAATAAAACTACATTTGGATTCAAATTTTCACACTGAGCTGTTTCATTTTTACAGCAGTCTCACTATACCTATTCTGAGTTGAGAATCTCAACTTTAACTATTATTTCCATCTAAGTTACATCTTGGAATGTCTTTTTGATACTTAGATTTACTTTGAAAAAAATAAGAATGTGAAATCTATTCAGCAATAAATGTATTCACCTTTCCTTTAGTAAAACAAAAAAAAGCGATTGGAATGTACCCTTCTTAGGAACTGAAGATATTATTTCTGAATATTTAGTGTGTTAACTCAGATTTATTCCCTTTCCATCAATTATTTCTATTTCTTTTCTTTCCAATATTGCTATGGCATGCGAACCAGCAGAGGTTTACATTATACCACAGCTTCCTGTCCCTTGGTTTCAAATCCCAGAAGAAACCACCATTCAGGATAATTGTTACGGAGTTTCCAACGCTACTAGCAGAAAAAAAAAACCTGTTCTCTGTTGATTGAGAGACCATCTAATATAAACAGGTTTCTTTCTCCCATTGCTACAGAGAGTAACATTTGTTGAAATCATGGATCCCTGTGCTGCTCACACAGGAAAATAATCATGGCTTTATATTAGTTTCACCGGAACGTTAAATAAATACTCTTCCTTTCCATATGACAGCAAATTGGAATCAGACTTCACCGTTTGTCAGAGGGAAAATAAGACATGTATTTACCTATTCCAAGCACAGAGATAAAGTGCTTTTAGTGCAAGCCTCAGGCTAATGAAAGAACTGCAAAGCAGGTATCACTACGAGGAGCAAGCAACCGTGAGTGCACTGAATACAGAGAAGACAAGACCTTGATCCTCTGGTTGAACTGATCCCAAAGTTATTTAAAAAATCCCCTCAAACACTTCAAAACGAAGGACAAAAATATAATTTAAAAATAAAATCCTGCAAAGGCCATAAGCAAGACTGTGCTTTGAAAATTTAGATTAGGAGACAGAAAAAGAAGGGTTCAGTTTCAATCAGAAATACAAAATGGCAACATTTTCCATTAGAAAGCTCTAAAATTATTCACAGCCCTGAAGCGACGTACCATTACATTCATATTTGGAAATACAGTGCTATTGGTAGAAGACTTAATAAGTTAAAATAATTTACCTGAAATGATTCAGAGATCTTTTCCTTATTTTTTATTCCCATCTGCTCAGTTTGCATGGCAACTACAGCTAAATGCTACAGGATTGCTCAGATTAAACAGTGAGACACAGAATATAAATAAATGACTACTGGTTTAAATGGTTTTGGATGCTGGGCAGGCCATAACGGTCTCTGGGCACAAAGTAAATTATACTCCCAAGGAATTTTGACAGACAGGGAAGTGTCACCTTGCAAGATGTGGCCAAATTATCAATAGAAAGAGAAAACAAGAATAGAAAAGAAGAAAAGTGAAAAACATCTAGGTTTAATGCATTTTTCAACCACAACATATGCGAGGAGTGAACATCATGACACTAGAGAAAGTCTAAGTTCGCTCTATATTCATTAATCTTCAGGAAAATCACCTGTCAATGGGGACAAGGTATAATCAGAACGTGTAATATTATAGGAAGTTCTTTGAAATATTTCTATTCTATCACAAAATCTCTCTCCAGTTCATTTCAAAATGCTACTTCAAAATCCTAAACCTATAGCACCTTTCTTCCAACAATCTTCCAATCCAAAATAAGGATACAAATAGAGGGAAATTTATGAACACAGTAATCCCAGTCCAAGGTAGACCCATTTTCATATAAACATAAGAGGAAAAGAAGTCCAAATTTTTGTATGCATGTGTTGGTTTGCTGTATCTTCTCTTTTATTTATATAAATTACAAGTCTCAGAGCTTCAAATATATAAGGTAAATTGGACAGATGCTAGCATGAACATGACAGATTTTCTCTTGGGAAGATTAAAGAGAGGGAAAAAAAAAAAAGGAGGGAGGCTCTTTCTCAGAGAAAGAAAAGAAAGCAACACGAAGGAGCACAAATGTAAAATCTGAACAACAGATACTTGTGTCTGAAAAGTGGCACTGATTTCCTAACTCTTATTTAATGCTCATTCTTTAATTAACATTCATTTCCCAAGGACATAAGTTTGAAAAAGCTGTTTCACATTACTTTAGCACGAAGAGAAAGAATCACTTTTAAGCCATGAAAAGGCTGGGGGAAAAAAATAAACATGCCTTCTGAACATAATTTCCTCTTTATTGCTACTGCGAAGTTATGAAATGAAATCTATTATTTAATTACATTGGATCAAGCAACAGGAAGAGAAGGGAGTGTTTGAGTCACAACATCCCTGTAAGGATAAATTACTACGCTTCCTCTTGCTAAAAGACAGCTTTAATGGACTGAAATTGTGCAAATGGTTAAAATCAAACTACTGGGAGGTAGGAAGATCTTCTTGCTAACATAAAAACCCCATAAAATGTACTCTGAAATTCTTAACAGAAATATCAGTAACAATAGGGGGGAAAAGTAGCAACATTTCTGCCAGAACATCAATAATGTGAAAATTATTCCATGTACTCAGATTCTCTCCAGAATCTGAAGACAGTTTAAAAACTATACAATAGCTTCTGGGCCTGCTTTGTTTTATGCTTTGCATTGGAGATGTTTAGATAATCTATTATGAAAACTTCAAAATTTGTCTGCTATTACTACCAAACTTTTATTAGCCATAAGGGATTTCCCTTAGCTGTGCTTCAGTAATGTTTACTAGATCCTTCAAATTGAATGCAACTGTTGGAAAAGTTAAAGCATTTTATTTCTTAAGTATGTCATTGGCATTAAAAAAAATAAAAATGGGAGGGCTTTAAACTACAATGAAAACATAGGCTGAATTCTAAACTGTTGGGACAGATAACTTGGTCGTGGTATAGAGGCCACAACTGGGACAGGAATGTGCAAATGCTGTGATCTGTTATATAATTTAAATACACATTGACTTGCGTGGAGATGTTCTGCAATAACCTTCCATGGAAATACTATCTGTTCTCAAAACTAGAGCACACTAAAATATGAGGGCATTTCACAAATAATTTGAACAACAACGGAAAATATCTTTGAAGTTGTTCAGGAAACCTACTCCTAAGCCTAAGGGCAGTTTGGGAGAAAGCTTTTCTTTGAGAAAGCCATCCTGGAGGCAGCAGACTCATTTCCTAGGCCCATCAGAGACTGGATTGACCTCTCAAGACTGCGGGATGGATGACATGAAGGGGGTGAGTATAAGCTATGAATTTTTTTGAGGAAAGATGCAGAGAGGCTTTGAGAGGAATAAAGGGAACAAGACAGAAAAGCTGTTTGCAGAAATCTTCTGGATCAAAGACCTTCACGGTGCCCTCCTAGTATTTGGTCCATGGTCTACTTCTAAACTTCTAACACAGCCTTCTAACACAATGTTAAAGCAGTCATAAAATAAAGCTTTTCAGCCATGTAGTGTCTTGCAGAACTCTGTGACTCTTGCATTTTTTAAAGAGGTCTGATCTTCAATGGCACATGTTAAGAGGTTGCTTGTCCCTAATGCATGTAGAGAACCCAGACTTCACCTGCTGAATGTAGGAAACCAAAAAAGTATGCCATGAATCTCATCATACATGATGTTTTTCTTACTCTTCTCCTGAAACGCAAGTTATTGGCTACCATCAGACTTCAAATGGCTATGGGGATATTTGCTCAGATTTGGTGAATTTCTTAATATTTACCAATCAGAGTTTCACAATTAAGACTTGCACATTCTCAAAATGGTTATGAACCAGAAAGACTTTTGCAGATAGTCAGTCCAGAGTCAATCCACAAAAACATCAAAGGACTAAGCAAGAAGTCTGGTAAAATAGAGGAAACAAAAGATTCATGTCAAGGGACAGAAGTACGCGGGGTTTTTTCCAAAATCTCTGGAAATGGCTGGACGTATATATATATCCATTAGGTGGAGAGGACAAATAATTTTCTCTGCCCCGAGAAGATCTCTGCTTTGGGATTTCAACTGTACAATCTTAGAATTAAATTCAGATCCACTAGAACTGCTCACACTTTAAGTCACTAAGGGTGAGCCCAAGACCAGGATATCCATTACTGGTACCAGAGGAATCAGAAGAAGATAATGTGAGTGATGCCAGCAGGGAGGAGGAAAACTAGTGTTTCCAACATTTATCTTTATCCTTTGGGATCCACAAAGGAAAGTGTCAGCACTACAGGTCTGAGCTCAAGAGACACTGAAACATCACAAAAATCTCCAAAAGGAGGGGCTCAGGGCAAAAAAGCAAGGATGAAAAGAAAAATCTTGGTTTTCTCCAGGAAAACCATGCTGTAGATTTGCATCTGACCCCAGTCATTCTGACCATGGTAAAAGCTGAGCCTTAGCACAATCCCCAGAATTCAGATTGTGCAGCTCCTAAAAAACAGTAGCACAGATTTCTTCAAATAGAGACCTTGATATTCCTGCATGAGCACTCAGTCTTAGGGTGTGCAAAAGGGGACATATTTCTCTAATTATCAGAGGATTTCTCTGCAGTGTTTATGGAAACAGGGGAAAGTGCAATTGATGAATTTCTAGCAAAAACACCATCCCCCAAACCATACAGAAAAGAAATGGAAAAGTACCTTTACTCCTCAAAAACAATGGAACTCTTCCATTTTTATCATGTATTTGTAAGAAAGTGAACTTGGATATCAGTCACAATCTGATAACTATGCTTACCAAAAAAAAAGTGAAAACAAGCACGAGTAAAATCGATACAGGTATCACAAAGATATAAAGCAATCAAGAAATCTCTGTTCTCAGGATGACAGAGTGGATGACACTTTTCTAAAAGACATGAGGAAGGAGTGATCCAAAGTGAGATGTGAAGTGGATGAAGAAAAGATGCAAGGCTGGGTAAGATTCAAGAAGAACACTGATTACTGAGGGGATTTCACAGGTCAAGAAAGTAGGGGATAAGATTAATAACAATAATAAATAAAATATTCTCCATTAACACAGATTTCTTTACTGAGGAAAAACTAGTTTACCTCCACGAATTTCACGTTTTTGTTCATATGACAGTGATATCTGTTCTACATCCATCTTAGAAAACAAGGCACAGAAGAACTCCCTGCACAAAAACAGGACCTGGAGAATAAAAAAATAATCTTCTCTTTGCCTCCCTCACCAACCAGTTAGCAACACTCCTTCCCTGTTAACAGTTCTTCTCTAATGCAATAGGAAACATCTGCAAAATAATGCAGCAATATAAAAAAAAAAAAGAACAACCTCTTCTGAGCTTTAACTTAAGAGTTTTTTGTATCTGAACTTGTATGCACTCCTAAGCAAAAACTATAAATACTTCCCAGCACCTAAAGCTGTGAAATGCAGCGGTGATTTAGCAGACACACAAACCATAAAAACTGTGCCCAATATATTTCTCTTCTAATTTAGAGTAAGTGGACCAGCCTTATATCATATATAATCATAATTCTCAGTGACATTTAAACCAAAAATCAAGTAAACATTTAAACTAAAAACCTGCAAACCTCCATAAAGTTTTACAAATAGTGTGTCATTTTAATATAAAGCTAAGAGACAGTAGCATAAACAATGTCAACACAGTCACTGGTTTGCAGTTTAGAACCTGGACCTGCAATATTATAAAAGTAAATCCTTACATTCACAAAAAAAAACAACCCACTTTTCAACCAGTGGCTTTCTGAGGAGGAACAGGATCTTCAACACGCTGTAAAGCCACACCATTAGAGGTCAAGAATTACAAGAACTGTCAAAAGTAAAGCTTAATTAGCTTTGCCAGTCAATTTAAGAAGCAAAGCAAAGAAGGCTTCAGACATAAAGCAGTATGAAGAATTAAACAGAGATGGAAAATCTAAACATGGTTCCAAAACAGGAGAATAACTTTCACTGAGCATCGAGAAGAACTGAGATTTTGAGCACGGGAGCAAAGGTACAGCAAGTCATGGAAGAGGTACATGGAAAAAAAATATTTCCAAACACAGAATTATAGAATAGATTGGGTTGGAAGGGACCTTTAAAGGTCATGCAATAAGCAGGGACATCTTCAACTAGATCAGGTTGCTCAGAGCCCCAGCCAACCTGATGTCCAGCCTAATGTACTGGATGAAGGTAAAACTCGGAGATTTTATTGCCCTCCAGTCACCAGCACTGGATATCTCAGATGTGAACCAACCATAAACACAACTGAATGTCTGCTGGCATTAATATTCAAATAAATCAGCTAAGTTTGGGGAAGCTGAAGGGATGAAAGAATTACAGGCTGCTGCCTGCAAATACTTGAAGAACAGTTAGAAAGATGACGGATCTAAATTCTTCTTGGTAGTTTCATGTGATATAACAAGGAGTGACAGCCAGTAATTGAGACTTGGAAGGATCGAGTACGATGTCAGGAAAACCTATTTCAGAGGGAGGACAGAGCAGCACTGCAGAAGGTAAGCAGGAGTGGCTCTCAGAAGTTCCTCCATGGAGCTTCCAGAGCCTAGGCAGGACAAAGGCACAGCTGACCAGATCTAATACTGGTGACAGTCCTCCTTTGAGTGGGTTGGTCTCCAAGGGTTTGACTGTTTCCTTCTTCTCTGTGTTTTGTATATTCTTAACTGAGATTCTGCATAAAGGAAATCGTTTACCTCTGTTTGTACAGGTTCCCTCTGTCCATCTGGAATAGGGTCCCCTACCTACTGCTGCCCCAAAATTAAAATCTTATCAAAACCAGCATGTCAACAAAGTGGAAGAGCAGAAAGCTGGTCCTGAGGACTCTGCAAAAGACTGAGAACACAGGTGGAGGTGAGACAAGCCTCACCACATCTTTGAGTTGCTGCTCCAACCATCAGCTCAGAAAGTCACCTGTAGCCAGGTTCCCCTGTATCTCTCAATCACAAGGAAAAACCCACAACAGCACTGCTAACGAGGGGAAGAAACAAGGTCTGCTCCTTCACACCAGCAGCCCCACTGTGCACTGAACAACATGTAGGACGAGATGAAATTTGCTGAGTCCTTCAGTAAGAACGAATAAATACAAAAAAATAACGGGTTCACTCGCAGCAAGTAGTCTGGGCTGATGAATGGCAGTTGTGTGTAAAACGAGTTGAGCAAGGTTATTGGGGTTTCTTTTGATACAACTTGAATGAGAATCAGCTTCTACGATAGTGTAAGTATTCCCAGAGTAGATTCCTTAATTATTTGCAGCCTCGTTTCATTCAGATAAATAGGCTGTGCTAATATATGTTTGAGCTTCATGCAGAAAAAAAAAATAGTTATTCATTGCAGATGTGAGTATCTCTGCTCTGTCTACTTAGCCAGACACTGCAACTAATAATAAAATGCAGAGTGGTTGAGCTCATACCTCACAGTTAATTTTAAAAATTCATCTAGTCAAGATTTGCTTTCTTAAAATCCTATAGGCTAACTGCTAAAGACCTAACACTAGCTTTTACAGAATAGCTCCAGAATCGAGGCCTTTTTAACGGATTCATGTAAATGGTGATTTATAGTCCAGAGTTACTATTGTTAATAAACGTAAGGTTGTTGGGGTTTTTAGATTCTCTTTAGATATGTTTCCCTTTATACCATACAGATGTAATAAACTGCAATATATCAGCTAAGGAATGAAAGAGGACATTTGTCTCAGGAGAAGGCAGGGCTGTAAAGAGTCTTTCTGCTTTTTACAGACACTTACAGTGAAACTGGTGGCAAGGACAGAGGAACTGATACTGATGTCCCCCACTCCAGGACAAATTTCAGGCTGCGAATGAACAGTCAACACCACAAAACATATAAACTATACTGCCCTTTTCTAATAGTCTCAGAGTATTTTATAAGAAAACTCAGTAACATTATCCCCATTTTTCTAATTTAATATCTGAGACACAGAAATAAAAATTAACTCATCTAAGGTCATTTTAAATTTTACTGATTCTGGGTCATCATCTCAGTACCTTCCCCCTTCCTGAGTATGACCCACTGGAGAATTCTAACAACTTTTATCCGCTACTTGCCTTCAGAGACAAACCAAAATTCAGATGTCTCTCTCCAATCATCTTCAGTCTAATCAGTATGATGGCAATCTGTGCAAATAATTCTTTAAAGCACTCTCTGATGTCACCTTTTGCTGTGATGTCCTTTTGTTGTCCTACTGATAAGTTTAGTGACAGCTAATGTATAGTCAGTTGATGAGCCTTGAATGTTTTTTTAACTTACGTTTATGTCAGAAAAGTGATATTAAAAAAATGTGATATGCTGATTTCCCATAACTATCTCACAATGCACAGAAACATGCATCTGGATGCTTCCCATTTCTTTAACCTTCAGTCAGTTGTAGAAGTTCAGGCTTGCACAGTTAATGCAAACACAGAGAAAATCAGCAATGGAATTCTCATCTCCTGTGTCTGTGGGAAACACAACATCCATCGTGATGCTGGTTTAAGACGTACATCAGGTTGCTTAGTGAATTTGCATTTATTCTCTTGAAGACTATATCCAACCAAATCAAAGCAAGGCTAAATGATGGATGACATTTGGTCAAAACACAAAGTTGAGTGTTATAGCAACAGCTGGGAATTCTTTTGACATACATTATATCCATATAAAATGAAATAGTCCCTAGTTTGAAAATCTAGCCTAATTTCATGGATTTGTATCCTTACAGGATCAATGTACTTTTGCTAATAGCTTCTTACAATGAAAGGGATTTTTAATTAAGTAGAAACAGTATTGTATTATACCAACCACAGACTACAGTAGTGGATCTGATCATATTAGTAACATTTTCTTACATGTAAAGAGAAAATTTTTCATCTAAATATTAATAAGCAGCTTCTACTAATAGTGTGCTTTATCCATTCAGTGCATACAAAGGCATTTCTGGCTTCAGTACAGTTATGCATACAGGAGTCCTAGAGTTTAAATATGTATTCATCCTCAAAATTTCCTTTTACTCCTTCTTCCAGTGTGTAAATGGCAAGAATTCAAGTAAATCTATAAATATTACTTCCATTTTCAGGATGTATAGTTAAGTCAGAAGGAGTTTCCTGCAATCCAGCAGTGCACTGGAACTCACACATCGTAGAATGTGAATCCCCTTGGTCTCAGCAGAGCTAAATGCTGAAATGATTTCTTACTCTGGTCTTCCATTGCATTATTTATTTTCTGCATCGTTATTTCATGCAGGTGTTATTTCTGATAGAGAGATCGTGCTCTAGTGCAAGTCCACTTTTTGTAATAGTGGTGTAGACAGTGGTATGTTGAAACAGCTATTTGATAATAATATGTCGTAATTTCAAGTGTGCCATTCTCTTCACCCATCAAAACCAGAGTAATAATGTTCCACAAATTACCTCTCTGTCAAGGAAAACAATCTAAACAGTGCTCACTTTGATGGGGTAATCAGAGCACTCCCCCTTCTATCTGTCCTAATCTATGTATCTTTAAGATCCTATGTATCTTAATCTATGTATGTCTTAACCTATGTATCTGTGTTCCCACCTTCCACATCACCAAATGTTTCAATAACAATTAAGGGAAAATTGAGCCACATACTTCCCCTTCAATGCTGGGACCACGGTTTGAACCTGATCTAAAGTACTAAATTGAATCGGCACCTGATCTTGAGCTGCCATCCACTTCACAAAATAACCTGTCCCTGCAAGTGGGGCATCAGTGGGAGGCTGTGCTCAGGAGAAGAAGAGCACAGCACTACCTACCCCTCGAGCCTAAGCCAGGCTGAGGTCATTGCCAAGGAAGTGTGGGAAACGGGACCGTGGTGGCATCTCACCCCTCGCTCTTCAAGTTTCTGGCACAGTTTCCATAAAATTTAGAGATTCATTTTCAAAAGGTCATCTGTGTTTTACAGTACTCTTAAAATTTTCTACTACGTCTCATCCAGTAGCATCGATCCTCTTTATTAAAAGATAATCTCTGTTCAGAATCATCCCATATTTGTGCTTTCTAGTGAAAACCCAAAAAAGCACAGCTATGCGTGACTGGATTTTATGACAGCTTAATTTGAATGTCCTTTCACATTTATATATATTTTTAATATTCTAAATCTCTTTACCTTTCAAAATCTACTGATGTGTTTTTGAAAGCAATTTTCACTATAAATCCCTTTCACACTTATTCACATTTTTCTGTAATTAGTTTTTCTTTTGCCATGTTCTACACCAAATTTCATTTAACAAAAATTTTTTGGTTTGAGTATGTGAGAAAAATGCACTTGGTCATTTTCAAGTTAGCCAAGATGAAAATAAATTTCTTACTTCAAAAGGCTTATGGGTTTTTATTTACTTAAATAATAAGACTTTTGAAAAAAAGTAAATCTTCAGTGAAAAATCTTAATTAAAAATATACGTGTTCAATTAAGTTAGAAATAAGTAATCTAAGTAATTAATCCAAATTAAAACTGTTTTTTCTAAAATGTCACTTTTCCCTGTTGAACAGGCTAGAAAATAGAAACACAGTAAATGCTAAATATCGTTGAGCTGTAAGCAACAAATATGATTTTGACCATGACACTAATATTCTCCTTGAGGTACAGAATGGTCAAATACTACTCTAAAAATACAAAGAGGAATGATTCCTGTCATATCAAATGTGGAAGCAGATGATAGTTTTGGCAATATGGACCTACAGATTAACTATGTAAAACACTATGTTGAAAAAGTGGCAAGATTTAGGTCTGGCCCAGACTGAAGACACAGAGAGAAGGAAGGCAGGAGGTCCCAGGGAACATTACAGCCTTAATCAACTCTCAGAGAGTCAGAGAGTAAAGATAAGGAGCTTGGCTTTGTCCTTCCTGAATTTCAGTGGATAGGAAAGTACTTCTAGGGAAACGTGCCAAAATGCAGTCCTGGGTAAACACAGCCGAGTCGAGAGCGGAGAGGGAAATATTCAAAACACCAGTGTTAAGATGATATTGAATCCTTGAAAGCAGATGAGGCTGGAAAGCCCGCTGATGAAAAGGAAATGGAGTAAGAACAGAAATTTGTGGGATGCCCAAAGAAAGAAAGAAAATTCTGTTGAAAGATATGTTGAATTACATAGTGGAGGGAGAGGAAGATTAGAAGAATATGGTCTTTCTCCTTAGGTTGAAAAAAAACCCCTCCACTTTAAAAGAAGATTTAGAAAAGATGTAACCTCTATGAGAAGAATCACTTCATAGTTAGAGGACTGGAGCTGAAAAAGTCTCAATAATATCTTTTCCCTCCAAACACAAGGAGAGGAGCCATATTTTCCACTGTTAGTGCCTCCTAGTTGTCACAGACTTGGTGCGCATCATGATCAGTTGTCCTTTCTTTTTAAAACAGTTCACAGGGTAAGAGTGAGCTCATTCATTACAACGTGCATTTTTGATGGAAACACCGACCCCATCCCCTTCTTACAGTGTTATACTTGCCAAGGAGTTATACCGAATTTAACGTTCCATATTACCTTTATCTTCGGTATGAGCTAGTACAGGGGGAAACTGTTTTGCACCTGCAGCTTTTATAAGGCAGGAGTGGGATTTTAAAGGAACTGCTGAAGTGACTGAACACTTTATGTGTGAGAGCCAACATGTGCTCTACATACTTACATTTGCTTAACAAATCATTATCAGCCAAATTAAACTGAAGTGTGAAATATGGCACTCGAAAAAATGACGTACACCACTTTTGCCCACTGGTGGAAAGAGTAAGGCAAGAAAATAGGAAAAGATCTCACACCATTCATTGGATTTTGAGCTTTAAAAGACCAGTCATAGAGATGCATACATAAAATGGGTTCTATCAGAGAAATAGCAGTATTTCTTAGTACAGTAATGCCTAACCCTCCTAATCACACAATGAGTGCGCTCAAGCACCTCCATCTCTTAATCCATTCAGGAGGACTACACATTTTCCCAAACTTTATCCTTACCAATTCTCTTCTTGACCACCTTCAATTCAGAATTAACAACAAAGAGAGATCTCTCTCCAGTGCATGTGAATAAAGAGGCATGTAAAGCAAAATGCAAGGCTTCGATGAATTAATAAATAATGGGGGAACTACTTATACATATAAGTGTATGTATCGTAGCAGTGCCTGGTTACACTTGGGCTCAAGATATTCTGGAAAATTGCAAAACCAAGAGCTTTGCCATGAGAGTGCACAACTGCCCAACTGGAGCAGATTAGCAACTGAGCGTAGAATATAATGAATAGGGAAAACGAAGCCAAGAAGGCCAAATGAAGCATAAGTTGCATTTGCTACTAATTTTCTGACAAATTAAATTTTGTTTTCAAAATATTGATTCTTCAAAACTTTCCGAGGAAATACACGTATCAGAGACTGAGATCAACCGTCATTACTGAATGTCAAAACCTGACTATAAAGTATGGGCAATCCTTCTCAGTCTGTCTTTGAAAGACTCCTCTTTGTATTAATACTTCCTTATTTCATTTTATATTTATCAGGAAACAAATCTTTATCTTTTTTTTTTTTTTAAATACATCTTACATGAACAACCAAACTTCAGTGGGTTAAGGACATGGTCCCTGCCACTCTACATGGCCAACAGACATTTAATTCTTCAGAAAAAGTGAAATGGCTTACGTGGGGAGAAAAGAGAATCAGGCTTTAATGGATCTCATCTAGGAGACAGAAAGCTGGAGTTTAATTTCTTGCCTGAATTGGGCAGAAACTTGAGCACCAGCGTACACAAGGCAACTATGCACAACGCTAAACCCTGGTGTAGAGGAGGTTCTCTTCTGTATTTCAAAGAAAATGTCAAGACATTTTAGTCTCATTCAAATATAGGATGCCTTTTCAAGCCTTAGAATAATTATTGTTCTGGAAACCTTATACCATGAGCTTGAGGCCTGATGATCACTAAGTTTCAGTGGAAACACGGATGAATTCATTTTTCTTAAGGTCTTCACAGAAAAGAAATAATTTGCCTACAGTCTGTTTAGTCAAAAATACCTGTTCATGACAAAGCAGATACTAGAGGTAACGTAATATTTTGCCTGATGAGTTTCATAAATCAGGCCTAAAAGAAATGAAAACAGGAGGTTTTGCTGCTACTGCAATGCCATATCTATCCAACGTACACAGGCTGACTCACATCTGATGTTTTTCTGCATCGCCTTCTCCCACCAAGAGTCATCAAATGCACATTCAGCAAATCTGGTACTCAAAAACAAATGACACACATAGATTACGCATTTCCTGAATCCCTGCATTTACCAACATGGGTTGGAAAGTTCTCAAAACCTTCCCTGGGTTCTTGGAAATTACTGCCACCTTCAATTTTATTACTTCAAGATCTTCACCACCTCTAGTCACAGAGATGTGAATGGTGAGTCATTGCATTGACAGCCCAGAAAGGATTATCTGTCATCTCTTAAAATTACAGGCTACGGAGGTAAGGATGTCTGCAGTTACACATAGGACTGATGTGCTTTCTATAATTTTGATTCCTTTAAAACACATGAGATAAAGTGCAGCAGAAATAGCTCCGTACTTTACTGGCACTGCTTAAGGAAAAAAAACAAATTAGTTTTGGTAAACATTAAAAACTTATGCATTCATTTTTTAAGAATTATGGACATCTTTATTCTGCTGAATAAAATGTTGCCCTCATAAAAAAGGGTTTTGCAATACCTGAGAAAAATCAGCCACCAGATGCGGTTGATTGGCCTTATGAAAAAACTGCATTTGCACATGCCAGCGGCTAATTGTTTGGAATTCAGAAGCAAAACCTACAAAGTTTCCACCCGCGGCAACCAGAGGGCTGGGAACAGAGTCGAACAGAATTTCCCCTACAATTTCTTCTCCTCAAGGCTCTTCCCAGCAGCTGTACGTAGCACTGGGCATATGAAATGAAAAGGGACTATGTGTTTTTTCCTTATGTTCTCAGTGCATCCCCTTCTGCCTCCCTGAGCAGCCATTGAGTGGCACACATGAAAAGATTGGTGGGAGAGACCTACTAGGTGTCTCCTCCTACCTGGATGCTTAGTGATAGCACCTACACATTTTTTTTATGGTTTTAAAGGCATAGAAATACTCCTCTCTATAGACACAGAAATACAGTTTGGAGGCGCGGGGTAATTTGTGTGCTCTTACACAATCAACAAACAGTTAAGCCCAGTGAAAAACTCAGGAAATCGGTTCTACCTCCGTACGTCTGAGACACAGCTCAGTCTCATCAGCAGAGGAACAAAAATCAGAATGAGTTTTCTTGTGATTTGTCATCCTATCCCAAGTATCCTGAGGGATTATCAGAACAGGCAGCAGAAGGCCAAGGACAGAATTGTTCAAGATCTCAGCTAATTAATGGAAGGAAAAAAGATGGTCAGTTGACAAGGGAAAAGAACCAGCTATTGTTCTGATGATGAAAGATGCACTTCAATAGGCAGGCAAGTTGTCTCCACCCTCCCATCATAGCTCAAATAGTTTTGTTGGTGGCTCTTTTATAAGAGTTCAATTGTTACAAAGATATATATCTTCCAAGGACGAATAAAGCAATAAAACCCTACCTTAAGAATTTTAAATCTGAGAAATTTATCTTTTCATGCAGCATTTTGAGATAAAAAACTATGTCTTTCCATCAGCCGACACTCAGTCAAGCACCTTGAGAGATCAGACCGTCAATGAAAGCAGAAATAATGAACAGGGATAATGGGAAGGAAGGGAACATAATGGGAAAGTTCATGACAGAGAAAAAGAAGGTACAAAAAACTAAAAGTGGTGATGAAGCACGGCATATGTGTAATATCTTTACTCTGTTGGGGCCTGCATGGATTTTATTTTTAATTAAAAGCATTATTCATTTTAATTAGAAGTCATGATTTATAAGTGATGCTTTCTTCGAAAAACACACTGAGCAATGATTCTAGACTGTTCTGTCCAATTTCCCTGTGATATAGCTGGCATACAGTTCAGAAAAAAGCAGATAAAAATTCTCAGTCAATAAAGAAGTAAGGTAACCCCTCCCCAGGTCAAGTGTTTCACATGAAAATCACATACATAAACAAGTTATTAATATTTAATATTATTTTCAGTGTGGCAATGAGTTCAGTCATTTTTGAATCATCATGGATGTATCCCAGTCCAGTTCTACAAGATCTGATAAACAAAATTTTGCTTAAACTAGTTCAGCTTTAACACGTTTGTAACTATGGCATCTTAAAAAAAAAAAAAGAAAAAAAGAAAAAAAAAAAAGCATCCATTGACCCATGCCATTAAATTCAGGGTTATAATCCAAAATCAATTGTGCCTCAGCCAGCTTTCTATCAGCTGAGTCTTTTGTTTGGCAAAGACTCAACTCAAAATGAAGGGAATTCATTGGGGTGATAATTTGCTGCATGAGCACCTATAGGGTTGTTAAAATAAAGGTGCCGTGCCATAGGCCGGTGTTCCAACATTCTTAAACAGTCCTTCCAGTATCCCCAAAAGCAAAGCACTTGCAATTACAAAGTAAGCAAACTCAGCAACAGCAATTCTTCATCTGGCATTTAGTTTGGAGCCCCCTCTGGGCACACAACACCAGCCCCCAGCTCTGAAGCCCATCCCTTCTGCTCAAACGGCGACGATGGGCTGTGAGGAGTTGCCTTAAGGTCTTGGTCAAGTAAATTGCTCTGGCTTCAAACCGTCAAGTAAACTTTGCAGCTTCGCACTTCATACAGCACAGTTTGTGATAAAGGCACAGGAGCTGCTGGTTTTGGCCATAAAACCACCCATTGGGGTAATCATCCCGTTCAGCATGTGAGGGGGGAATATCGTTGACGCAGCAGAGACACACAGTGAACTGATGCAGTTCCAAACCTTCTGAAAATTGCTTTTCCCCACCTACCCCCAAAATCCATCCTTCTAAACCTCCACGGGACAGGAACCTGGGAACAATTTCAGTCCTAAGATGCACAAACTCATCACAACTTTGTAAATGGTGTTCTCTGACATAATTATCTGCTCACATTCCTGTTAGTACTTCACTAATCCTCCAAAATGATGAGATAATGTAAGCCAAGCAGCTGGAAGGATCTGTAGTGTTTATACATGTATATAAAGATGTTCATATTTACATACGTGTAGGTATGCCTATTTATGTATTTACACTAACGCCCTTTCCTCGTGCCTCCCGGGAATCCACGCTCAGCCCCATGGACGGGGACGTGCAGCTCCAGCAGCATCACTTCTCTGGGGCTTCAAGCTCCCTCAACTCCAAACACCTCACCCAATAACACGGCCCCAAATATTAAGCTCTTGTGAGCAAAAGAAATGATCATAAGACACTTTGTCTCGAGATACGGTTAAAAAAAGAGCATTATTTGTCCTCAGTCATTTAATGAGCTATATTATCAGTGCTGAAGCATTCCCAGGCAGGATAGTAAGATAAACTCTCCCTAGCATGGTACATCATGTCTTTTTATTTTTCAAATGATAAAACACCTCATTGCCTTTTCAGCACGCCGATAAGATAGCAGACACTTCTCATTGGGGTAAGGCCACTAATTGATGAAATGGAAACTGTTGATGCACCGTTCTTCTTAAAAATGTTTTTCTGCTGATCCCAGTCTCCTTGACTAAAAATAACTGTATATACATAGCATATTGTTTGCTTCACTTGCAGTTTTTATGAACTTCTGGTAAAAACATAATAAAACCCAGTAATCAAACTGGATGAAACTGCTTTGGGTAGGAGTCTGCATGTTAGAGATGAGAACTGCCCTTGGCCATTCAGCCTGCGTGGTATTTATGAGCAACACTTCATTTTCACAATCTTAGAACACTTACAATAAACAATAATGATAATCATTTTCAAAACACTTGCTGAATTTCCAAATATTTTCCCAGAGAATAGTGTTTGCCTCTCTCTGTTTTGATACGTGCATCTGAGTCAGTACGTTGCACATAACTTGGGGAAGGTAAGAAGTTTCTCCTTATGATATTGAACAGTAAATCTTGAGCATTAGCCTCTTAGATCTCGAAATAATATTTACTATTGTAATACACGTGGTTTTATAAGCTATTTTAGAAAGTAATTTAGAATATGAAGAAAGTATATAACCTTTTTCAGCTCAGCTGTGAAACTACAATTGCATTCTCACTCTAACTACATAAATAACACCTTTCTCTGTCAGTTCTGGGATGCACAAATCCTTCCTCTCCATAAAATTTACCAACCTAATAAATACTGACCTAGAATCAGCAATCTTGGTATTTACTAGGGACTCCAACTGAATTCATAAATCAACATAATACCTAAGTGGGCAGTACTACAATCATTTTATATATTCTATATAACTATTTCACATAATATATTTAATGGTCAGAAACATTACACATTTAGCTGGCAAGTCTCTCCTTTAGCATTTAATAAATGCCACACTTTTACATAAGAAATTGTATTTCAATCTAATGTTTATATTTTGACTGCACCTAAAATGTGCTTATTGTAGCATACTGCATCAATAAATGAACAATTATTTCTCAGTGGCATGTAAAATACATAGTGATGTCAGCAGCATTAAATTCTAGTGCCAAGTAGGGAAACAGTTAAATGTAGTTTAACTATAAAATTAATATTATACTAATTTTAATAAAAGGAAAAGATTTACCTTATTATTTTTAGTTCAGACATGCAGTCATGTGCAAGGTAATTCAATACCCACTGTATAAAATATGAACTATGAAAATGTTTTACAGATGTTTTTAATCAGCTTCCTTTGTTTAACATTAGACGCTAACCTCCAGAAGATACGTACAAGCTGCACATCCTACAGGTAATGCCATCCAGATGGGATGCTTTCCCCGAACATCATGCTTAATAACAGGAGGAATAAGGAATAACATAAGGAATATGCTGTGAAGAAAAAGCACCTTGGCAAAAAGAAAAAAATGTCGAATGTCATTTCGTATTCAGTGGCACGACACGTCTTTTCCAGCTCGCCTACGGTACGTCTTGTGGAAAATTCCCAAAACACACAGCATAAAAACGTCTTGAATTCAGACAGCTTTATGTTGACTGCCCGGCTCTAGCAAATACTAAAGACAGTGGTGATATCATCTTAATTATTAACTCCTTCCTTTGGTTAAATCGTGCAACTTTCCAGCTGTTAGGGCTCTGGGTTACTCCCGCAGCCCTATCCCGTCCTGAATTGTCTCACTCAACACCAAGGAAGCCGCTGTTGCAATGAGTGAAGCAAGAACGCCTGTTGGCAACATGAAATGAGCCTTCCTTGCTGGTTGGCAAGGAGGAGGAAAACACCAAGCTTCTTAAATTCATTATTCAGTCAGGAGTAAATAGTAACCCTGGTTCAGAGAAGACATAACTAGCTAAGCCATGGCACTTAAGTGGTATGAACATTCCTTGTGTGTTACACCATTAGGTCCATTCATTGAACCTCACTATCTCAATATCTCCTTCAAGTATTGTCTACTTAGAACGGAAAAACCCTTAAATGCCCAGACGACTCCAGCGATTCTTGGAGAATTGCACCCTGTATTCTTTTGCTCTGATGACTTGAGCAAAGGAAGGAAACAAAATCTTCCTTTAACCGCCCCAGAGACTCCTTTAACTCCTTTAACCACTCAGGCAGAGACTACGATCTGACCAACATAAGGACTTAGCCCATATGCATAAACATCTCCTTGTTCACCAAGTGGAACATGGAGGGAACTTAAGGACCTATGTTTTTGCCAGGGATGTCCACTGACATCTCTGAGTTTGCCTAAAACCGTTCCACAGTGACATCATTTTAGTAGGACTGAAATGTTCTGGGTCCAGCCTGTCACCTGACAGCTCTCTCTCTGGGAGAAGTTAATCCTCTAGATACCTTCAATGAACACTGGGAGCACCGAGCTCTGAACAACATTTAAAAGTCAAGGTCACCGCAATAAAAAAAAAAAAAAAGAAAAAACAACATTGAGGCGAAGATGCTCCCTAAAGTGAGTCCCTTATGGGTCATCACCTGGAGAGCAGAGTCATTACCAGAAGATCTCAGCTCCTTCCTCCAGGCAGGAGGAAAACCATAGAATCAGGGTGATGAGACACTGGCACGTGTTACGCAGAGAAGCTGTGGCTGCCCCATCCCTGGAGGGGTTCAAGGCCAGGCTGGATGGGGCTTTGAGCAACCTGGTCTGGTGAGAGGTGTCCCCTGCCCATGGCAGAGGGGTTGGAACTTGGTGATCTTTAAGGTCCCTTCCAACCCAAACCATTCTATGATTCTTCACTTCAGAGGTTTCAACGGGAATTTTGGAATAGTATGTACTCAGGTATGTATAGCAGACACACAGACACACACATACGGACCTGGATTTAGGTATCTGAATCCAGACCTGAATCCTACTTTTCTCTCTCCATTATGAAATCCTACATACCCTCTTCCTGTCAACCAGGACATGAAATATCTCACTCCAAATACATTTCCAACAGCCTACCCACCAAACACAGTTTGTAACCATCAGCCCAGGCTTGCAATGCAAAAAGGGAAGAATGAACCTGTGGTCTCAGGAACAGCCTTCGACCCAAATATATTTTCAGAGAATAATCATGAATGTAAGAAACCACATTTTCCATCGGGCAACTAGATTTTCCCAGAAAGAGTCCTGACATTGCTCTAAGAGAAGGTACATTCAGGGTTTCTACAAAAAGGCATGAATATCTACAACATATACACCAGCAAAACAGGCAGAAAGAGCCCTGCATCCACTGCTCGTGCATTGACTCCAGCGTACCTTAAGAATCCACATCCCTTTGCAGAGCCTGGCCGTGAGTTCCAGCACACCCATCTACTAAATAATAATAGCATTAATTAAAATGTTTCCTGTATCTGAGAATGGTGGCAGCTCTTGCATGAGAACACCGTCGTGTCCCCCGTACTTACATTACTGAAGCATTTGGAAGTTTAGTAAAAATTTAGGTTTGAAATGGGTTGTGACAGGCTAAGATTAACATCCTCCTGCTGCAATGGCTCAGATGGAGGGAACTGGCAAGACACAGGCTATTTTTCACCCAGACGGGCATGTTTCTACTGACAGTGACAGAAACATTGCCACAAAATAGCCTCCTGCTGTCTCCAACACTACTGAAACGCGCTGCGTAGAGCTGGGGGACGGCACTACATTCCCCTTGGAGTATGAAATGTAAACTCTGGGTTAACCATCCTCCGGAACTGCTCCGTATATTTTCGTACAACATCAAGTCTTTGTCAGATAAACTCCTGAAGGGCCTAACTACTCATGGACGTCGCCACCCCCTCCCCAAGAAAACGCCCCAAACAAAACACAAAACCAACCCAAAATTATGTGATAAAGAAGGGTTTGATATGGAACTCAAATTAGACATACCTTTTACCCATCTTTTGTATGCAAAGGGCAAAAAAATCTCTGCAGGAGCTTTAGTCAGCAGAGAAGTGCAAAATAACTATTTAAGCCAAGGAACAAGGAATATCACATTTCTTCTCCCCAAGTAAGTGTGTATACGTATTATATGTACAAAATGCATAACGGTGAGATGTAAACCTTTCATTACCATGATTTTAATCAGCTGCTTCAATCACGTGTAGTCCTACAAGACAGAGTCCTAAGAAGCTTAGACAGCTTAGTTATATTAGACCATACTTACACCAAAACACCACAGCAATGGCCTACTTGGAGTCATTCGAAGCCCTGAACTTGAAATTCTAATATCTTTAAATATGTTAAATTAAGCAATAAATCCCTTTTTCATTTATTTTTTTTTTATTATATATTTGTTCAGTTGCCTACTATTTCTATCGTTACAACAAGATGCTACTGATACTGGTGGTTCAAAGGACTGCAACGTTGGCCATCACGCAGTCATGTAAGAAAGAAGGGCATTGTCACATAAAGCATTGTCACATAAAGTCCAGGATGACAGACAGCAAGTGACAGACACACACAAACATGACAGGCAACATGAACAGTAACAGTCTCAGAAACTCAACTGGTATGGACATTTTTGCAGATATTAAAATAGATGGGAAGTTTAGCAAGAATTTGGAAGGAGCCAACACTTGCTTTTTGGAATTAAACAAAGTGCCTTTTCTCCATGATGATATATAGAAGAAAATAAACTTTACAGTACTGACTTTATTCTAATGGAGAAGCTTGACATGTTTTTTTAATGGAGGTCACCAACTCAGAATAACAGAATACAGCACAGAATTGTGACAGACTTCAAACATGCAAATATGTAATATTGATGCAATGAGTCCGTTGATTTTTTTGGAGAAAAGAAAGAACATTCATTGTTCCCCTCAGATTTAAATTGCCCAGATTAAGTGTTCTCGACAGGGACCTTTTCAAAACCTGTCCTAATATGAAACCATGGAGAAAAAAAGAGGTGGGAAGAAAGCTTTCCTTCAATGAGGAAACCTTCTTCTGTCTCTATAAGCAATATCAGAGGATTGCATGTGCTAAGAAAAAAAATTCCATCACTAAATCAGCTACAATGGATATATCTAATGTTGAATCAAATAATCTGCTCAAAAAACACTTTGCTGCATTTGGTATTGTATTATAATACTGTAACAGATTTAAACCTGCAAAAGGTTTAAAATAACTTTTTGTAAATAATGAAGTTCACCACTAATATGAATTAATTACCATTAAAAATTAATAAACATGAAGCAGTCAAGCTTTTATGAGACCCTGCAGCTATAGCTGAAGCAAAAGATTTATAAAAATTAAGTTGAATTTTTGAACTACAAATAATCATTATTAAGTATTCTTTTGGATTAAATGCACATGTGAAATATATGAATAATTTAATCATGAGTACCTTGAAATGAAATATTTTTCCACTGGAAAAATCATATTCCTTGAGTAAACAATTTTGTATACAGGTACTGAGCAGTATTTCATAGGTCCGTGGATAAGATCATAGAGAGAAATGATGACATAGAATCATAGAGAGAAATGATGACATCAAAAAATGTATCCAACAGTCCCATCTTAGGGCACTCACTCAGCACATGGGACTCTCAGTTTCAAGTTAACGTTCTTCCAGCAAGCAGAGACTTTAATATTTGTCTTTCCTCTCCAAAGCTCTTGTCCTACCCTCTGGACTATGTGCTAGATAAAATTCCTCTTCATCTCAGTAGATTTTTACAGTTTTTTAAAAAAGCTTTTAGTTTTGTTTTGGTGGAAAAGTAAAGCAAATGTCAAAAGCTCTAAATTTTTCAGGAAATGGAATTCTTGTTTTCCAGCCAAACACAGTAATTATTGAGACCTCTGAGCAGGACACGAACCCTGTAGCGCTTGAGCAAGAGCCTGAATTTTAGGCTTGCAGTGTTTGAGTTCAAAACCAGGCATCATTTGAACCAATTCTAACAGTCATAGAAATGCCACCACCTCCTATTGTAACTGCTCCCATACACAGAGATTGGAAGGCGTTTCGAATGCACGGATAAATATTGGAAAGGCACCAAAATGAACACAAAGGAAATTCGAGTCCTAAAAGCTATACTGAAGCAATCTGAAAGGTTTGCTTGAAACCTGTTAAAGGAAGGAAATTCACAGTTAAGACTGAAAATCCTGGCTGAAACTCCAGCCTTCAAATGCATACACTGCTTTGCAGAAACAAAAAAGGGTAGGCAAACCATACAAATCAAGACCACAGTGTCAGACTGGATTTCCAGTTTTAACTATGATTTGTGACATATTAGAGAACACTTTATTTCATTCTGTTTCCATAAAGTTGTAGCTTTCGGATGGACAGGCCAAGAATAGTCAGACTAGCTGAGGGTTTATTATAGAAGCAAAATCACTACCTTACCAGAGGTAGCGAATAGACTTCTTGCTACAGGGCCTTGAAAAGAAATAAAAAGAAAAAAAAAGGAAAAGGAAGCAATACTTCCAGAAGTCACAACACTAGATTTAACAGCGTCATCTTTCCCAGTAGTAATTTCTTCGTAGTACTAGTACTTCCCACAGCAATATCAATCAAGACACTCTGTGTAAGTATTTCAAAGCAACATCTGGTAGCTTACATAGACCTTTGACTAGGCAGTTATCCATAATTCTTCCCAAAATATGACTTGATTAAATAAATAATTGTATATATACGCATACATACACACATATCCATCTATATGTATATATTTAAAAGCCTTCCTAAACGAAGGCCAAAATTAGTTCAGGATGAGAGATATGGCTCAGATGACCTCTTGAGGCTCCTTCCAGCATAGTTCCTCCTCCAAGGTTCAAGGACTGAAATTCCAGCGCAATCAGGGTAAAAATGTGTCGTTAACCGAAAGGAAATGCTCGGTTTATAACTGGCGTGCCACAAGCTCAGCGTGTAGAGAGGCCAGAGGATCAGGCTGGGCAGTGCAGACATGGGACAGGCAGACCAAGCCCTCACACAGGTGTCAAAACCATTACACGATTTTGGGGAGAGTCACCGAGCTCACTTTTCACACGCAAAGAGGACCGACGGTGAAATTCAGGACTAGGGTGAGGATTAACTACTTATTATTGCAAAGTGCTTTGAAGGCAACGAGGCGCTGAGTAAAGACGTTGAGCATTAGTGGGATGACTAATAAAAATTGTTAGTTACAAGGAGCAAGAATCAAAGGCGAAAGGGGGGGGGGGGGACCGCAGAAATCCCAAGACATCTGGGGAGGAGAATCGGTGTAATAAAATGAAAACAAACCAACCCCGTGTTATTTGGCAATCCCACACGCAAACCACTTGAACTCCACACTTCAGGAGCTTATGTCATCATTGAGCCACCACCTTCCCACTTTGAGAAAGCTGCAGTTCAGAGAACTACTAGTTTAAAGCACGTTATAAAGGTGTAACGGAGCAGCTATTCAAGAAAAAAACCTACCAGATTAAGTCGAGTCACTAATCAGGATACTGGTGAGAGTCATCTTTTCCCTGAAATTAATACGCTTCCTCCAGCGTACACGCCTTATAAGAGGAGTATAGAAAATCACAAATACTCCTCAAGATTTTGAGAACCTCTGGTATATTCAGAGAATGCAAGCATATTGTGTATTAAATAATGATACACACTTTTAAAATATCATATACAGCCCTCCATAAATCCTGCAAATTAATGGTTATGGCATGATTAATGCTTGTACCGCGCCATTTTAATTACTTAAACAATTCAGAGTTCTACCTTAAAAAGCAGCTTTGTGAAACTGCAGTAGTTGCAGAATATTTTACTCCTGGGCTTGATAAAACACTAAACCAGAAACTGCTTTAAAATAACTGCCTGCCACAGCACTTTTAGCCAACTTTTGCACCTGGTGCCGAGAGAAAAAGCCAAGTGAACTTTCACTCACTTGTTGCATGTCAGCTCCAATGCCATGTCTTTCTTCTGTTGTGTTTGGGTTTCTAACTGGAAGAGACAAGTAAGCTAAACTAGCAGCCAATCAATCCCTAAATTCTAAGAATGCAATAAAATTTGATACCAATAAATCTTTTCTTTTAACAGCCAGAAGAGATTAACAAAGTTACTCGAAATTTTATCCTCTTCTGTTCTTTCAATAGGACGATTACCTGACAATCCCATTGAACCAAATAGCAAAATTAAAAGAGACACAATTAAGCTTGTATATACATAGGAACAGGATACGCATTTATGCATATCCCTAGTAGGTCCTCCATTATTTATTAGCCTTGATGTATTTTTCTTCCTCTTACAATAAAAGTTATTACACCTTTGGATTGTCAAATAAAAATCCAATTGGCTGAGACATAGACCATCAATATAAAATAGCTCAGCTATTCCTCTCAACTACAACTAGTTGACTTTTTTCAGCTCTGCCATTCATTCGTTTCCTGACATGGGGAAAATCCACTTCGTCTTCTTGGTACTTTAATTTCTCATCAATAAACTGATCTTTTTTTTTTCCTAATTTGGAATGATGACAGCACAATGTAAGTCGAAAACGGTAAACAATATAAAAACAGATTCAAGAAGTAGAGATTATAAAAAATTGTGAGTATTGTGAGAATGGTTGAGAGGAACAATATCTTGGGAGTATATTGAAGCTGATATACGAGCATTAGGTGCTCATTATTAACATATATATATATGCATATAAGCTTGCATGTATGCGATGGTGCAAAGATGCATGCATTCAGACTTCCACGTGTATGGTGATGTCCACAGAAGAAGCACTTGTCACACGACTTTCCATTTTATCGTGAATTCTTCACTGAAATGTAGAATATCTCTCTCCATTTCTTCTTAGCCCTGTCCTCTCCTGCACGGTGCCATCAATGGCCATGTTCCACCTGTTTCATCATTATCCACCTACTTTCTCTGGCCTCATCTGAGACTCAATTTGGGAGCAACACATCGGATGATTCTCACACTATTTGCTATTTCTTGACGGCTACCCTGTCATCAGCACTTAATGTCCTGTAAAGCCACTTCCCAAAATCAATTCTCCAGACCAGAACTTCTGCAAACTCCAATCCACCAGCCAGTTCCTCTTTCAGTCCTCTCTGCCTCTCATTTCAATTATTCCTGTTCTCTTGCTATAGAAGACTTTGAGAGAGGGTCACAGGCTCCTCTTCCAACTCCTCCCACTACAGGTGTTTCTTAATTTTTCTTTATTCCACTTAACTCTTTGCTGAATCTCAGGTTTTCTATTACTCTTTCTATTACTCTTTTCCTCTTTTAACTCAATAATTTTTCTGCTACAAGAGAGAATATATGTATTCCCACAAAGTTGCATCTAGTTTTTGTTCCTGAACACCTTCTCTTGTAATAAATCTCTAAACTTTTTCCCAGCTCTGACCCACCTCAGTAGACGCATCACATCCTGCCTACTTACTCTTTAATTTTTCTTTGCTCTCTGGCACTTTTGCTCATGGTGTACAGATGTCCTCAGCCTATACTCTCTTCTAAAGAAAGCATATCTCAATCCAGCCTGTCTCTCCAAATCTTTTCCTATTTCTTTCTCTCCATCTGTAAAAAAAGATGCACAGAACATGCAGTTTGCAGCTAAGGCACAGACTTCCCCTCTTCTGTCTTGGATCAGTTCCAAACCAACTTTTCATAAATCCCCTCCCATAAAACTATTCATATAAGGGACACTACGTGCTTCTTCCTGGCCAGAAACCTAGGTCTCCAGTATATCCTTATTTTCTCTGATTTTTCTGCTGCTTTTGACACTACTATCATCTTCTTTTACCATCAGAGATGTTCCAAATATCCTCCTTTTTTTTTTTTTTTTTGATTGCTTTGAGGTTTTTGTCACGGGGGAGACATATCACGCCTCTCTAAGGTGGGAGTTATCTGACCAAACATAGATGTCTACATTTGAGCTGGTCACCCAGGGCATCATTTATAGTCCTGGACAGAAATCACCATTCTGGGTCCAAACTCACCTCCCTCTGAAAATGAATGCCTGAAAGAAGTCAAATAAATCATATCCTACAAGTAACATTTTTCTCTGTTGTTTCTGATTGTTTCTCTAATAAGGGAAATAATTATTTCTGTGATAAGAGACTGGTTCACAGGAATATAACTATCGATAGGCAATAATAACCTAGTATAGCCTCTAAAATGCCATGTGCACACAGAGAAGTACAACATCTTTACCCAGGATGTAAGAAAACGGGCAGTATAATGTGACAAATTATGTGTTGAAATTTAAAGGAAGAGTGTATGAAGACAGAGCTATCTGAGTTTGGGAATATTTTTGCAAATCACAGGTACAACTACTGCATGGAGTCCACTGGACTTAACAGTTGTGTTGAAAATAACTCAGCAGAATCAGACTTACTGTAAAGCAGATACTTTTTTTGAGAAGATCAGCCCTGTGACTGGGGCGACCAATTGTACAGAGCTCCTGATGTGTCTTCTCAAACTCCTCAAACTTTCTCACACTGTACCAATTGGTACGTGGCTCCTGACATGTTCTTCTCAAACTTGTTTCCTTTTAGTCCTCCTCTGACCAAGTCAACAACTCCACTACCTCATGCAAAAAAGTCATATATTTTTTTTTCCTTTAATTTTGGGTATTAACAGCACAGGAATCTATAGATTGTGCAGGCAATAGGTCTGTAAGGAAAAAAGACAGCTCTGGAGGGCAGACTTAAGCCTAAAGTAGTAGAAATAACCAGTGACATCTGGCTAATGCAGTTTACCAAAGTTTATGGGAAGAGACTGTTCTTATGGTCACATTCTTGCCATTTAGGAAATTGGGTACGAACCAAGGGTTTCCTCATGATCACCGCTTAGATGAGTATTTAGTGAATTGTCGTTGCTGCCTAAAAACATCACTAAAGGACAAAAATTCATTGGCACTTTCAGATACAGCTACACAAAATTCTCAATATATTATCTTTTATGATGATGATCTTCAGTTAACATACAAAAAATCTCAGGGTATGGGAGTTTGAGAGTTAATTTTTCTCTGACAGTAGCCGTCTTTGTCAGGAATGGTTTACAGTCCATACTTTGGTTGGTCCACTTATTTTCAAGTTTGAGATAAAAGACTGTTTGTGCTAGCTTTTGTGTATAAATTATTTTCTGTCTACTCAAGGACATTGCTACCATCAACACTGCTATCAGGTAGAACTCGTGGCTTGAAGATAAAAGAACACAGAAATAAAAAGCGTTGACATCCCCCACAATAAAATAAATACTGATCTAAAGGATTCTGCTGTTATCACTGTTTTTGTTGGCCAGTGACACTTACAGACACAAAAGAGCTGTATTTGCCAAAACTAAAGCACTTAAATACTAAGAAAACAAATTTTGCAGTGCTTCAAGAAGTAAAATAGCTTTTGCCAAGTTTTCCCGTAGTGTTGTACTATTTGCATCTCCAAAGTAATTTTTTTTTTGAATGACGGTAACACCTTTGCCTTCAGTTACTGCTGTCTTCTCAAGCAGAACAGAAATGGAAGATGTCGACAGAGGTGGAGAACTTGGGTATCGACAGTTATCTATTAATAACAAAGTGCAGTATTAGAAACTCAAGACCTCTGAACACTAGGTGTCAGTGTAAGAAATGGAAAAATATCAAAAACCTGTTGTTTCCAATCAGGTGGATTAGCTAAAAAACCAGAACCAGCTGTGACCACATTTCCTTGTAACGGCATAACACTGTTAACAAGCCAATCTTCCTAAAAAAAGTTACTCTGAAACTATCAGGTTTGCTTGAAATCAGATAAGGTGATTTAAAAACTACAATGAATTTGCTCTGTTAAACACTCCGAGATGACCTTTAAGGTTTATGAGTTACACTTAAAGACCATGCAGAATTTTACACTACCCTCTTTTCGCCGCAGATATCCATAAATCAGTTCATGTCATTTACAACTTAAAAGTTTATAGTTTTGTTTGACAGAATCAATCAAAAACCAAACATTAAAAAAATACTGCTAGTGCCAGAAGTTATAAGAGGTGAGATGTGTCTTGCTTCACTTAAGAAGTCCAGATTTTAAATGGATGGCCAGAATGTTAAATAACAGTGTTAGGATGTGGAGAGTCACATACTAGAAGTGCCCATTTATCTCCCCTGACACAAAAGATGATCTGGAACCATTATCTCAGGTCTAGAAACATAGGTTTGTTGGTCTTTATGTTCGTTCAGGTGAATCCTGGATCTCAGAGGGAAAGCGGAAGGAACGTTACGCTCCACCAAGCACGGACAGTTAACGTATTTGGACAATCATTTGAAACTAAGCAAGTATGATAAAATGTATAATTAAAACCCCATTGATTATTGGTTTCTGGAGCTAATTTTCAAAGATACACAGATGCTTTTCAAAGTCGCACTCCATTGATAAATTTCATATTCTTTTCATTTAGTTTACCAATTGCTGCTGGAATAGGACTACTAGATGAGATGGGTCTTTCTGTACAGATATGGACTTTACATATGCTCATATACTTATCCTATTCAATTTAAACTACAGAAGTAAGTTAAAGAAAGAAAGAAACCCCAAATATCAGTTTTCCATTTGAATTCTGAAGCTTGGAATGTAACTATGATTTTTCACAGACAGAAAGATTGCCTCTTCATTTCAGGCCAGCTAAATGATTTGGGATATTTTTCAGGCTACATCAAAATACTCTTGGCAAAAGCCTGTTCAGTCATAAAGGAGACCAGAGAGTAAAACCATTGACAGAATATAGATTTACCAGAGTACACAATATAGTGCAATACAAGTCTAATGATCACTCTTCAATTTTTTAATTTGTTCTTTTCTAAAGAGCTAGTCACCTAGAATTTCACAGAGCTCCAGCAAAATAATAAGAGAACATCAATATAAGTAGCCAGCACACCCTGGACACAGGGCATCTGTACCCGAATGTCTCAGCTCTTCCAAAATTTCAATAGCTATTAATCTATGCTATACTCCTAACAGTATATATAATTAAATAGAGGATGTATTTGTAGTTTGGAAACTCAGGCTACGATCAGCTTATCAGTTGATTCACAAAAGCCCCAGAAGCCAAGGTAATTGAGTACATATATATTTAAGAATGCCATAGATTCCAAAGTCCCCATGAGTGAAATTTCATACGTACTTATTTCCTCTTGCTCAACAGCCTAAATAGGAATCTGATGTGTTAAGGGTGGAAAAAACAGACCTGTACATATAGACAGATATATGCATATATACCCATATATATGTATGGGTATAAATCTATGTCATTGTCATTACAGGCCCAAAGACTGATATAAAAAAATCAGTAAATTACAGGATTATAGCTGCCTGCACCACCTTCATTCTTTAAATTTTAGATGCACTACAAGACAATCTTTAACCATCGGTCACATAATTTTTTTCATTCAATCTAGTCAATGGCTTGGAATTTTTTTTCTTCACTATTGAACATGTTGCTACAATTATGTGGGCGTAATTATTCATTTCCTTCTGATTGATTTCAGGGTTCTTAATAACGGTATCATAGTCTTTCTACTTTTTGGATCAGTGAAGTCTGTCACCACTGGATGCTGAGCAGTATCTCTACATGACCAGGAAATAAGCAGCAGCTCTGTCTCACAGCACGTGCAGATCCCAACTGCAGAAAGATCTACAGGAAAGAAAACATCTGACCAAGACACCAAGTCCCTCATCTTAAGATACAGCACAGAGAGAGCCCTAACTGGAACTCCTGAACCTTCTCCTGAAGTAGATTCTGTGTTTTAGAATGAACATATCTGAATAATGTGAAAAAGTAGCAGCTAACATTAAGAGTAGAAAACTCAGGACATCACTTTTCATATAAATTACCAATGAAGAAAAGGCAAGAGTTCATCAAAAGTCAGACAAAAGACTTCATTTGCAATTTAAACTTTTCATAAAATGTCCCCTTAAAAGACATTTTATAGTACTCTAGTATATTAAAGACAAAATGCTGTCCATTTGCTGAAGTAATCTAAAGTCAAGTGGTGGCCAATCAAGAAATAATACAAAATCATAAAAAAACCCAACCTATGACTATTTTTTAACAGGAGATTCAGAACATCGTGTCTGATGTGGGCTTTTCTAAACCAGTGTCATCTTCACCTACAAATGACAGACACACTGTCACTGAGCTGCTTTGGTCCAGGAGTAATAATATCTGACCTCTATGGAATGTCAGTGAAAAGGTTGAGTCTATTCATGTTTTTTCACTGCATAGAAATAAATATATATTCAGAGTGACAATATTGCTATTCTACAAATTGAACAAAAAAGGTTTTTTTGAAAAACAGCCCTTCCTTTTAGACGCATAAAAATCTTTCAAAGAATTAAACACTAAAAAATTGCAAAAATTTATGTCAAAAATGCAATTTCAATTAAAGAAAGAATGAAAAAACTTACTCCTAGCAATGCAATAAAATAATCCAAATAGTGACCGCATTTAAATGATGTTAATGCACAGGGAACGACTGAAAACCTGCTTGCTAGAGCTAAAGCCTCTTCCACCACACATGAGCACCACTAACAAATGCACATCACTGGGACCCAGGGCATTTTTCTGTATCCAGACTCGTTTTCCAGTTTGGTTTCTCGCGGGGCAGGTGTGCCACGCGTTTGCTGCAAACGGATGCGTGTTGCTTCATATAGCGTAGGAAGAGAATGGATTGTCAAAGGACTTTTCCCAGGTGGTTTTTGTGAACTCCTTTATCCCATCCATGTAAACACCCAGCGTGTTCCGGTTTGCCGAGCTCTATGTCCACCCTGTGACTCCGCACAGAGTCCGAATGTTTGGTTTGCCAGAAGATTGTTTCCATCCTGTGATTCATTAGGTCCCTACGGGACCCTCGACTTCCTTTATTTTGTACAATCACAAATTATATTAGCTTGTCTTATTTTGATAACCCCTCTAATTAATGTCCTGCACAGGAAACTTTATTACTGCCTTAAAACAGAGTCGTAAAGCAAGGACTTTTCCCATTACTAGGGTGGCATAAGTGACAGTTGCACATAACTCTGGGATCAAGAAGGAACAGTGCTTCACACTCTTTGCTTTTATCAGTGGGCAATTTCTGTTAACGAAGGAGCTGGTTTCAATTCTTTCTTTTCAGAAAAGGAATGTCAGAAATTCTACAAGTACACATATAAAGGTTACAGGTCTGACAGTTCAAAAGGCAGTAAACAAACCTGGAACAGTATGATTTCAGAACAGCCTTCAGGTTACATACGTTAAGACGACTAATCCACTTTGTGAATGAATACACAAGTGTGATTTGGTTTTAATTTTTTTTTAAAACAAAACAAAAAACCTACAAAACCCCCCCAAACCACCTGTAGGAGCAGGTTGTAAAGAACCAAGAAAGCTCAACCCTTGTTTCTATTTAAATCCTCATTTTTCCTACTCCCCTCTCCCATTGCCATTATCTCTATCCCTGGATGGGCAAGTGAAGGTGAGTCTTCCCTCCTCCTTCTCCTCTCATTTTAAACGGCCATAAAATAGTTAGAAGCTACAGGAATAAAGCTGGGAAGTGAAGAAAGCACATCATGTTCATTCAGAAAATGTACAGCCCTTGGAAAACACAAAATTCACACTAATTATGATTAAGTATTTAGCATTTTGTACCAGTAAACCTGTCCTTATGCTTGTCTCTGTATTTTCACAATTCCTTTTCCTAGTTGTGCCAAATGACTCCACAAACTTTTTGTAAATCCCTTTTGTAAGTCCCTTTGTAAATCATACATGGATTTACTATGGACTTAGTCAGGACTTGACACACTACTGAATCTCTGCATCTCACTGTAGGTGTTCTACCTATTAATTACTGCCACAATTTAATCTACATATTCCAGTATAGATTATTCACCTGCTGACCTGTGTTTTGTGCTCCAGGTGAGGCCAAAGGACTGACTCTGAATTAGTTATATTATCTGCATAAGAGACATGCAATTTCCAATAGTAATAAATCATAAAATATAAGATTATCTTAGTGCCTAGGCAAAGTGTTCGTATATGCATAAACATAACATGAGACTCAAATCACGCTCCCTCAAAGGAAGCAAGAGTGGAATGTTAATAAGGATTAGGCAGGAGCTCAAGTTGGATGAAGTTAAACTCTTCCACAGGAAGATAAAAGTAAGTGATCAAAACAATCCCAACAGGTATCATGTACAACATGATTTGGGGCCACTGAAGTTCCTCTAAATTGACATTACTGCATTCTAAAAGAAGCCAACCGAGCGCATTTGACTTAAATCATTTGACATCAGTTGAAGAGATCAGAGTCCATCTTCCAGCAGACACACGTTAGCTGACAGGCAGTAAAACCACAACCCTGTTACCATGAATTCTATCATTCATGACAGCCTCCGGGATGACTTATCACACTTCACAAGGAATTACAGTGCAATAAACATCTAAAGGATGCAGTCCGCAGTGGTTGCGATGAGCCGCAGCCTTCTCTCCAAGCAGGTGGTCTCCCATGGACAGGTAAGGTTTCTGACTGGTAGGTAGGGACTTTGGGGGCTCTGCTATTTATAAATACATCTGTGTTTATAAACACACATTTTTGGTGTGCAGACATGTGCCTTTGCATATTCCCTTGCTGAACTGTGGGCCATTGCAAAAATGTCTTTCACTTTGTAAAAAGAAATCTACTCTCTTCCCAGAAGCATTTTGATATCTCGGAAACAAAAAGTAGAGGACTGAAGTTCAAATCTAGTGCTAAATTGAATGATCAAATCCTGTGAAAGCAGGTGTCAGTGCTCCCATACCACACTGAGGGTGCCTGGAGAGTAAACTGTTCATGCTGGTAACAAATGCCCAGTTGATACCTTCCCAACACAAGGAAGGTAATTCCCTAAGACCCTTTTTGATTTCAGCAGTACAGCACGACCTTATAGCCTATGAACATGACATCTGAAGCACAAACATAGAGCTACAGCCCTATCAAGAGAAGATACTAAGAAAACTTTAGGTTTTAACATTAGTCTAATAACACATTTTCTGATGATCCAGCCCACCACGACAAAAATTCTGGACAGAGATAGGGAAGGTGAGGAAAAACTTCTCCTCTTTCTTAAATATTACATGAAACAATTTCCAGATGCTTTTAAATCTGTTTATGTGCAAGACTTCAGCTGTTTTGATGCCAAACCTCTCAATGGTAGTTTAATAACCAAGGAGAATTCCTATTCCATTTCTCTTAGTTACACAGCCTCTTTTTTTTCTTGACAAAGTGCTGAATAATACTGATGTGTCCTAAAGCAGGATCTTTGAGTTCCCTTTTTAAAGGTCTGAATAGATATTAATAGATTATTATCAAAATTATGCTTCAAAATCTTCTTACTACATTTGCAAATTGTATTGGATATGATGAAAGAATGAACTAAAAGAGGTCTCGTTCCAATTCAAATGGTAAGTAATTTAAAAACTTGTCCCCTTCTGATTAACATCTTTGTGGATTCCATGTTGAACCTTTTTTGTAGGCACAATTTTTCTTGTAAAATCTAAAACTTGTGTCTAACGTTAAAGAGCAGTATAGGCTTGACTGGAACCTCTAGTCTTAGCACCCATAAATAAAAACAGTTTTAGGGGTAACATTAAGGCATCTATAAATACATATAGAGCAGTTACTAAACAAACACCATCAGTCAACAGTGAATTTGATTTCAAATTAAAACTTGAATTCATTGTGCTCTTCAAATACATTATGCTTGACCAAAAAAAATGTACACAACTTTCTCATTCTAAGGTGGCGGTTTTTGGGTTTTACATTTCTTGATATGCAAATAAAAATATTAATATATATATATATATATATATAAAAATTCAAACTCATACTTGCATTCTGACACAAATTGGATGGAATTTATCTCTCAACTTTTATGTGTATCTCCCAGATATTCAAACCCCAGCCAGCCAACAAAGGATCCCATTATTAGTCAGATGAGGAAATAATTTCCTTGAGAGATTCACCTCACCTCTTACTCGGAAACTATTTTTAGGATGACGTGAATCATCCTCTGGCGATGCTCATTGACTTCTGCACGTTGGTAAATACTTTTCGCGGAATTTCACTTAATGTAAAGCAGGGTACATGTTGTTTAAAACGCACAAAAAAATCAATCATAAAATGGGATGCAGACTTAGAAAAAGTCTGGTTTTCAAGAATTTGACTTATTAGTGCAGTCATCTGCTGTAACAGCCAGACCACATGAAGTATATAGTGGTTTGAAACAGTGACCGTATAAATCTGTCCAAAGCAACCCCTGATTTAATAGAGTTCAGATCAACTTTGAAAATAGGAAGCTGGAACTATAAACCTCCGAGATATCAAAAAGCAACCAATCAAAGGTAATCACACTGGCAACTTATGTTTTAATTCAGAAGTTCAAACCTGGACTTAATCAACAAGTATGAACTCTTCATACTAATGTTTATTATGCAAAATGCCAGTTTTACTGCAGGCATAAAAGTAATTTCTACAGTTTGGCCTTATAAATGTATAATGGATGGCAAAACGGACATGAATTTTGAGAAGAAATCATTAAATTATATAATGAGAACTGTGTAGTCCATTAACATGAGTAATATGACAAAATCCAGGTAGTAAGCAATAAATTTACATCTGCACTCAGCTTCAATTAGAAAAATAGCTTTTTTTTCCTAGTATTGTATATATATCCACACCAAACACCTACATCTAAAGTGAAAATTGAACGTAACTACACAGTAACAGCTCTGTAAGGATGTGTCGTTGTTAAGGATGACAAATGTGCAAAAACCCCTATCAGAAGCCCGGGGCATGTAAAAAGCTCCTGATTTAAGAGTTCCGGCATGTGAATGTCAGAGGTCAAAGCAATGAGCTATTAAAGATACTTTCACTTCCTCAGAAATAAAGTGCTGTCTTGGGCCGGGAGGGGAAAGGTTAGAAAAGCTGTTTATCTGCCGCTCCGTTCCCATTCTTCCTTCTGTCAGGAAATGGTACACGCTCCTACGCCCCGCGCGGGGTTAACCCCGGGTCACGGCCATTCCCCGAGTAAGTGCCCGGCTTTGATTTAAGCCCAGAGACCACATGGCTGCAGGTTGCATTTTTTTCCAAAAAAAAATTGGGTTTTGATGCGAATCTCGGCTCAGCCTCAGCGGGATGCAAAAGCCCCGACTCTTCACCACGTTATTGGCTATAGGAAGGGTTTACCATCAGCTTGTATAAAATTAAGGGGGATTAAAATTAAAATTAACAAAAAGAAAATGCTATTTTGTAGTCATTAGAGCTGGAATAAGAATTACAAATATATGAAGCAGCGTGTTTAACCAGAGGGAAACACACGGAGAGGGCAGAGAGGTTGTTCTCTCCCTGGGAGCCATGGGGATCGTTTGGGACCAACCAGGCGGAGCATAATTAGCAAAAAAAAAAGCCACAGTACAAAAGTGGCAGGAGATGGCAGAGACAGGGATGCACCGCTGGGCTGCAGAGGGAGGAGCAGAAAGAAACTACCCGGAGCTGGAAGGGACCTTAAAACATTCACTGCCATCCAGAAAGCCACCAAACGGCTGCTGGATTAAGGGGAAAGCTGAAGGAAAGCACCTGTCTGCAGGCAAACAGTGGGCAGGGGGAGATTTACTTAGATTATATTTTTATTTTAAAATATTACTTATAAAATATATAAATATATATATAAATATGTATTATATATACATGCATGCACATTTATATATATATATATATAAATGGTATGTGGTCTGCCCCATTCTGAATTTTCCCAGTTTACAAAAGATTTTAATTATAATTAACGTCGTAACAGAACTCAGCTTGAAACTTAAAACCCCTTGTGATTGCTGAAAGGGTTCATTAGAGAGAAGAGACCTAGGAACCTGCAGCTCAAAGCTCTAGCTGACCCAGGGACCCATCATACATAAATATTAGCTATAATATATATTAGTATTATTTATACTCATTAGTTCCATACAACATCCATACCCATACATGCTGGTAATTTCATTTGAAGAATCACTATAAGAAAAAATATTTGTTAAGCTTCCCCAGTTACAGCTGACATATAAGAATATATCTTTCTGTATAAAATGGTAGATTTGTGCCATGGTGTAAAATAGATTTCTTAAGAGGTGTTATTGAACTTTAATTAAAAACCATGGAGAGGTTCAAATTTAGAGCTGCTTCTGGTAGATGAGATTCAAAACAGCATCATTTATACAGCACTCACTGGCTTTCAATAAGGAAAAATATTCAGTATTTTGGACAGAAATCAAAACATCAAATAGTAGGACTATCAGAGCTTAAATATTAAGCAAGTAATGAATTAACACAAATGCTAGAACATGAAAAAATAGCAATGAATTTTTCAGATGACTAGCCAGCTTTCCTTTTAACCACTTGGAGTTTTTAACACAAAAGATATTCGTCAGCTTTATTCCCAAGGTCAAATGGGGTTGCAGATCTCACACAAGCGCATTATAGAGCCATAGGCGAAGCGCTCAAACCCCATCTGCAAACCAGTCACTTCTAGAGATTACTGAGGACAGAATGTTACCCTCTCTCATCAGTCATTTGAGCATTAAAATTTCATGCTGTTTCAAGGAGTTTTAGAGCAGAGACTATTTTCTAAGCTGTTTTCTTACCAGATTTATCAGCTGAGTGTGGACGATGTCTTCCACCAGTACTGCAGTTTCATGGAGTGGCCTGCGAGCATCTCCTAAGGAAAACCTGAAAGAAAGGGGTTTATGGCAAGGTTATGAAAATGAGTTAAAAAGAAAAAAAAAAAAAAAGTAGGTGGTCTCCAGAAAAATAAAAAAAAATATAAATAATAACATCAAGCTTAATGTACCTGTCTGTACAGAAATGGTGCAAGGGATATAAACCAAAGTAATCTAATTAAAGGAACAAAAGAGCTGCAAGAATGTATACTAAAGCATGTAGTGAGAAAAAATTGAAGAATTTAGGAAAATCCAGTTTGTAGGAACTTTTGACTAAAGAGTAGGCAAAGCTCTAGCATTTGCAGTACTAGGAGTAATTCTGAATTTGCAGCCATCTGCTTACAAAATTACCAAACAACTATTTTAAAATGTAAAATGCTAACAGGTATTTAATCTCAAATCTAAATGCTAAAATATGGAAGGAACTATTACGAATTAAAGGTAAAAATTCTTATACATAATTATATATGAGAGGCTCTTAGAGTCTGTGCTGCAAGATTAAATGACAAGATATGAAAGTATTCATGTAATATCACCAAAAAAAAGGCAAAGCCACTCCAACAGGCACCATGAAATGAGAAATCGTGACAATGGGCTTTATGCTGGTTATTTTCATTGACTACTGTCTGTTCTGGGGAGCTATGGGCTACACTTGCTTGGACACCTGCACTTCAAAGCTTTCATGAAAGTTCAGTCTCTCAATCAGAACATTATAGCTCAAATCTAGTATCTGGTATTTGCACCCTGGAATCCTAAAAGAGACATATTTTTAAAATGAAATTATCCATCAATGGAAGTCTCATGAAATATAAGTCATTAACCATTCTAAAGGTTGCTCTACTTTCAGTCCCTCTATATCTGACTTTTGGCTAATTGTGTTTTAAAACTTAAGAGCTATTAATTCCAAAATGGTCTCAGTGGATCCCAATGTTCACTCACTGAAAATATCTCACCATGACATGTATATCAACATAAAAAAAAAGCTATTCCAGTCTTAAATCATTACACCATTACACTGAAAGACAGCTCGCTATGCTTTCAAATATTTCCTCAGGGCATTTCCAAAATAATGTCCTCTCTCCTCCTGAACCTGAGCTTTTAAAGTAAGAAAACTTGCACAATAAAATATATTCATTGTAAATTAAATACCACAGGCCAAAAATAACACTACATTTTCTTACAAAAATAATGACATTTTATTTATAAGCAATATTCAAATCTTCACAGGTGAATGGATTCATCAATTGTTTCCTTAGAAAAGCATTTTTCTGTCCTGCAATAAAATAAAACAATGTTTTATCTATAAACAAATAAAGAGTTATATAGTAGGATTGTTTTCTTTTATCTAATAATGAAATGATAGCCGGTGTTCTTCATACAGTATTATTTGAAATTCTAATCAGATTAAATTTCAGCTTGATACATCTAGGAGCACAACAAGAATTACTCGGGCAGCATCTGAGCATAACCCACTGCCCTGTAATAGTCATAGCACGAGGAAATCACACTCTGGATTTGTTCCCTGTCATTTCTCTCTCTTGTTGAGCCCATCAGCACATTAAAGAGATAGTCGCTGTTTATAACGTGATGTACAACATCTCTACAGTGAGGACATCTCCAATAACTTTTTCTCTGTTATGCAGGAGTGCCCACGTCCATGAATTATAACGTCAGACCCTTCCTAGGACTATAAGCGCAGCACAGAAAACATAAATAAACAAGCCAGCTCTTACTAAATATTTTATAAACCGCAAATACCTGGATGTTATGAAGGAAATACATATAAAAAATAGAAATATTTACTACCATATTACACTGGAATGTAAAATAATATTAAAAACATCACGGATTCAAAACATTTGCTTATATAAGATAAAACTCATGTATTTCTTTTTTGCAAAGTAAGGTGCGCAAGTAAATGAACAGGAACATTTACTTTTTTTTTTTTCTAATGACACAAGGTATATAAAACCAAACAGAATTCAGTTATCACAACCCAGTAGATTGCTCATTCCTACTTACTGGCCATTTAATATTCAAAAGTAATTTTTCTTTCTTTCTAAGACTTGAAATGCAAAATAAAATAAATATTCAAGAGAGTAGTAAATGCCTGGTTACCAACATTGCCATCTTAAATATAAATGTATTTTGTTCACAGTTTTATCACCAAGCATTCCACATATACAAATGAAAGGTTATTGGTTTTATTCTTCTGACGACAACAAAGTGCTGGAGGATACTGCCTCCACGTTGAGATGTCCTCCCTGTCCATCTCTAAAAGATCTCATTCACCAGTAACTATCAGCTCCCTAAATGGCACAAGAAGTAAAATTGATGCAACCAAGATGCAGCACGTGGGTTTAAGAATAGACAGCTTTTTTTTGCTCCTTTCTGATGCAAAAGGCTAAGTCAGAATTGATGCTGAACCGTGAAGGAGCCAAATCAAACCCAACTGCACTAACGATTACATAGAAAAATCAAGTTCCAGCTGCACCTACTTTCTTCCTCCCTCACTTACACTCATTCTACCTTCAACAGCTATTTCTATCTCAGTTTGCCTTCACTGGTTTCCCACGTAACTCCTGCCAACTTGTTTCCCACACACAGAAAACTAGACACTGGCATGGTGGTTTCAGCAAAAAAATAACCCCCCCACACCTACCCACAGCCGCTTCCTTTTCCTTTGCAAGGGATACAGGATTTTTTAGACACTAAAAAAAACGTAAAGCTTCAATACTTATTAACTGCAGTTTGATATGTTCCTTGAATCTAACATCCTTATAGGATACTATTCTTTAGTATACCAAACACAACATTTTTTTTTTTACCCCATTCTGCTACCAGAGGTAATAACTACACATGCACAAGCAATTAAAGTAATAAACTCTTCCATTTTTTAATTCACTTTTGCCATTGTACTTCTCCATAGCAGAATAAACACTAAACTAAGAGTCAGGGGGCACAGATTTTTGCCAAGTTGCAGAATACGAGGTAGGTTAAGAACCAAAAGAAAACTCTAAAAAAATGGAACCCAAAGTTTTGTGCCCTTGTTTCTGGGAACTGAAACTGAACTTGACGTTTTAATATAACTTACGAACTTTATTTCACATGTGCTTTGCTTTTAACGGTTCATTAGAGAGTCTTTTAAAGAACCTTCCATTCCCTAGAAGTATAAATAAGTCTTCCTATGAAACATATAAAAATTCTGCTGAAAACAGAAAAGAGCTGTTTCCCCACAGGTAAATACTGAAGAGGAAACACATCAAAATGTAACACCAGAAGTGCATCAAAACAGTGAAACGATATGGAAGACCGTCCTGACAATGGAAGCATCTACCCAGTAGACACGTCTTAGAGTAACAAAGCCTTCTTAGAAGATCCCTTTCAAAGGTTTGTCTGTTTTATGGAAACGTTTTTACAAGGGGGCGATCAACTTACCCGGACTTTCACAGGAGGATTAAAATAGTAGTGTGGAGAAAGAAAAGACTGCTGCAGCTCTTTTATTGTTTACTTTTAGCTTCTATTTCTAATTTATTTAAGTTCCTGCGATGATGTTTTCAAGACTCGTCGAGAGGGGTAAATGTCCAAGCCACTACGTGGCTCCATGAAGTATCATGGCACACTACGTGTAAACACACACGCACACGCTTGGCACACGCCGAGGTACCACAGCTACTCATGGGGCAAGGACCTACACTTCTAAGAACCTCAAAATCATGGGGCAGCTACAGAAATAGATAAAGCCCTTTCTTTGGTACATTTCTTGGGGTTTTAAATGCCTGCAAAAAAAGGTATTGGGGCCAGGCTTGCTTCAAAAACCCCGACGCAGAGCTCTCCAGGTGGCCAGACCACCAGGAGAGTAGACTGTGGAGACAGAGAGCTGCTGCGATCTCCCATCCTCCACAGCCTTGGAAAAGCTGTCCTGGCCAGAAAGGAAGTATAACCAGGGTGGCTGGGAGTGCACTAAGCTAGAATAAATAGTTTCCCTTACTGGGGCTTCTATTGAGTTCATACCATAACAAAGCTGCCCCAACTCATGTGGAATTTACCACCTTGAATAAATTTGATGAATCTAGCCCAGGAAAAGTATAAAAGCAGTGAGGTAGACTGGTGGGAAATATGCAGTTTTTTTCTTCTCTAGAAATCCCTAGCAATTTTCCCTTTTTGTTTCTGCATGAAGGATTTGCAGCAACAGAGATGGGACCTCCAGAACTGACGGGTTTTTATAAATCAGAAGACCCCACATAGAGCAAGTAGATACTTCTACTGTCCTCAGCAGAGCTCCCGCCTGCAACTGGAGTGGAACTGGGGGTCACAGGGTCCACGGGCCTCAGGAGAGACCTGAGTGGGTGTGCATTGTGTCTGTAGGAGTGTAGTTCTCAAACAGGATAAAATGTTTGGGATCCATGCGTCAAAGTGGCCATAAATCTGGGCTGGATACTGGAGAGACCAGGAGGTCCACACCAGCTGCTGAGGAGACTGTGGGGCTTGGGGGTTGATGAAGAGACCCGTTAGTGTTTGTGTCTCTGCACATGAGGACTGAGGCTCTCCAGCATTCAATGACTGAGCTTGAGGCTACTGGATTTGGCAACCCCTACTTAGGACATGCAGTGAAGTATCAGACTCAGACTTGATGTGTCTGTGGGAAGGACAGTATTTTCACACAAAAATAAACCAAGGAGGTTCAAAAGAAGTTAAAGGAGCTTGGAAGATGTTTAGCCAACACGTAACGGGCACATCGAGACCAGACTCAACCCACAGGTAGACAACTGCTTGCTGACATCTGAACCCTGGTGTCTGTACCAGCAAGCTGATTCCCAGCCTGCATTTTTATCTGACCAGCCAATCAGTCGATGACCAAGATACATTGCTCACCACGTAGAGAACCAGCTAATTCACTGTTACAAATCTACAACCAGGCAAGGATCCCATAAAATCACAGAGGACAAATCAACGACTAGATCTATTTGCACTGGATAATACCTGGGCTCACGCCTCCTCAGGATTGTAAGAATATACAGCAAATTTCTTTTCTGTCAGCTGTTTGGCTGGAATGCATTTGGATTACACAGCACATAAATTCTCAGAGATGTTTCTACACTATAATAAGTGTCCTCCTAAATATAGAAATTATTTGAGACCTGACAGCCAGGGGGTGACAAAGAAAATCAGCATTACGGAGCTGAGCACAGTAACAACTAGAAAACTTCCAGCAACTCAAATACCAGAAGGACAAGAACTTCAAATCACTAAAAATCAGTAACAATAAACTGGACAATCAGTAAGACACTCCATTGAGGTAACTCAGCTTGGTGCCATAAGAAGCTGACTCTGAAGACAAAGATAAAAATATTGAGATCTGGTCCCTTAGAAGACATAAAACTGGGAAAATACAGGTTTCTTTCTGAAGAGCATGGGAATGAGCCTGTCATTGCAACAAGTGTCCCAGAGAAAATAAGGACAGTACCTTTTTCAAAGTCTCAAAAGCTAAAGCTACCTTTTCTCTCTCCAGTTTGTTTGCCATGGCCTTTGCTGAATAAATTAGGCAGAAGTAGAGTCTGAAAGAAAAGATGACTGGTGCCAAACCAGCAAATTGATTAGACACACAGAGGAGGACACTTCAGGTGGAGAGTGGAAGAGGAAAGAAAGAGCAAAATCCAGGAGGAAGAAATTGCCCAAAGTAAAAGGATGACTGCAATAGGGGAAAGAGGTTCAAACAATGAGGTCTCAAAATTATTTCTATTTTATATTAAGATACACTATATCAGAGAGAGATGATGTGACAGCCTGTTGTTTTGTAGACATCATTCCTTTGCAATCCCATCAGTGATCTTGGTAAAGGGACGTTAATTTAATACTCTTACTTGCTTACTGCCTTAGCTTAATGAAAAAGGGAAAAATTTAAAGCACTGAGTTGTATTAATTAACTAGCATGTTCTACCAGCACTACCCAAAAAAGCTCAAGTTTATATTGCTATTTATATATTTATAAGGTAACTTCCACCAAAGTTTTTCCATTTAAAAAGAGAAGACAATCTTAATTCCAGTCAGAGTTCATAGTTAACAGATTTATCAGCTTGGATTAATGAAACCAAATTTACATAGGTTTCATACATCACACTGACCATAATTCTTTACCAGGATTTAGTGCAAGTATGAGAGATATAAAGACAAACTGCACGATGTAGCTGTGTTAGCTTTTTCTTTAAAGCTTAGACAAATCACGTTTAAGTTACAATAAAAACAAGCATACAAAACCGACAGCAATTTTAATGCAGAACTTACAAAAGTTAGGGTCATTTTCCAAATTTTTTCTGCCAAGACCTCCAGTGGCTAAACTTGGAAGAAAATACTTGCATTTTGCAAGAAGCAATTCTCAGAGATTCAGACTGTCCTGTGCTGTGTTGGTCCATCAGTAATCACCCAAAAGCGGTTTTAAAAAGCTTGTGTGGCAACTTCTAAATAATCTGCCTGTGCTTTACATCATCAAGGCCCTGGGTCTCCATTATACCAACTGCTGTGCGTTGATTACAAGCCCCACCAAGCAGATAACCCACTCTGGGCAAGGCCAAGGCAAACTCCATCTCTTGGTTGGGAGAATTATACCAAGCAGTCAATTTGGGCTATCAGGAGAAAAGGGATCAAATGGAAGAACTCATTTCTCCATCACTTTTGTCTCCTTGGGAGCGTTTACCACCGTCCAAACCAAATCTGTTCTCAGTGCTGAGGGGAATTGTCCTAAATGTGAAGAGGAAACCAGAAATGCTGATTTAAGTGATATCACAGACTTCAATGTGTGCAGTTTGTGCTATAATCATGCAAGATCTACACTAACATTAGCAAAAACAGCTCCTCCCCAACACAGAGACAGCGTAAACTTACAAAGAGGTCACACTAAGCCCGTTACAGAGAAGTGCTAACAAATATGAGTTCACAATTACATAAAAAACTAAGCATCGAGATTTTTTTACATCCTCACAGAAAGAACAGCTAAAAAAGTTGACTCTGGATACTTTGAGAGTCCAGTTTCCTCCAGGATAGCACTCTTCCCTGTGCTATCTTAAGAACTGCAAGGACAAACAATGAGGTCCCATAGGCTCAGCTGCACTGAGCAACTTCATGTTACTCCAACTACTTTAGGATCCAACCACACTATCATAAAACCCAAGGAGAGATGAGCAGAATAACCTCATTCTCCAACTTATAAATACTTAAAGGGTGAGTGTCAGGAGGAAGGGGCCAGTCTTTTTTCAGTGGCGCCCAGTGACAGGACAAGAGGAAACAGGCACAAACTTGAATATAAGAAGTTCTATCTAAACGTGAGGAGGAACTTCTTTACTTTGAGGGTGACACAGCACTGGAACAGGCTGCCCAGAGAGGTGGTGGACTCTCCTTCTCTGGAGACATTCAAAACCTGCCTGTACATGTTCCTGTGCAACCTGCTCTGGGTGGACCTGCTTTAGCAGGAGGGGTGGACTAGATGATCTCCAGAGATCCCTTCCAACCCCATATCATTCTGTGATTCTGTAACCGTGACTCATATGGCCATTTAATACGAACCTATCTAATCTATATGGTTAGTCTTATGCCTACAAGTAATGGAGAATGCAACAGGGCCCACAATTCCCAATTTCAAGCAGTCGTCTGCAGAGGACATTGGAAACCATAAGCCATTTACCCTGGAGAAAAGGAGGCTGAGGGGAGATCTTACTGCTCTCTACAACTATGTCAAAGGAGGTTGTGGCCAGGTGGGGTCAGTCTATTCTCCCAAGTAACAAGTGATAGGACCAGAGGAAATTACTGAATCTTTACCACAAGTTAGTCAGAATAAAAAAAATACTTTTTCCAAAATGTCTATAGCAGCAGTTAGAGTCTGAAATAAGCTTCACTGATGCTTAAAGTTATTAAAATTCTAAAACCACGAAGAGACTTCAGAATTAGTAATTATTTTGAGCTAACTGAAAAACATATTAATGCTTACTGAACAGTCTTCACTACAGATATTTCTCAATTATGACGGTGGAAAGCAACATTCAGAGGCATCAGTTGAGTTCAATGACCCACAGAGGTAAGATCTAAACAAGGCAAGACCTTTGTAAGAGAAACTTCGTTTACCTGAAAATGGAAGTAGGTTGTTTACAACATGAGTGTCTAAATGGCAAAGTCTGCCAGACAGCAGGATCAACAATTTCTAACACTTTGCCAAATGAAAAGTCTGATTCTTCTCACATGAAGACAAACCCTGTCGTCAGGGATGAATTCCTCAGGGAATGAATTTCAGAGATGCTAAAGTCTCCCAACTCCATGGGAGGTCACTCTGTCTTGACTCAGTAAAGTGTTTTGTTTAAGCATGAACATTCTGAATCATGTTTTTCAACTGGTCTTGAAATTGTTTTAATAACTTGTAGGAACCAAAAAAAAAAAAATCCTAAATTTTCCCTTTTGAAAGAGCAACTTGTTAATATTTCTTTAAATACACTTTAGTATATGCAGTAAGAGATCTGTATCATTTTTTTGCCTTAATAAATTCATATTCATACTTGGAAAATCACAGGACAGATGGGGAAAAGAAAGAGAAGAAAGAAGATACCACTGGGGCACTGCTACTCTGTGAATCAGAAGAGTTGAGGTTGGAAGGGACACATGGAGATACCTAGTCCAATTCCCCTGCTCACGTAAGTTTCCTCGGGACTGTGTCCAGTTGGGTTTTGAGTATCTCCAAGGCTGGACACTCCACAACCTCTCTGCACAGCCTGTTCCCACACATTTGACCACCCTCAGAGTAAAAAAGTTTCTTATATTTAAGTGGAATTTCCTGCATTCCCATATCTGTGCTCACTGCTTCTTGTCCTCTCACTGGCCACCACTGAAAAAAGCCTGGCTCTGTCTTCTTTACACCCCCTCATTAGTTATTTATAGACATTCATAAGATCTCCCCAAGCCTTCTCTTCTCCAGAGTGAATAGTTGCAGCTCTCACAAGCCTCTTCTTCTATGAGGTCCCTTCCAACTCTAACCATTCTAGGATTCTATGAGAGATACTCCAGTCCCTGGATCGTCTTAGTGGCCCTTCACTGGCTTGCTCCAGTATGGCCACGTCTCTCTTGTACTGGAGAGTCCAGTAATGGACCCAGCAATCCAGATGGGTCTCACCTGTGCCAAGCAGAGGGGAAGGATCACCTCCCTCACCTGCTGGCAACAGCCTGCCTAGTGCAGCAGAAGATGCTACAAGAGCACACTGCTGGCACATGCCCAACCTGTTGTCCACCAGGACCCCTCTATAGCCTTCTTTGCAAATATGCTTTCCAGATCACAGAATGACCTCTGGAGACTACCTAGTCCAACCCCCTGCCAAAGCAGGCCCACCTACAGCAGGTTGCACAGGAACACGTCCAGGCGGCTTTTGAATGTCTCCAGAGAAGGAGACTCCACCACCTCTCTGGGCAGCCTCTTCCAGGGCTCTGCCACCCTCACAGGAAAGAAGTTCCTCCTCATGTTTAGATGGAACTTCTTATGTTCAAGTATGTCATTCCCTGGATCCTCCTTCTTGGCCTTTTTGGAGAGAGAAATAGCATTTACTTTCTTCCACTCCTTAGGAACTTCCCCCAGTTGCTGTGACTTCTCTTCATGAGCAATATCATACATAAAATCAAAGCAGAACACTGGATATTATGTTATTGGAAGAATAAATATGTAAACTAGACTCTGTTTTCAAGCAGAAAGTATAAAATTATCCATACTTAAACTTATGACTACAGTTAAAACATGAACAATGAATTCAGGTATAGAAAAACACAACTTAGAAAATGCATTTACATAAACTGGTTTTAAAATATTTTTCCTCCCCTGTCATCTATCACTTCATGAACTATCAATATGCAAAACATTGTCAATTTTGATGCAAGATGCTATACAGATCTACTTGCAACAAACTATGTATAGGTTTGTGAGAGATACTCACCTCTTCCAGGGTGAGTATGTCTAAATTCCATCAAAACCTAATTTATTAAGTTTTGCTAAAAGCTCTGCAGAATAATCTTTCTACATATGCTTTGACTGAACTAACTTGGTTACTCTTTGTAAACTGTTGTAAGTACAACACCCATGAGCTGAGAATGAGTGCCATTTTATAAAATAAATAAATGCTAGAATAGGGGCGGATATTTTATATAGGTACTTTTAAAAGTTCTGCTTATTAACAAAAGACAATAGATTTCACCCTGGTTTGGTTGGGTTTTTGTTTTTTTTCTCTTATACTACTGTAAATGCTCTCTAACTGCCGAAAATCAGCAGACTTATCCCAACACAAAGCTGTGGCAAGAACTCTTTTCAGTACCATTGTATACTAATCAGAATGCACCAAACTCTAACAGTTAAGTGTCTTAGGCATAAATTAATTTTACAAATCCTTATAACTGGCCAAAGGAGAAAGATATAATTTATTCCAGTTGCAGAACATAATATGTTCCGTTCGCTCATTCACAAAGGGTTTCAGTTTTTCAGGAAATAAATGAGACAACTGTCTCTCTAGTCCATGTAGACTGGACTATGATCAGTCATTTCTGCTCTAGGAAAAAGTTCATCTCAACAATGTAATGTACCCAAACCCAAATGGAATTTAACAAAGCCAAGAGAGATGCATTTTCAGCCTGCTCTCAAGAGGACAGGGCGAAAAAGTGATGAGGAGAGCAGGAAGGCAAAACATCATCTCACTGTATATATACATTATAAGTGTTAACCAAATGTGGAAACCCCTAGCTATTTGAAATCTAGATTACAACCGCAAGACAATTTAAACTAATCCACAAGATACAAACTATAAATGAGGGTGGATGTTTTATGCTAAGTTTTAGAGAAATAATATTATTCTTTTTATAATCTCCAAAGTGTCAAGCCCATTTTTCATTGTTTAAAAAATTCGCATCACAACTTTATGAGATCTTTGAGCGTTAAAGGATGATAATTATATCCAATTCTCAAATAATACAGTTCTTTATCAGATGTTAACATATTTTATAACATCAGGGTTTTTTTTTTTACTTTAGTACCCTTCCTGAAGTCCATGCCTGGAGAAAGGAAGTAACTTGTCCGCAGTTGGTCTGTGGTTTAAAAACAAAGCAAGTTATCCCCCTATGACTCCCACTGGCGGGTGGTAACAAGTGCTCTACTGACAAATCAGGCTTTGCAAATTAGATTTATTTTAATAGTAAATTAGCAAATTAGATTGAATTTTAATAGTAAAATAAAATTATATGAAAAGTCCACCTATGCATGCAGAGAGCCTGTATTCTCATTATTAATCTTTGCAGTATTCGTGTGAGATAGACGTTACAGCACTCACTGCATTACCAGGAAGAAATACAAAGAGGTGTTGAAGAACATGACCCATCTCAAAAACACAGAAATATCTGAGACCAAAAGAGCATTACAAATCTCAGCAGTTCTCACAAGCACCGTAAAACCTAACTATGAAATAAATACTTGCAGTATGTCTGAATTATTTTTTGTAGTTATTACATATATTAACGAAACTTCTGTAAAATACTTAATTTGACTTTTGTATCATCTGTGGTCCACAGATCACAGATTGGAAATCTGTGCTCTAAATTACTGTTAATAACTTAAGGGCATAGCAGTTCATGCCTTCTACAATTAATGAAGTGCCACCACCTCCCAATTACCAAAAATCAAACCTGCTCTGAACTGTGACAGCAGTTACTATGTGTTATCACCAAATCTGAATGAAAAATAGAAATTATTTCCTCACTGGGCACAGATAAAATATATCCACCAACAGGAAAAGATGCACAACAATTAAAATAGAGAATAACTCTTTTGATTTTAATTTAGGTTTAACTTCAGAATGCGCTGAACACACCAATACTTCCATTTTTTCTGGAAGTAAAATTCTTCTGTAAGATACATCAATTTCTCTGAAAAAGACAATGCTTTAAAAACGTATTTTATTTCAGAAATCAAAATATGCAGCCTTCTTTCTAGAGAAGAAACTGGAAGTTCTGTGATAAAATCTTTTCTGGAAAGTCAGTACAATTTCATATCAATGGTGCACTCTTTTTCCTGCTTTCAAATGGATTACTTAAATGTTTTAAAATGTTATAACCCACAATAATCTGTTCCAGGCACCAACGAAAAGGAAGAAAAAAATTACAGAAGTCAAGATGTCGCCTGGAAGCACTTTATGGCAAACATTATAAAGATAACACAGAGCAGAGAAGCTCTGGTTCAATCCATTATAAATACCCCATTCTTCTTAAAATCACAAAAATGTATTTATAGTAAAGAACTCTTACAGGCTTTTTCCTCAGAAGACTTCATTTAAGTACAATTTGGCAGAATTTTTGGAACAAGAAAAGAAGAGTTTCGTAAAATATTGATGTTTTACAGTCACCCTAGTCTTGATCTACGTGCTACAAAAACAAAAGCAAGGACCTTGGAAGATGACCACATCCGTGTCTACTAATTACACTTTAGTTTTTCATTATGTCTAAAATGTGCTCTCTAGCATTGATACTGAGCTCAGACATTAAATCATCATTTAGACAATTAATGCCTCATTAAAAACACAATTTATTTTTCTCATTTTATTACTGACATATTACATTATTTAAGGAAATGTATGGGGTTTAAAAAAAAAAAACAACCAAAAACCAAACAAAAACCCAGAGGGTGAAAAATACTGAAAAAGAAATTCCTTTATATATAACTTATATATACCAATCTTTATTTTCCCATATGCCCAAATGACAGTATAAATAGTTGCCTTCTCTTCTTTTACCCTGGTCCCTCCCAAAACGAGTATACACAGAAGGAAATGGCTACACTGACACCTTTGTTCACTAAAATTATTATTATTTTGATCAAAAGAAAAGAAGAAACAGATTTCTTATATTTCTCAAAATAAATTGGCTTGTTTCCCCCCCTCCCCCCATGGGAAGTGGCTCAATGGAAAGTAGGAGACAGAAGATGTGAATATTTGGACTTCAGAAAACTTTTCTCATAAGCAAATTAGGGTTGAAACATGAGTACTTAGAAATCCTCACTCAAAAATTTAATTATCAAAAATATGGAAAATATTTAGTTTACAAAGGAAAGAAGCAAAATCACAAGTACCAAATACGCATGATCTGTTTAATGATGATAATAATAATAACAGTAAAAGAAGGATCCAAAGTTTAGGGCAGCACGTACAATCTCTGAGTCAAGAATTTAAGAAAAAAGGGGGGCAAGAATTACTCTCATAGGGATACACAGAATGTCACATGAAAGAAAAGTTAATTATTTCACTTTATTGACGATAGCTCAAAAGGGATCGATGCAAAGGACAACCTGCCATACCCCTAAATTTACCTTTTAAAAAAAAATAAAAGTTGTCTTTCTGACTTTTCTCAATAAAAAATAGACAAACAGGAGCTGTGCTCATTCAGGTAAAATGTGCATGGCTATCGCTATTTAGTGACAAGCATTCAGATTTGAATAATTGGGAAATTTAAAAAGAATTTGCTATAAAATTATAGTTTGATTGGATTTTTATCTTAATATGAAATTGTAATTTCAATTTACAAACTTCAGGCTGCTCAAGCAGGGGAAAAAAAAGTAATCAAATATAAGCATTTTAAAAGGGATTTTTTATTTAAACACGGTCCACCCAGCCTTATGCCCTGTACATGAGTTAACAAAGAAAATTATTATTAAGGATACCGTACTTCGCTTTCTTATCTGTATCTGCAGAACGTAATGTGAAGTGATATCAGGTAAAATCCTAATTCCCTTATCTATCAAAACAGATAAACTAAACAAAAAAAGAAAGCATACCAGAGAGTCCAAAAGTCATTCCAATGAACATTTCCAATTACTTATAGCACATTTCTATGATTGCAGAAGAAAAAAATCTTGAAGAAATTAAGGACGCGTGCAGCATCTTCACCAATACCAACTGCTCAGTGGTGAGCAGTTTTTAAAAAGAGCCACGTTTCCAAAATAAGAATTAATCTCTACAGACACAAGTCGGGAATTGCCATGGAAGGCAGGGAAGGGTGTTCTGCATCCCACCTCTCCCTTTCTCTCCCTCCTGAGGAGCCAAGGGAGCAATGGTCGGAGTCAGGGAAAGACCGAATTCTCCAAGAAAAGCTGCGGTTTCACTGAATCCCACACTAGAGAGGCAGAAGCAAATGTAATTTTTGGTATCAGAATGATGTGTTACAGGAGAGTAATTAATGTTTCCCTTCGTACTGCACTTATTGAACACTTCTCGGTTCCTTCCTGCCCATTTCAGAGCCAGAGAAGAGAGAGCACGAGCCGCGCTCCGGAGTGCCACGGAGGGAGCTACCACAAAACACCAACGTATTCTCCTTCCTTTTTTTGAAACACCGTGACTGTGCTTCTATATCCAGGCACAGTCCTCGCTTCTTAAAGCTCCAGCTTGGCATCGCTCAACACACAAGCAACGATGCTCGTGGCCGAGATTTGTGTGGTCTACGGTAAGCTCCGCTTCCTCGAAAATGTGTGGCATCATACAGGGTTTATTTAGAACCTAAGTCTCTCGGGCACACTATGTCAGTTTATTGTTTATCATTTGCTGGGGAAGTCTTCTGAGGTCAAGGTAAAAAGCAGTAGGTGATATTTGATGTAAATGTTCCAAAGCACGTTATGTGGTTGCACGGTTGCAGTGGCCCCCGGAGCACTTTGCTGGTGGTCCGTGGAGATCTGGCTGGTGGAAGGTGCTGGCTTTCCCTGTTTCCAGCTGCTATATCATATTTAATGTATTTTTAGCTTCACTTAATATTTTCCTAATATTCCTTTTCCATGTAAGCAATTAGTGTGGTTACCAGCAATGGCAACAGAAGGGATATTCAGTCGCCAGTGGGAGAAGAGGTGGTCTTTACAGCCATGTATGGGAGAAGATCCACGGGAGAAGCTCCTTATTAAGGGGTGGGAGGGAACCCACCCTGGGGGAAACCCACCCGAGAGCCATGGTCTTAACACTTCTAAGTTCTCCATTCACCAAAATGAACAATTTCTATTTTTTTTTTTCTCAGAAAATTCTGCTGACACATTCATTATTATCACCGAAGACGAAGGAACAAACAAACAAGTGGCAGTTTTCAGCCTTTTGCTATGAGTAAAAGCAGGAAGTAAAAAAGCTTACAAAAAAGACATAGATAAGCTATAAATGGGATTTAAAAATATGTAGAATTGCTGACCTTGATTTTTTCAGGATTAGACAATTTTTAAAAAAAATCTTAGATTTATAATGCAACTAGAGATTACCGGGTACAGTAGAAATGTCTCTAGAGTAAACTCACCCATCCATAAACTTGAAAAAAAGTCTTTGAAAAAACATCTGACCACGACCCACTAGAACTGTGCTATTGGAACATTTATTTTTGAAAAAACTGAAAAGTTTCTATGATAAAAATGCCCATTTAGCCTCCACTGCCTTTATCCATATTTACTCACTTTCATCTTGCCTTTGACTAATCAAAAGAGACTCATCAAATCAACTGGAAATAACTTTAAAAATATTATATGAAAAAATATCAAATGGGGAACATTTGCCGAACAAAGAAAAGTCTCTTTTTATACTTTTTTTTATTTTCATTCTTATTTAATTATCCGTGAAACTACACTGACTCCAATTTGCTTGTGAAGGTAACAGATGAGAGAAGTCAGTCTCTATATACATCCTTTATACATCCCTTTATACATCCTTAAAGGGAAAAGATACTAAATAATTAGAGAAGTTACAAATCAAAGCATCCAGCTTCTGAATTCTGCTCCCCACTCTAAAAAAACATGCTTATGTACAAGTGACTCTTATTTAGGAAAAGAATCCCTGGAGATGGGGATTTTACGAATTAAAGGGAGTCCTCGCCTCCCTCTGAAATGCAGCAGAATTGAGGTTCCAAACGTCTCCCTCCTCCTCTAGATAAGTGAGGGGGATTTTTTTACAATTCTCAGGAGCCTTTGCCTGATGCCCAGAAAACACCAAATCCCTTATTGGCTTTAAATGTCTGTAAGATTTCAGTAGAGCCGTCTCGCGGAATTGCATTCCAAGACTTCGCAACCAAGGGTCTTCCTAAACCTCAGCTTCAGAAGGATTTAAGGAGACTAAATTTGCTCATCAGTGGCTGACAGAGTAAAACACCAAATTACACAAAGCTGGAGGGAAAAATCACTTCCATGTATGAGGGTTTTCCTCCCTTTTTTTCCCACCTTATTTATCATCTAATGGTTACTGTTCTTCCATCACTTTGACAGGAAGCAGCAGGTAATGCTGAAAAATTAAGCAACAAAACTAATATTAATAAGGTGGGTTGTTTTTTGCTTGGTTTTTTTTTTTTTAGTTAGTTTTTTTTTTTTAACTAAAATAAAAATAACCCCCCATTGACTCATATATCCTGACTGGTAGGAATTTTTTCTGGCATCTGTCCGGATCATTACAGAGAAGTAGGGAGTATAAACATGTTTTTAGAGCTACATGAACATTTTCTCTCTTTTTTTTCCCTCTCCTTTCCCACAAAGGCTTTATCCACAAAAGTAGGTATGGTAATAACACTAGCCATGAAACCCCAGTCCATCAAGATAGAAGGAAATACAAACTGCAAGGAAAGTTGTTTTCAGTGACATACTGTGCAATCATGAGCCTGCTTTGTATGTTCAGGAAATTCTCTTGAGTTTTCTTAATGAAAAAAAAAAAAAAAAATCACTAAAAAAAGATTTGTTGTAAATATCTCGCGAGCCATGACAAAGTACCTTATAAAATATAACTATTCATAAACAGTCTAGCCTCTGGAATTAAAACACTGACACTTTCTATTAAAAGGTGCTTAGTCACAGTTCACTAAATATTTACAACGAATCATTTATTCTCTAATTTCATTGACTTTACTGTCGTTAGCAAAAGTCAAGAAAACTTCCTGCATGTGTGTGAATGGCTTGTGTATGTAAACCGCAGCTCGCAAAGTCAGTTTTATGGAGGCAGAAAGATTTTCACATTATACAAGTAGGTCCTCCTCGTCTGCAGAAAACTCTTTGCTTAAGCTTCAATTGGATGCAAGTATTCCAATGAACTGGAATCGGAAGGTGCGAGAGTGAACGGGTATCATGCTTTAGAGGATAAAAGGGAAAATAAAAAGAAATACACTTCCTCACGTTGCCCAGCTCCTCGTTTCTATCGGGGAGTTTTGCAGACAAATCATGGCACCCCTTCTTCCTTCTCTTTCCTTCCTTTCAGCCAAGGAAAGAGAAGCTCAGGCAGGGAGAGGATGAATAAAACGTGCATTTTACAACCTCACAGAATCCATGTTATCAGAGAAGAGTGCCAAGAGCTGAACTATTGATGCTGACAGGCATTTCACCAAACGAAAATAGACATTTTTCTGCTGTTGTTTGGGCAGGGGGGGAGTGGGGAGTTTGGGGTTTAAGAACCTGATTGAGATGCTGTCCAAGGAAGGGAAGCTCAAATGGCTTTGTAGGGAAATGAGGTGCTTATAAAAATAAACAGGTCTCTGCCAAAACCTGCAAGCTTTAATGCTATCGGAAAGCAGACAACCTCCCGCACCCGGCACTGACAGTAACATAATTCCTCTACAGGCTTGTCAAAGACAGAATACTGTAAAATGCTGTGGTTTGATGACACACAAATATCTTTCCAGTGAGACTTACGTTGAAACCACCTAATGGATTTAGATTAATTCCTATATCTGAATGCAGCCTCCATACGGAGGAGTGCTCTGTCGTAGCTCTCAAACCTCTCCATGGTTTGATATCTTTAATTCGTATGGCACCAGCGAGGTTACTGCTATCCTCTTGTTGACATAATTTTCCCTCTTCTGACTCTTGGTTCCTAGTATTGTCACTTTAAATTCCCCGACGTACTTCAAGAAAAAAAAAAAAAAAGGTTTTGGGTACGTGTCAAGACGACCACAATTCCTCAGACAGAGAACTTGGATCACGAGGTGACTAGCCTTGGACTCGAACAAGAACTATCTCTGTCCACAGTTTCTTTACCAGGACCAATGACAAAGTTGCCAAAGAAGCGCTAGTAGGATATCTTGTAGGTTAACAGTGGATCACACACTAATCTATATGTATTGAAACTGAAAAATAGCTAAAAATTGATGGCTCTTGCTAAATTTCTCAGTGGTAGTTTTGTCCTAGAGGAACCAATTCGGAGGAAGAGCTCAAGGTTTACTAATTCATCTACTTTTTTAGAAGGTAAAATAAGGTTCACACCTACCCTCTTTTACGGCTCTGAGAATAACTATATATTAAATGTACTCATATGAAATGCTTGAAGATAAGCATTCTCCAATCTATTACCTATAATCCCAGGAGTGAGAACACAAGGGCTCTATTTCCAAATCAGGAATTGTCTCATCAATACCCAAGAGATCTTGGCCGCATGAGCCCAACTGGAAATCTTTTGGTGGCTGTGGCACACGCAGACTTTCCACAAGAATCCTGGAAACAAAATGGCTCAGTAATACAAAGACAAATGGGACTCTTGCAAACCCTGCCCTCTGAAACAAAACAAACAAAAAAACCAGCAGAGATTTGTGGCCTTCAGACTCACCCATCTCCCTTTTGAGGGAGCATGATAAGACAGAAAGATCAGAAAGCACAGGCACACCTCAGAGGGAAAAGTCGCTAATGGAAGTGGGGCAGCTTATCGTCACAGGTATCACTTTTTTGAGCTCTGCTCTTTAAAGACTTGCTCATATTTGACCACAAAGATTAGGCAGATGAAGAACCAACCACTGTTTCCCTCTGTTGACTAGTCCACTGACGATCTCACTCTTAAAAAGATGCTTTGGTTCTAGTATTAATTTAATCTTGCTTCGTTTTCCAATCACCTGCAACGTGTGTGGGATTCAACACTCCTAAAATCATCAGGAGGTTTAGTCGATACAGTCTCTGGAATCCAGACAGCGACTCCGGTGACCAAACGTAGGGTCAATGTTATGGTGACATGACTAAATCTCCAGGCTGCACAAACTACAACCAGATTTTACACTTCTACAGTACGCAAACTGGACGCTGACTTTGACCACTTCTGCGAGATTAAAACCTTAACTTGCCAGGTTAACAGTGACCGAGAACCTTCTGACATTTTATTTCATAAAGTACATGGTGAGAGATTAAAAGAAACTATGTATGATTTGGAGTCATTCCTGCCACTGTTTTTACAACATTCCTCTATCCCAAAAGCCAGACAGGAATATTTAGATTAAAACAGAGACGGTTCATACGAGTCCACACACCAACTGATCCAGATCTGCTACTGTCCCCGCTACCTTTGATTCAAAATAAACCTCATTTAATTAGGCTGATAGTTATGCTTTGAGCTACTACACTTGACACAAAAAAAACCAAAACAAAACAAAACCCAAAACAACTAAACATATAAAAGCCAAAAAATAATAGCTTGTTAAAGCATTAAACACTTCGAGGATATTTCAAATAACATGACCTAATATAACATGACCTAATTAATGCCACAGGGTTTTAAATGTTTGCATTTTGACAGCCATTTTAACCAATATGAGTGCCAAACATTGCAAAATGCATGATGAATACCTAAGAAGTCATACAGACGATGTCACTAATACTGATCTTTTCATGTACACTAATGAAAAATAATACACTTAATATATGACAGCTGCCTATAAATAGTAAAATCTAGATGGTACTTTTTAGGTGTCTTACATGTTTTAGATTTCAAATTGATTTTGGATGTTATATTTACTTACAAAAAATATCATCACGAACTGCACAGGCAATTAGCATATGGTGCTGCTGAAAATACAAAGCTCTGTTCTAAACCGCTGAAAAATACCTTCTTGAAAAAGAATCATGTAACAACGGGTGACATAACATTGTCGTATGCTGTCATTTTATTTTTAACTCAAGTTACTCAAGCTTGAAACAACACACCTCACCTTATCCTCAGTTTCATGGAAGGGGGTTTTCCATCATTTCTTCCAAAGCCATAAGCAGGGCAAGTTAAACATCTAGTCTTTACTGTCCTTAGATGTGAATTTAATTCTTAATTTCTTCGTATAATGAAATAAGCAGAAGTACTTTGCTTGGGAAAACACTATGTAGGAAATATGGCTAAATACGGAAAATATGCCAACTCATTTTAAAGAATGATTACAAATTTAGTCCATGCATATCTAAGTCAAGATACATATAAAAATGTATTAACTTGCTACAGTCATTCCTATATGTTAGATGTTTGTATACAGAGAAATTAGAAGAGTGGCATTAACATAGACTTGCCCAAATGCTTTTAAAATAGAGAAAACGTAGAATTACAGACATTGTCATTAGATAAACCGATACAAATATACTTTACTGAATACAAGGGAAGAGAAAAAAATGTCTCCATTAATGAACTTTTGCAAATTACTCCAGTGGTTTCTTGTGCTTAACAGTAGGGAAGCGAGCACGAACGCCAAATATCATAAAGACTTTTACAACTAGGAAAAAGAAATTAGGTTAAATGAGGATACAAGGGGACAGTTTAGCTCCTCTCTTGCCTTGGTTTTCATCCAGCTTGTACACTCCAAAGGCTTTAATCTCTTAACTACTGTTTCATTAGCATCTCTGCAGAGATTCAGGGTGTTTGGAATATCTGGGAGGCTTTCATGTGCTAGAGTTGAAAAGCTTCATATAAGAAACAGACAAGTCCTAGCAAAGTAAGCCTTGGCACAAAATACTATATCATTTTAAGTTTATAATATATGAGCACCTCATTCCCATGCCGGGCACTGCAAACAGTTGTAAAAGAACTATGCTAAAAACAGATATTCAATACAGAATGTCAATGTCTATAATCACTTCACCAGAGGAAACACACTGACAACCCACAGGCCTGAGTTCTGGTGGAGTACCAGGGAGGAACAGGCACCACCAGGAAAGCTTTACAGCAAAAAAATTCAGGGGAGAGATGTTGAGGTTCTTATGAAACCTCTCTTGAAGTCCCCAGGGAAGAAGACATTAAGCAAATACTCCCTGAAGACCATTTGTGAGTGCTTGGTCCTTACTCATTTAGGAAGCTCCCCCCTCCGTCCCTTTCAGCTTTCTGAAGATGATCCCCAAAGTTTATTTCACTTTCCAACATAACATTTGCAAAGGAAAACCCACATGGAGCCACATCTGCTCATTTGCAGAATTCTCATCGCTAAACTAAATGAGTTTTAACAAGATTTTCAAGCAACGACATATCTAGTTATAAGACAACAGTTTGTAACATACTCCAGGAAATGCAGCAGAAAATTTGTAGTAGTTTGGAAACGGAAGTGGGAAAAATCACTGGAAAGCCCTTGGTGTCCCAGACAGAGCTACAGGCTGCAATCCTGTCACCAAAATACCCCCTCACCATGCTGGGACTCGGACATCGTTCTCAGAAGGCGCTCAATCAGGCAGCAGCCCTCACATCGCCTCTGATGGTGAAACTTTTTCTTCCTTTCATACTTCAACCCTCTCCTTCTCCCTTTTCTTCTTAAACAACATTCAGGAACAAAATCATTTTCATCAGCATCCAGTGCACAGAAACCAACTACATGACATAGGGTGAAAAAAATAATGAAAACGCCACTACAAAGCCTCAAAAACTTTCATGATTGTTATGGTGTTTCCATCCAGGGATAGGACAAAGATCAGCCTTTTCTTTACTACATTTAAATTCTTTCACTTCAAAACACTTAAGTAAAGAGTAACCACTCAGGCACGGAGTAACCAGAATAAAACTGTCACCAAATATCCCACTGCTGGAATGGCTGAGGGAGCTGGGGTTGTTCAGTCTGGAGAAGAGGAGGCTGAGGGGAGACCTTCTCGCTCTCTACAACTACCTGAAGGGGGGGTGTAGAGACGTGGGGGTCGGTCTCGTCTCCCAAGTCACAGGAGATAGGAGAAGGGGAAATGGCCTCAAGTTGCGCCAGGGGAGGTTTAGATTGGATATTAGGAAACCTTTCTTCACTGAAAAGGTTATCAAGCCTTGGAATGGGCCACCCAGGGAAGCGGTTGAGGCACCATCCCTGGAGGTATTCAAAAGACGGGTTGACATGGTCCTTGGGAATATGGTTTAGTGATTTTTATTTCTTATTTATTTTATTGTCAGAGTTAGGTTGATGGTGGGACTAGATGACCTTTAAGGTCCCTTCTATGATTCTATGTCCTATATTCTGGAAAAAATTCACTCAAAATTTCACTAAAATTTTAGACAAAGCTGTTTGAAAGTGTGTAATAAGTATTTGTAATATAACAGTTTCAAATGACTAAATACTTAATATGAGACTGTTGAGAGACAACTACCTCATACGTCAAAGAAAATAAAAAGCACATAAACCACTAGTAAGAAGTTTCTAGTCGCAAGACAAAACCTTATGGAAAGCCTTTTGAAAAGCTGCAAAACCAAGACTTTACACTCTCTCTTACAACTTGCTCTAGAGAATTCATTTTTGGCCATTAGTGTCACTGTCACGGAGCCTAAAAACGTTGAGCTGTCATGTCACGAGAGGACAAGCCACAGAGGCCACACATCCAAAACGTACACGAGATGATAGCACAGCTCTCAACGGCTGCCCATTTTGCATACCCTGCTGCTTCCCCTGCCTCTGGACATCCCTGGCCCCCAAAAAAACCCACATCCTAAGCTGCAGGATGGCAGGCACCTGGGCAAACTCCACACACAGGATGACAAAGTGCTTTAAATTTACCAATGTCAGGTGGACGTCCTCAAAATTTGTATAGTGTTTTTAAATAACAAAATGACTACATCCTTCCTGACCTTTCCAACAAAGGTAATGCAAAAGAATTAGCAGATCTTTCCCTATCCCTTACCATCACATTTTAAAAAAAGGGGACTTTCAGGGTGGGTGAAGCACCAGATTCACCTGCTCTTCTTCAGTATAGACTTAACGAAGACAAATGACCGTTTCATGACATGAATTCTGAATATACGTGGTTTTTAGACTCAAGAAAACCCATCTTTTATTCTCCTCATGCAACCCTGCTCGCATAGCCAGGGCACTAGATGGCTTCGAGTGTGCACGCACGTGAAGAGCAGGAGGATACTTAGAAGAGGAAATAGCAATGAAACCTCCTTCCATCCTTCTGTCCATCAGCGAAAACCACAATTAGGAGCGCTAACGAAGAATTATAAATTATTCTTCACACCTAACTGGAAAAATGACACAACATTATCTTTTCATCTGGAAAGTTAAAAATATCTGCTACTAAAGTTGCTGATTTTTAACTGCTCTTTAACATCTGGCTTGCTGCTGACAAGATACAAAAATTTAAAATCCCTGATATAAACACATAGTTTTTATAGCCTCCTTCAGTCTATAATGCACAGGCAAATACGTCATGAGAAATCTGCTTTAAATTGACTTGACTGAAGAAATTTTGCAAATAAAGTATGTTATTAGTTCTTACTTCAAAGGCTATAAACAGAAGTTGCCAAAAATAGTTTTCACAGTGGCAAATTCTGTCTGCCCTCACACATTTTACTGAAAAATACACAGTATTTTGTTAACTTTCTTGCAAAAACAAAACAAACCAAAGTGTTATTCTTTGTTATACAGTCAAAGAATCAAAACCATTCAGGAAATCAAAGAGGCTGAACTTCATTTCACTTCAGACCCTTTAGGTCAGAGAGCAAGTAATAATTAAACACATTGATTTGTTTCACGTTATCAAGTAACTTGCTTACTTGGCCTTCATTTTTGTATTTGCCTTCAGAGAAGCTATAAAGACTTTCAAAAGTAAGATCTGCTTGGCAGAAGTACACGCTATAGATTATATATCTCAACTCCTTGAAATAGAGATTCTATTCTCAATTTAAAAACTAGGCTGGATAGGAATTTAGAGATATAATCTATAGAGTGTACTTAATTTTTTTTTACAGTGAACTTTTTTTAGAAAAAAAAACCTATTTGATGCTAAAAATGTTTCAACTAAATTAAAATAAAGATGAGGATATGCTTTTGGTTAGGGTTTTTGGGTTTCTGTTTGTTTTTAAATAATAACCTGTACATTCCTGTTAGTGGGGAAATGACTAAATCTGATTAGAGAGCTGGGTTTTATTATAATTATTTTTGAGCTAGGTCAGCTTTCCAAATTTCTTTTCAACAAAGCTGAGTTTGCTTAGCTTCTCAATGCATGCATTTTCTAATTGTATTGATGGTTACATGTAGCGCTACATAAACTTCATTTCACACTTAAAATATATCCCAGCATTTTTAAAGTGTCTGTCAATCCTTCCTGAAACGCTTCAGTCACAGTGAAGCAGTATGGTCATCAGCAAAATGGTAATCACCATGCAGCATGGTAATCAGCACAAAAACATTCACCTGGAAATATAAAGATGTTTTACTAGACCAAACTCGGAATGAAATCTCTCTGAAGTTCTACATACTTCATAATTGGAGGGATTTGTCATAAATAAAGCAACTGGAGAAGATTTTGTGGTTGTTGTTGCTCATTTTTAGTCATCTTCTGCTTCCAGCTTCCCCCAGATAAATCCTGCTCTTGCTATCATCTTTGTGGCACAGAATGTCTGAACAATGTCTAATCTGTTTAAATAGATGTAACCTCAAAGATGCTTCTATGGAACTTCGTCTGCTATTCATAAATGTTGAGGAGTGTTCAGAATCATACAAAGGAATTACTTAAAAGAGGAGACATTTCTTAAAAAAAAATGCTGATGGATAATTTAATCTGGATAAAGTAATTACGAGATTATAAACTCATTAAACTATTACTTTAATGAAACCATAAATGTTTGCGTCAGTAACACAAACGTTTGTCACACCTCTAAAACACAACCCGCATCTCAGCCGCATCCTGGATCTAGATGGTGCACATCTAAATAACACGTTTAACCTTTTTAATACAACCTGTACTAGCTTCTTCACCTATCTTTTTTGGAAAAAATGGAGGGGAATAAACCATAGGTAAACTTGTAGCCCATTAACACACAACATTAATTCCCTTGGCTCGCTCAGGAAGAACATCCTCACAGAACTATAGTGCCAGCCAACTCATGCATTGCCAATTTACATGTTAATCCACTTTCTTTTGAACTTTTTGCACGAATAAATCCAAAAACTATGCAACTTCACCCCACACCCCAAACACAACTCTCTGAGAAGGGCCAGAATTCCGGTATTTTACATTGGCAAGCTAAAAACACCGTAATATCTTGCTTTTTTGTAACTGAACATAGGGTCTGCAATTGAAGAACAAAATGAACATTAATTACATTTTTCATAAATGGTAGTCATCAGGAACCTGAGCTGGATTAATCTTACATCTGCCATGTATAAATGTATGTATCTGCACCTCTGACAGAGTTATGACAAGGTAATATATACCATCTCCTTCTACATTATGCTTAGGAATGCAAAACAAAACAAATCCCAAATTCCTGGCTGAGGTTTTTTAGCTCATGTGCTACCTGAACTCCATTGGAAATCTAAGTGCTGCATTTGAAAGCTCAGTAATTAGGCAGGGAAGTGATGGAAACCAGCACGGAGCCAACACCCGTGGAACCACAGCCCGGGTTTCAAATACAGATACATATTTTTAAGGAAGAAAGCCAAAACCAGCTACTTAGGCTCCCCCCCCTCTTTCTGTGTTCAGTGTGGAATTAAATTTGAATCCAGAGATAAAATTCCCAGTGCAGATGCACCTTTTACCTGCAGGTCATTTCACACCCTCCAACTTTTCTGTCAGCATCTGTAGCCTCTAAACATCCTACATCAGTAACATAAACCAAAAATTCCCTTCAGTTCAAGTACTTTCAAAACAGATTTAGCACTTAATTTTAAGCAACTTACCATTTATTAATTTTTCCTTCAAAATCCATCTTTCTCCCATTGAAGTGCATAGGGTTTTTTCTCAATATTAATATGAAATTTAAATGAAAATAAAAAGAATTATAACATCCATCTTAATTACCCTGGTGCTAAGTTTTGCTTCCCTTACCAGGAATGACCTCGTTAGCATGAACTCAGTTCTCAGTATACTTATCATTTAATTCCTTTTATATTTTTATCACAGGCCAAATGTTCTAAGGCAAGGAAAAGAAATAATAAAAGGGATAAGGAAACTCTTGTATCCAACTATGCACTTCCAATTTACTCTAAAATAAGATTTCTAGAAACAAGAGTCTTGATGTAAAGCATTTCTTTAAAAATGGATGAGAACAACATTGGTGGTTTTTGCAGAGCATAGCAGAACTGGAAACTAAAAATATTATTTTAGGTGGTGAAAACAAAACTTTTTGCATATGTAAGTGAATTATGGTGGGTTTTCCTGTTGCCTGTAATTTAGCTTCAGTAATGAGCAGCTTTTTGGGTCTTTTTGTGTTGTGTTCTTTTTTTCTCCTGGGGAAGGGGGGATTTTAGCATTTCTTAGAAGTCAACTGAGAGGAGCAGCATCTGAAAAAGATAAAAATAAGTACTGATACAATAATTAGTTTGGTTTCAACACCGACACTATGGAAATGCTGTTGTGGAAAACCAAGGGCAGACTAGTGTCTGAATTATAAATCCCAATCTTCCAGTTAATTGTTTAATTTCCACAAACTTCCAAAGTTTAAAGTACAATGTATGGAACTTGCAAAATTAATTCAATTAAACCAGCTTATAATTGCTTCCTACAGTTTCTAAATGATGCTACAATTCATATTTTTATGCCCTATGTTTGGCAAAGTAAAAAAAAAATAAATAATCACAAGTCTTGGCAACCACTGTATTTTACTAGAAAGGAACTTACTTAAATAATGTCTCTCCTCTATTTTATTTTTTTTTTGCTAAGAGTAAGAAATAGTAATGATCATATCTAACATTTCAATCATGTTTTGTAAATTAGAAAATTACTTATTAAAGGCGAGCAATCATTATCAGCAGTGAAGTACAGGAAAAGGACTGTGAAAGTGAATTAAATTACTTTTTCAAGATCACTTAATAATAAGGAAAACTAATTGAATTGCAAGTAATATCCATTTTCCAAAACACTCTTCCTTTGCCAAACACATGCCATGCCTAAGACCAACAAGATTTTTAATGGCCTTTCCTACACTCCTATTTTCAGCAAAGCTTCTAGGAAGAAGAGCAAGAATTTTAAGTAAAGAACAGGGACTGGGTCCGCAGAAACATCTCAGGTAGAGATAGCTCTTTCAGGAGAAGCTTCCAGAAATTTGGGTCCACAGGAAATACAATGTTGTGGCTGAAACAGGAAAATGTAGGCTGAAACCTAGTGACACAAGAGAATTTACCCTTTTCAATACAGTTGCATCTTATTTGCAGTTGTATCCTTAAGTATCGCAGGTTCATTAAATCAAAGTGAAAGGTTCTACATTACTTGTAAGATTTGAGCAGCTTTGGTGGAAAAGTTTACATACGAAGAACAATAAAAAGGTTGACTGAAAGTCAAAATTCAATTTCCTTTTCTGATGAAGGTCTTACTTTACAGTACACGGAGAGCCATTAAGGTCCTGTAAAACAATCAATAACTGATGTTCTTTTTTGTAAACAGAGGAAATAAAAATAAATCATAATGATTAGCAATGATGTTATGGAGGTATATCAAAGGTCTGAGTTACTCCAAAGACGACATTTTGGTGTACCTCAAAAGTACTTTTTCTCTACCAGCTTCAAGAGTCGATATTTAAAAGAATAAATAAATAGAAGACACATTTCCAGTAATTGCCTCATTTTTAGACCCATCATCTCTATTTTTATCTCACGGTATACTTCTGAGATTTGTCCAAATGTATTGACAATTTCCGTTTGAAATGACACTTTCTTGTCTGTCTCAGTAAGTCACCCCATAGAGAACCACGTCAACATCCAGAGCAAACCCATACTTAGGGAGAGGGGTGGCTTGTACCCTGGGTGGCACAGCGGCTGCCTGGAAATAAATCTGTGTCTCCCCAGCAGTGGGTGACCGTTCCAAATTGCCGAGCGGCGATGCTTTTGTACTATAGCTTACCTCAGTAGCAAAAGCCTTACAATGCTTAAACTGCTAATTGCCCACAGGTTAGAGCTAATCTCAGTCTCTCTTTTCTTCCTCTTTGTTGATGTATTTTTAAAGCGACAGTTATTAAATCTGCTGATGTCAGTATTTCCCTGGATTGTTTCAGAAGTCACTGTAAGACCTCAAAAGATTCATGTTTTGAACCCTAAAATCTCCCCAAAGCCTAAGTCACGTTTTGAATCCTAAAATCTTCCTAAAATCTCACAGCTACTAGGAAGTATTAGTTAAATAATTCCCACCACTTACAGAAGAGTAGAGGTTAGAGGTATAATTAGTTAAAAAAAAAAAAAAAGAGAGAGAAGATAAAATATTGCTTCAGAGTACTTTTTCTGATAATAGTTCATATTTGTCAAAATACAAAATTTCCTAGCTTGCCATGACCATTCTCATTGATTTTGATTGTTACGAGGGTGGTAACGAATGACTTTATTCTAAGTCTTTCCGTGCCAGCTATTTCGGATCCATTTCTCTATCGGCAGCAAATCACTGCTGTAAAAGCAGAACTCCTGGAGAGCGGTGAAAGGAGCACAAACGGCCACGGTGGCAGGGTAGGAAGTCAAGCTCTGGTCTTAGGGGAGGGTCATAAAGCGAGTGCGAGTGAGCTGTTACAGGCACAGGAGCGTGGCCAGAGCAGCGCGGGAACCCGCCTCCATCAACTGCCAACTGCCCTAAAAAGCCCAGGAGAGATTATTCAGAAGTTGAGAGATGCAGAATTGGTTCTCATAATTGTTTACGGTAAGGCTTAACTTCTAGAAGTTCATATCATAGATGAGTATCGGTGAAGCTGCAGCTTTGAAAGAATGAAAAAATGTCAGAGCATCAAAATGCTGGGAAAGGGAAGAAAGAGGGATAGGAACCTCTCGCTCCCACGCCTGATCCCAGGCTGGTAACACACCCGGAATGGTTCTTCAAGGAGATCTCTATCCTCAGTCCATAACCTGCATCGCTCATCACGAGTCGTCGCACGGAGAACAGCGTGGAGTCTAAAAAAAGAGCTCGAGCGCTCAAAAAGCTTCTCACTTGTAACCAGCTGTCTCAGTTTATGTGATAAATCACCTCTCCCTACAAATCCTGCTTCACTTAAATCAATCTCCATAAGTACTCAATGATCACTTAAGTCACCTAATTTATTTCAATCAAAGTTTTGGAAACAGGCCAGGATTGTGACTAATTATTAAGTCTATCAGGGGACGACAAAAGAAAACCAAAATTCAGTATAAAATCACAAACAATTCTTAAGAATCCTTTTACATTACTGCTAGGTAATCATTCTCTTTTTTCCTTTCTCCATCCCTGATCACATTCTGGTTAAAACCATCACTGCAACAAAGCAGAGGAAAGGGATTCCCTGCTTGTCAGCTCTGGTGCCCAGCTCTCGCAGGCACAGAGGAGATCTTTTTGAAGGAGATCCAGAGCAAGACACGCTTGTTGAACGACATGCAGCATTTGCACCTCGCCAAGAGCAACCCGACCTTCTCAACACCATCCCAGGAGCCCTTACACGTGAGACAACTGGGAGGAGACATCCTCTGTCCCCCACTCAACGGAGACTTTTGAAAGCTTTGTCATCCTTTTAACAAAAATTAGTATGTGCCACTAAAAGAAGAGAAGATGCTTGATGTGAATTTAAAAAGCTGACACTAACCTTTGAACAAATATGGGGTAATTCTCGTAGGGAAGGGGACTCAACGATACAAGGTAAAGGCTACATGTCTTCATTAGATTTATTATAAGATCTGCTATGTATGAATGAGAATGAGAAAACCCATGTTCCAACACCACAGGGTAAAGATTTAGAAAAACCTAAATCAAGAACTGTGCAATGATCCCAAAAGCAATTATTAAACACCCGGGAAATTCACATCTAGCAGCCATGTTATTGGATGGATTTTTGTTTGAGATTTTGTTGTTTGCGGGCTTTCTCTAGCCTCAAATTTTTAGATTTTTTTAAATAAATTTTGCATTCCTTTTCATGACACCAACCTATAGCTAGGTACTTTACCTTTGTGTTCCTTCTGAATGCAAGCCTAATTTTCAATTTTCTGTGGTTTTTTAGAAAAGCTGTTGGGAAAAACATGATCTATTTCTTCATCTAGTTCAAGCTTTAAACTGCTAACCTTCTTTTCAGATGCATATGTTCTTTCCCAGTCCAGAATTTTTAAACTCCATTTGTGTCAGAGTCATGGTCCAATCTCACTGGAAAGGGCTGCAGAGCCACATGTCATCCCACGATGGAACATTGTTCTCCCTGTCCTACCAGAGGAGTAGCACAGCTGAAAAGGCTGGGTGTCCCCTCTTTGGACACCAGGCCACCAATCCAATCATATGGCATCTTCTCTCCTACATAACAGTTTCCGTTGTTGGATCTCAAGGAGGATTTTTATGTGAAATTTGGCTGGATCCTAGGTATTT
>JAOQGH010000023.1:110167476-110198275 GCA_025769975.1 Gallinago jamesoni | reverse complement strand
CTCTCCTACATAACAGTTTCCGTTGTTGGATCTCAAGGAGGATTTTTATGTGAAATTTGGCTGGATCCTAGGTATTTTCTTTTAAAAAAACACCCTGTTTTCTCCTTCTTCCACTGGTGAGACGTTTGGAGGTGGAAGCACTAGATGGGGAGGTTGGTTCACTTGTGTTTTTGAACTGAGGATGATACGATCACATCCCACCTGATCTAATCACCAATCAAATCATTATTTGGTTTCAAACACTTAAAAAAGGCTGGATATAATCATAAGAGAGTTCTGTATTTTAAGCCATTCCTCATTTTTGCTGTTATCATACCAAGCACTAATTTATGCAAATACTCGCTTACTACTGAAAACGATCCCGAAACTCTGATCTATGACCAAATATCTGACTAAAATGTACAACTGAAAAGATAGGAATGAAAAAGGGATGTCTGCAGTTGCTATTTCTATGAAAAAGCAAGGGTGAGGTCCTTTTTTTTTCTTTCCCCAAACCCTCAGGCATCAGACCACACAAAGACATTTTAACTGGTCAAAGCTCAGAAATTTAAAGAGGAAGTCCTCTGGACCAAAGAAAACAGAGCTCTTTCCAGAAGAAACTATGGTGGGTCTAACTGAGGTCCTTAAAGCGGAGACCCTTTCTAAGATGCAAGACTAAACTTATTTTCCAGTGCTTTTCTGAATTTAAAGATAAGAAATGTCTTGACTTTGTAGAATGCTATGCATTTAAGTGAGTAGGGATCAACATAATGCCCTTAAACCCTAAAATAAATTATTGTTAACAGATCTACAGACTAACAGTCATCAGATTATGCAAAGGTTAAAGATATTTTTGAACCCTACCTGTTTGAATATGACACAAATTTTACCACAAATCACAGAATGCACAAACAAGGTCCCCTTTGAGATCACCATGACATAAAAAGACTTGCTAGATCCAGATTTAAGATTCCCTAAAAAAGAAGCAATTAGCTAGACATCTTATGACGGGGAAGAGGATTTGGAATAAGGTTTGTTTCAGTATTTAAAACTTTTTGAACATCACTGTGAAAAACATAATTTTCAATCAATGCAACAATTCTTATCTCAAAAAAAAACTCAAAGCAGACCCAGACCCGAGCAGACCAGCTGAACTATAGGATGCTAATTATCTCAGTAGCAATAATCACAGGCAGTTAAACATTTTACCACAGCCCTGTCAGGATCACACATTTGCCAAACTGCTCAATGTCTGCCTGATCTGTAACAGCGGGAAAAACATCCATTTGTCATAAGCATTACCTCGAATGACAACTGATATTCACACGTTACCCTAAAATGTACACATCCTATTAAGATATCAATTCTCAGTATCAGAAATTTAAATACCAGCTATGTAACGAATTGCCAATTATAATTAGGAAATATAATTAGTACTGTGTAAACAGTACTTGAGTTTCTACTCAGTTTCTTCTGAGTTAGCTTCAGACTCTCTTTCGAAGCAATGAAACGATAAAACAATCAGATTTTCATGGCATAGAAAAGCATCTAAACCTTGTCAAATAGAACATAACAAAATAGGAATGCTGTATCAACAGAAAAGTTCTTTTGATTATATTTATCTTCTAAGTACATCTAACTTTTTTAACATTTTCTAAACCCAGACATTTACCAATTCACTGAAAAATCCAGTTAGAGTGATTTTTATACAATATCAATTAACAGCTATTCTTTTCACACTGGAGGAACATTGCCATTTTTAAATCACGTGCTTTTAACTCAAGATCCAACTTTAGTTGTTGGCCCACAGAACTCAAGAACGTCTGGATTTTGGCATTCAAGTCTGAGTACAAATTATCATAATTCAAACAGTAGCCAAAACACAGCTGTTCTGAAACTAATCTCCCCCAAACTTGTTTTCTGTATTTTTATATTTGACCATCTGAAAAGTCATAAAAATTGTATTGATGCAACTTCCTGAAAACGCAGTAAAACTTTTTGTCAAAAACAGTTCTAAAGCTGGTACAGCAAACATCTACTTGATACTAAATGTGGTTTCAATTTTAATGGAAAACTTTCCCATTATTTACATTAATTACTATCAAGAGACTTTTCCGGAGTCCTTTTATTATTTAATTTCCATCTGTGAATAATTGATATTATCTTTTAATGAAAAACATTCTGTATGCTTTATTTCTCCTGTATTGTTACACCACCTTTCCATCTGAAGTTATTAACACCTCAGTTAATAATACATGTATGTATGTATTTGTATCCATATACACACATACGCCTATATATAATCATCATCTAGTAGTTTCTAAATCTTGCGATATAAACACATTTTTAAATAGCGAGGCATTTTTAAATTTTATTATCTTGGGGGCAACGATAGGGACTTAATGAACCGGAGTTAGGAGGTTTATTGATGAAGCGAGTTCAACACAAAACTGTCAGGTTTATTTCTACATTATTTTTGGCAGCGGAGCTCTCTCACAGGCAGAAGATGCAAAGAATTACAAGCGCTGCCTGAAGAAGGCCACGTAGAAATAATTATATGGCATTATATCAGGGCTTAGTAGTGATACGAGACCCTGACAGTAGAATGAGACTACCTAACCCTACTGAGCTTAACACAATAATCCCTTTCTAATTAAAACACTTTTGAAAAGATCCTTATAATTGGCTTTTCAGAAAAAGTACTCGCTGGAACTTTTCAAAAAAGTAACTTTATCAAAGTGCTTTAACTCACATAAGAACATGCTTTATCTTCTACTTCTTCAACATGAAAAACTGCAACACATCATTTCATTTTGTACCCACAGCAAATATACTGAACATGCAGTGTATTTCTTGGAACTGAAATAAACTGTTATTTGCTGTCAGAATTTAAGACTAATATTAAATTGACCTCAACTTTTAAACAAGGGCGTATAATTTAAAAAAAAAAAAAAATTACAGTGTTTTGTTACGGTAATTCACAACCTCAGAAAGCAACTGCCAGGGGTATGCTTTATTTTTACTCCTTACTGAGTGTAATCACATACAAAACCACTCCAGCACCATTTTTATTCAATATTTATAATACGCTGTATAAACTATTACAAATAACGCTTACAGTTTGATCCCAAAATGCAGCAAACAGATCACGCGTTCAGATGAACTATTTGAGGAAAGCTCACAACCAAGAGCAAGGATGGGCACCGGAAATCAAAGCTGGATTCAAAAGCCAACAGCTCTGCTCAACTCAGGACTGCGACAGAAAATTAAAGCACCCGCAAAACTGGGGGATCCGGGCAGAAAGAGCTCCCCAAAGCCAGCACAGCACCATGGCAAGACCAGAACTCAACGGCATCGGAAGTATAACTTTATTTCTGCCATGCGTTGGGGAAAAAAAAAAATAATTCAAAATTTGGAATTTTTCAAAGAATGGCTGTGGAGTTATAATTTGAGTTCTAGAAAGAGTTAAAGTTTCAAAACTCGATAAAAAACAGAACTAATTTGATTTTTAAATTCAAATTAAGTAATTATAGTCAGTATCTAAGAAACAACATCAGATACTTGATAGCCTCTAATCAGACTAGTTACAACTCAAATCAAACGTAGCCATCAGTTAAATTATTGAACCATGGTACACATGATGATTTAGTTAGCAAATTCATCAGCCTCCACGAAGGAGCTGCCACATTACAAAGATGAGCTTATACAGAGGTTGAAAGCATACTATAATTTTCCACTCTTTCTAGACTAAACTAATTATGTAATTGAATTAATTACTTGCATTGAGTAAAAGAAAAAAATGAAGTCTGCTATTTCTGAAATATTAGGGGACAAATTATCTTTAAAAGATTATTTTTTTTTAAAACAAAGAAAAACTGGAACTGTTATTTAAGGGCAACACCATATGATGTTTTGGATGTATTATCTGGGGCAGGATTACATTCACCATTGAAGCGGCAAAGAAATTAAACTTATCTATTAAAATCAAATTACCTACTAGTAAAATATTGAATGCTGCGATACCCAGAGTGACAGTGTTACCATACAGGACCACTTCTAAGGGAAACAAATGCAAAAATAGGCCAGGATTCATCCCCAGCAGCGTGGGCAGCAGGGCCGGGGGGGGATTGTGCCCCTCTGCTCTGCTCTGGGGAGAACCCCCAAGTCCTGCCTCCAGCTGTGGGGCCACCAACATCAGAAGGACATGGAGCTGCTGGAGCAGGGCCAGAGGAGGCCCCGGAGATGCTGGGAGGGCTGGAGCCCCTCTGCTGGGAGGGGGCGCTGAGAGAGTTGGGGGGGTTTAACCTGGAGAAGAGAAGACTCTGGGGAGAAGTTCTAGCAGCTTTCTGATACCTAAAGGGGGCCTACAGGAGAGATGGGGACAAACTTTAAAAGTTTGGGGTCTGTAAGCAAGTAGGGCCTGTTGCAATAGGACAAGAGGCCATAGTTTTAAACTAAAAGAGAGTAGATTTGGACTAGATATAAGGAAGAGCCCAGAGAAGTGGGAGATGCCCCATCTCTGGAAACATTCAAGGTCAGGTTGGACGAGGCTCTGAGCAACATGATCTGGATGGAGATGTCGCTGCTCACAGCAGAGGGGTTGGACTAGATGACCTTTAGTGGTCCTTTCCAAACCAAAACACTCTAGGATTCTATGGATTCTAACACCGGATTTCTGGCCCATAGCAACTCTTTATCATCTCTATAAATAAGATTATATATTTAAATATTTTTCTCGTATGATATTTACTTACAAGAAATACTTAAATTAGAGACAACTCGATATACAGAATCTAAGAAGTGTTTAAAGTAATTCAAATATCCATATGGACAGCACGAAAATATAGGGGTGAAGGTCCTCCTCCAAGTAGTTGTTTTTCCCAGAGTCTGATTACCCCAGACAATACAGACCAAGGTGTGAAGACAACACAATTCTGATGTCCAAAGCCCTCGGCAGCGTTCCTGCGCGGAGAGACACAGTTACAAGTCTGTCTTCAGAAGGACTCCTACCATTCTAAAAATACTGTCCCACAGCTGTTTAAAATTTATTTTTTTAGACCATAGCACCACTGTTTGGTTGTTTCCAATTTCTGAAACCACAAATAGTAAAAGTGTACTCAGTCTACTGCAAACATAAATAGCAAATGCACGCTTCAGCACTTTTAAAAGGATATGGAAATTGGCAACAAAAATGCAGTTCATGTTGAAAATTTACGAGGGCCCTGCCATATTTCTTCAGAAATACAATCAGGTAAAAATTAGGAAGATCTCTACCAGCTGGGTGGCATTTTTGTGTTTTCTTTACTTATATTTTTTTTAACTGAAAGACTTTCATTATGCAACTTCTGGCACTTGATAAAATAGAGCATGGTACCTTTGCTAAAACCACAGGTTCTTTGGTTATGTTTAGCATTACACAAACATCTTTCACCTTAGATATCCTCTTGAATTAGTGTGTTTAATTTCAAATCCTCCAAAGCGCGTTACTTTTTTGACAAAGTTACTCAATGACGATCAGTAAATGAGTTGTACAAGTTATTCTTTCTCTCCCCCAGTTTCACAGGTCATTTAAAAATAATCCAACCCTTCACAATTATACTTTCGTACATTTGGAGCTTTATGTACATCTCTCTATTAAAAGCTAAAGTAGTCCAATAATATCACATTTTTACATGGATTTATTTCAAGAAACACAGCACATAATGGCAAAGTACCTTCTAGGTAAAGGTAACAGCAGACATGTTAACAAAATGTGATTACATTCTTTTGATGAACATCAAAAGTCTGAAAACCTGAAGGAAATGTCAATATTTTGTCGTCTGAAGTACACTTCTTGAAAGAAGTCCGGATCCCAAGGAAGTTGACGAGAGTTTAAAGTCAACGGGGCTGAGATTTCAGGCTTAGCGTGTGTGAGCTCACTAAGAAAAATACCTATTTAGAGTGCTGTTTGTGAACTATTTTATCCTGACATAAATGCAACTAAAAGTAGAAACAGGTAATACTCTGTTTGATCAAAAGCAGCATTTTGGTGGCTTCTATAGCAATAGACTATTTCTATCAATGACATACCAATAGATACCCTAACCTTTGAGATGTAACAGTCCTAAAAAAGATAAAAAAATAGTAATCCTTGACTTCACACCAAAAAAAAAAATAATAATATTTTAAAGTGTATATATTTCAGAAAGGATGGAGTTTTGTTTTGGGTTTTTTTTTTTTGTGATCACTTGCAGCTAAAAAGATAAGCTAAAAATATACAGAACTCATAATTTGGGAGGAATTTCTTCTGGTACAGAGGTTACTTACTACAAGCTTTATTAACCAGGCAGTTTGGAGACGGCGTGGGCATGTATTTATGATCTTTAAAGCAATTCCATACACTTCTGAATTTCTGCCTGAGTAGACATTCTGTATATTCACAGAAACCAATTTCCTAGTAACCTTGAGCAAATTGCAGACATCTACACATGATTTTGCCATGTACATTCTATAAAAAAACCAAACTGGAGATAAGACAACCACAGTCAGACTATGAAATAAAAAATTTTCCAACAGGCCATGACACATTGGATAAAAGCCACAGGTTAAATATTCTCTTAGATTAATTTTTGCTGTTGACTAGATAATTTTTTTCTTTCCAATTTACTAACTCTGAAATCCTGACCATCCACAGGATTCTGTGATTAAAACAGTCCCAGGATAATTATTTATTTTTTTTTTTCCCCTCAAAAAAAATTGGAAAAGGATAAAGTGCTCTTGTACTGAATTTCCCACTGGTACTTGACCCAAAAAAAAAATTCCCAAGCTTGGAGTTGGAGCCTCCAGAGAAGACAAGAGTCTAGAAATAACAATGAAATTGGTATCATGAGGCTGCAGAGATGGGAACCGGTCATGACCTCGCGCTGGCAATCACTGCCTGAAGAGGTGGCGGCATAAGTTGAACATGACAGAATTTCCTTTATGTTTTTATATGCATATTAAGATTTATTTTAAGAATGCACCACAGCAATGTTGTACTCTCAGAGTAGTTTATAATATATGAAAGGAAAAACTCAATTTCAAATGGAATCACAAATTAGCAGAGCCTGGCATATTTTTTTTTACATTCTAAAACATCATCAATATTTTAGAATTAAACTTGTGTTCTGCAGAAATAAAGATTAAGAGAAAACACAAAACCTTGTGACTGAGAATGAACCGATGTGCACACCATTCTGTATTACTCTGGAATTACCTGCAGGACTGGGAATTTTTTTGCTTCAGGAGAGCAGGGGCAGGGACACTCAGTAATCGCTTTGCTTCAGAAATTCTGAATTACACAGGTATTTTTCACTGGATATTGTGCTTTGTGATGGAAAACCATTCCCAACTGCTCATTAGAAGAAAAATATTAGCTTAAAATTTAAACTGTTTGCAAAGTATAATTTTAACTAGGAAAATTCCTGTTGTAAATATAGAACTGAAACACTGTGATGTGGTTAACTGCACCTGCCACCCAAAAGGGTTTTGCAATATTATGCACAGACTTTAAAAAAAAAACTATTTGAGAGAAGTAAATAATGGCAAGAGTACTAATAAAAGTTTGATTAAATTTATTTAAAAGAATCATTTAATTCCTTTTTTAAAAACTACTTCATTCAGTTTACTAATATCTACACGTTCAGAATTTAAGTACCTACTTTTGCACTTACATTAAGAATAATATTTAAATACATGATTTTCTTAAAGGTCGTCTTTAGGGCTAAAGCACACAAAAATCAAACTTAACACAGAATCAATGCTGTTTGCCCATCTGTTAATATGGGCTTAAAGGGTAAAATACATTTGTAAACCACAACCTAATACGCTATAAAAAAATAAACCTTTAAAATAGTAAAAGATACAACCTCACCCACTGAACTCAGAGAAATAAATATTTGATGCTTCTAACCATAATGTACTGCACTCTTACACAAGAAAATGTTTTATTCTACAAGTTATAGTTAAATAAATTATACACTTAATATGCACGGTGCAAGAGTTTATACACCTCTCGCAAAGCAATATTAAGAGAAGCACAGTGTGGCGAGTATCAAATCTTTATCTTAACTGAAAAAATACTCTTTAGAAAAAAAAAAAAAAAAGAGAACGTTTCCAGTCTGCCTTATTTCTTACTGGGAAGTAGGGAAGGAGATATGGTATAAAACCAGTACAGCAGGAGAATGAGCGTAGCAGGAGGCAGAAGAGAGCACAGGCAGAGGGGAGACAGAGCAAATAGGAAAGTCATTGGCTTTTCCAGTCCATTTTCCAGGGACTTTCTCAATGGAAAACATTTTTTTTTTTTTTTAGCTGAAAGCCTTGGCTTTTTTTGCTTTAAAGGAGAAAAATATTTAATTCAATTATTTCCTTCAAATAACCATAAATTTTTTTTTTAAAAAAAAAAAAAAAAAAAGAAAAACCAAGAAAAAAAATCTTTATTCTTGTAGGAATAGTTATGACATTTGGCTTCTAGAAACATGCCTGGTTAAACCAAACAGGCAGCAACAGAAATTGGTCCTTGCTCCAGATACAGTAAGTATCTGTCAGCAATATTTACAATTTAAGAAAATAAGTTATACAGTTTTCCTTGAATACTTTTCAAAATTTCCTGAGCAGATTCTCGAGATGCAGCGGGACAGTACTGCAGCTAAATCTGAAAAAGCTGAATAAATGAAATTTATATGTTGCATTGAAGAGCTCTTTGGTGCTGAACACGGGCACAGCTTCTACATAATAAATTGTTCCCTAATTTGATGTACTTGACACTTCAGATCATTTAACCCATTTAACCCAGTGTTAGGAATGTTTGAACCTCTGAAATGAAAGGAAATAGCATCACCATTCTAACAACAGGCAGCAGGGAAGTACTTCCTAATTTTAACAGGACCCTATCCTAAAATTTAAAAAGGTCGACTTCACTAGAAAACTCAAATGGGGAAGAATTTGGGCTCCAAGTCCTTCAAAGACATCCATAGGTCTGTAACGGGAAATAACGAGGAGCCCGTTAGAATTTACTGGCACAGCTCCAAACGCTGCAGTTCAGCTTCCTCTTGAGGATAAATCCCTGCTAAAATGCACGAGTTTGCTTCCCTTGCACCACGGGAAGGTTCAAAGAGGAACTACTCCTGCATTTGGCACATGCCGAACCTTAGGGTACAAACCCTCTGGAAGAGGGTCTATCTTCCTATCTGCATAAAGAAGCCATAAGCACGACTGGGCTTTTTGAGCACTACCACAACACACACAAATAAAACTACACACAAAAAATGCATTAAAACGGCATTTAGAGTTGCAAAAGCCTACATTCATAAATTGGGAAATGCCAGTCTTAAGATGGACTGCTTGTCTTAAGATGATTTTTTTTTTTTTCCCCCCTTTCAACTGGAAGAATGTCCATCCCTATCCCAGCCTTGGTGACATGCCATTATCTGCCCAGTCCCCAGCTTCGTATCCAGCAAAGCACGGTCTCCTTCTCCCACCAACCCCTGTCTCACCCCCTCCAGGTGCTCTCCAGCTTTCACAAATAATTGCTTAAGGCAACATACTGATGAGAATCCAGGGTTAATCCAAAATCCTGGATCGTGAATACATGATGTTGTTCTTCCCCCACATGATGGAGGGAAGCATGTTCTGCTGCAAACTATTTTGCTCCAGCAAATTTATATATTGTCTTTGGTTAAGTGTGGTCCCATCCCTCACAGAGCAGATGCCTGTCCTTACTGTATCTTCTCCATTTTAATCAATCTGACCATTTTAACCTCCCTCCCTGGTCCCGGGACACCAAGAAGGTGTCACTTATAGCCTCCCCTACAGCCCTAAGTGTAAGTGTGCTCCATAGGGGTGCAGCACTGAAACCATTCCACTGCCCAACTACAAGCCTTCCATTGAGTATGTGCAACCAGCCTCCTTCCAGACACCATTCCGTAGGGGCGATTTCAGTCCCAATTAAAGTGTGGCAAAGCTACTGAAACAGAGGAATCTCAGTAGGTCAAGGAACCTTAAAGACAGGCACCAGTGCTGCTTGATGGAGCCACGCTGACACCACGGGTTATTTATGTGTACACGTTTATGTATGTCCGTTCTGCTCTTTCAGATCATTTAACAATAAACACAACAAATTTCCTAAGTGAGGCTGAATCGCATATTTCATCGTTCAGTAAGAACACGCTGGACTATCCAACGTGAATGACAAGAAATATTTCACGGGATGAAGCAAAACCTATGTTTGGCTAATTTCCCTCTTTTTTTTTTTTTTAATCATATGCACCTTCCACCATGCAGAGAAGCCTCCTGAAAGGAGAGACAGAATAAATGCAGAAATACTCTCAAATAAGTACCTAGTTGACATCTTGGTAAGGTCAGCAAATTGAGGGTTTTTTTGGTTCCTTGAGGGTGGTAGAAATTACAGAATATATTAAATGCCTAATACAACGTGAAAGTATGGATCAGTTCTAATCAAGTAGAAGTCAGCATTATAAAAAAAAAAGGAGAAAGAGAGAATAGTGATGAAGGTATGCAATAATTTAACTATTCTATTTTTTATTATTTTCCAGAAACATTTTACAAGAGAAATACCTAGATAAGTTATGCACAATATTTTATATATTTTAAAACTACAACTTTAATGTAGTATGTGTTACATAAAATCTACTTTGACTAAATACTAGGAACCATGTCTTCTATATTAAAAACTGTGCTCTTAAGTAATTCCTTCATACATTTACTCATTTCTTATTTCTTCTCAGTTAGGCTACAGTTGTCCTCCAGTAATGAAGTATGTAACATCTCCCATTTCCCTTTCTCTATTTGGCTTTTCAAATTCCAGAAGTAAAATATTTTTACCTATAAGGCATATATAAATCAGAAATTCTGCAGAACAGAGCTTTTGAACTCATACTTTTGAAGATCAGTAAAGAAATATGTTGCTCTAAGACCAAAGTCTTATTTATATGAGTTTGTGGCTTAACTGACAAGTATTTTTCTGTGACAAGTAAGGGCAGACAGTTTGTATCTTAAATACCATAATCCAGTTTTCAGCCCATGTAGACATCTGGAAGGGAACCAGTCAGTAAAGTAAATGATATTATATCCCACTGACAGTCCAAATACAATCCAGGAGACTCATTCCTTCTACCAAAGACAAAAGAAAAATAGGGGAGAGGTGTGGGAGGGTCAAAAATATTTGCAGCTCACCAGATTGCTTAATCAAAGTAAACACATTTCTATTTCTAAAAATACAAACAGCAGTTATTTTGTGGTTTAAATGCAAAGGTGGAATATAAGCAACAGCTTGCTACAATTTTTATGTGAGGCCATGGGCTAACTGTTTCTGTTTTACAAGCTGCCAGGAGTTTGACCTCTTTAATTTGCTGGGAGACATGGAGACAGAACCTTGAAAATTATATTTCTTTGACTAGGATGAATATTTTCTCTCTGCATTGCTTTTACATGAGTTTACGTAGTATTTATTCGCAAGAGATTTTCCGATTCTTAGATAGTGGTCTCTCACACATGACAGACTTCATTGATCTAGAAGCCAAGATGTACAGATAATTGCAGTCAAAGCTACAATTTAGCCTTTTTAATTCAGAAGTAACATCTGAGAAGGAACATTTCTGCATGAATTAGAATCTGAAGCTAAATAGCACTTTCTTTTCTTCCAGTAACCACTTCAGCTAACAGCCCAAACTGGACATCTACAAACTGGATTTCACCTTTTCTTTATGTGGTTCCACGTGAATGAAGAAAAATTCAGACTATTTTCTCTTTGTAACAGGAATTATGAATATACTATAACACAATCATTATTCATAATGTATCTTTTTCAACATCAACCTAAGCTCTCTGTATAAAAAACATTATTTATACTATATAGAGGTAGACAGTTCCTTTACTCCTTTCCAAGTAAGAAACCCAGCAAATGCCATTTTTGATAATCCTAGACTGAATTTCCACATGGAATTCACATAATATTCTACAGAAGAAACTGGAAATAAAGCGCTAAATATGTAGCATTAATTTCTTTGTCTTAATTGTACTCCTTGATTCTAGTCTAAAAGTACTGTATTGAAAGTTAGCCCTGTTGTTGCATCATACAAAAACTACTAATAATTCAAAAATTTTTGGAAATAGATCATTTTCCACTGAGCTCTATCTTTTCCCATGAAAAAGCCCACACAGTCATCATTTCAGTTGGGTATTATTCATATACGTGCATCAATGGGAAAAAATTCCTTTGTTTTGACTAAAACTGGAAAGTGAGGAACTGGGTACAAGTTCGGAGCCAGTAACTCCTTACCAAACACCGTGTGCACCGCAGCACTTTCACCACTTAAACTGAAATTTATTTCCATAACACACAAAAAATGTCCCGTTTTTGTGAAAATAGGAAAAAAAACCTCTTTGTAAACTTGGTAGCTACGACTGTAAAAATATTTTAAGTTGATGCATCAAGAGAACATGTTTTTATTTCGTAGGCTTGTATTATGGGAAGCTTAAATACAGATTATCTCATTCAGTAACTCCCCACTTTACAGTAGTAGCAATTCATCCTAATTGCTTGGGTAGCACACTCAGGAAAAAGAGTATTTTTCCTTTTCACTGAATAATGTTTCATGTTCGGTTAAATGCAGGAAGTTACACCACCATTGGAATGCGATTGTCTGCAACTGCAGAGTTACTTTCTTATTCATAGGTTTGTGTTTAGCTAAATATTAAAACGTTAGCCATTCAGCACTGCTTCTCAAAATATCTTTAACTTCTAGCTAGCTAAACTGAAAAGGAATCTCCCCGCTGCAATCAAAATGATTTTAAACCATGCATAATCATTTTTCACAGAATTTTCATCCCCCTGTATGGAGCGGATTATAGTAAATGTAATTCACACATGCTGCTTCTTATTCAGAGGAAAACACGGAATAAGGATGTGGAGAATTTCTAGCCAAATCTTCATTCAGATCCAAGATCCACGGACGCCACTGTAATTGAGAGACATTCACAACCAGATAGCTGTAGACTTCATTTTCGTTTAAAATAATACCTCTTCTACATGAGTTCCAACTAAAACATTAATGTTATTTAACTTCTAGCAAGCTGCCTTGAGCTGAACTTACAAGAGATTACAGTTTCTTGTTTTAATTTCATTCAGGAAAAGGACATTGCATAGAACCCTATACTTATATTCACATGTAGATTATGTAAATGTAAATATGCTGCCTCTTTTCAGACTGCTATAAAATTATGTGTAACTAATAACACGCATTTTTTTTCGGCGTTTGACTTGCCTGGCAGTTGACAATGGAAAATGAACTATTCCTCTCCCATGCCTCAATATATAGACTTTAGTATGCAAGTTATTCGAGTTCATCATGTCCAGCCTAAAAATGCCTACTCATAACACCTCGCCTCTCAGAAACCCGAAATGGGTCATTAACTGCCAAAGAAGCAGTTTTATTGCTTTCATATTTCAAATAAGTTGAGATTTTCTGACATCCTGCGCTGTATCAAAAGGAACGGTTTCAAAAGCCCCATTTCAGATTTTATACGAGGGGGTATAGTGTTTGAATTACATCATATTAAAATGTGTAAAGTAAAAACAATCCCAAGAAATACAAAAAGATGCAGAGCTGCACAGGGCTTTTTACTAGGGCTCCTCATCCTTACGAGATGCTTATTTTATTTTTTAATAAATTATCAATTCCATATTTTTAACACTGACAGCCTAAAAAGACGAAAACCTGATTAAAACACCAAAATAAATTTCCAAGGGGATCTTATTTTAAAATAAATTCTAAAATAACAAAGAGCTGCTTCCTCAGCTGTTCCACACATACTCCTGTGCTGCTTCTTTGCTTCAAAGGACACTCCCCCAAATATCTGCAGCTGCCTGAAGTCACATCAGCCCTTTCATTTCTGATTTGAAAATTTTAGACAAATATTTACTCAGTTCAGTAACTTCACAACTTTAACAAACTTTCATTACTAAGTTGTGACTGGAAAAAGACAATCATATTTTAAAATGATACCATCAGTTTGTCCCATTTTCCACAAACAGAATCTGTATCAAATTTTATCTGCTAAATTTATTTATAATTTCAGTTAACCATACCACCTTTTGTATAATTTTGAGGCAAAATAACACACTCAAATCTGATGTTCAGATTCCAAAAGAATGGGGGATCCTTTATGCAGTGATTTCACTCCAGCTTCATCTGGCATAACAGAAGGCATCACGTCTCAGAATCCGTAACAAAATCAGCCTAATACCCACACAAAGTACTTTCATATATTCAGCTTCATGCATTTCCAAGAAAATAAGATTTAAAATAAATATAGTCATTTGAGACAGAGAATCGACAAACAGCTTTTGACACGTGGTATGCCTACAATAGCATTTAATACTATATAAGTTTGTAAGAATAAGCCAAAGTAGCATCTATTTCCATGAGCCGAAAGGGTGGGAAGTGGTGAATGATGGAGGGATCAGTGAGTTGACATCTCTGTCTCATGACAACATTTTTAGAAAAGGAAAGATAGGCTGTTTAAGTCTTATTTTTCCCCAAAATACTTTCCTGCTGTAGCAAAAATTATATAAAATTTCTTTTCATAATTTTAGCATTACATCTAAGGTTGCAGTAGCTGTTACTACACTGTAATCTTGACCAATGTTCCAGCACATTTTTATTTGCTTTATTAAAAAAGTATTTCTTAAGCATTTGCTGAGATAAGTTAAATGAAGTCAAATCACTGAAAATTCTATGTAGCTGAAACACTGAAATTCCAAGCAGTTATTCCAAAGGAGAAGCATTTTTTCAACAATTTTAAGCTTCAACCACTTCCCTAAAATTGTCTAAATCATGACATTTTATAAATATATAAGTTCACCATTACATAACATCTAGAAAGCCAAGGTAAATCTTAAATGTTGCTTTTCTATCTTGTAATAATCACTAAATAACATTTTTCTCCTCAGTGAGCTACAAAGATAAAATTGCAACTATTAAACTTTTTAATTTGGATCAATATGGACTATTTTTAATCCACCATCGAAGCATGTCTTTGTTATGAGACCAAAAAATAAAATCTGTTTTTGTTACGAAGTCTCATTTAAAAGCATTTAAAATAAAAATATATGAAACCCAGAAGTAACATTTCTGAGCAAAACACTACTATTTAAAGAAAAGAATAAAATAGTATTTGAAAGCAAAGAATAAAACAGTACTTGAAAATATCAGTTTCTTCTTTTGCACCACTTAAGAGAGTTAAGCTGTAAAAATACCTATAGATATAATAAAATAGCTAAAAATGTATTTAAAGATATTTTCCACTGCAATCAGCAATTTTAAAAGTGAAAATAAATGACATTATCACGTGACAGGCCAGGCAAGAGACACGTAGCTTTAATATTGATTTGAAATAGCCATTTTCAAGGAACAGTTGAAATAACAGGGGCTAAACGTTCAATGTTTGAAGTAAGTACTGCTAGAAATGGCAAAAAAAAGTGTCAATGGAAATTCAGTCACCACACAGACTCTTCATTTTCCAACATCAATATACTGAAGAGAAGGTCTCAACTTCAATACTCACATTCAAAAATTATGTTAACAGCACAGAAACCTATGCATTTTAAATTTCTGTATTTGTTAAATTTGTTTTACTTTCTCTGCCGTACATTGCCCAGGCAGGAAAATAAAATTGTTAACCTCTGAGTACTTTAATTTATGATGCCACAATTCAAATCACAGCAAGTAAGATTTCACATAGTCAGCACTGAAGTAGACACTAAATGAAACTTGTATTTAAAAAAGGGGGGGAAGAGATACCATGCACAAGGTAAACTTTGAAATTAAATGAAAAATACACACTGTTGTAAATCAGACTAAAAGTATTCATTACAGTATGTTTGACTATGGATCACACTACCCAATGATTTTTAAATTGTAGCATCTCAGAGGAAATTTGAGTTAACAATAACAGAGTAAGTTTTACAAGGAGACCCTACTCTATAGAGAATTAAACTACAAAAAACTCTTTATTCTTCACAGCAGCCTCTTATTCTCCAGTGTCACACCTGCTCATTACATTTCTTCTATCTTTTCCTATAATAATTTTCTCTCCTCTGCTGATTCCACACCAGTAAGATAACAGTGTTCCCAATCTATGCCACCACAGATGTGTAGGACCTTGTTGGGAAAGGGTACAAGCTGGTTCCAAGCCACCTCCCTACCAAATATAATTCACATTTAAACCTTCACTGGATACAAAGAGCTCTGTGAGTAGATACCCCAACTCCAGCTTTCCATAATTTCTCCATAAACATGCATGTCATGAACAGTCAGGTTCTCAATTTGGTACCTAGGACTTCTGTCCCTGGTGGCACCGTGGTCCAGCTCAATAGGATGAAGGCACAGAGCAACTATTAAGACCTCCTGGGGCCTGATGCCTGTTCTGTGGATGGACAGCAAACCCCTGGAACACAAAACCCACCCAGATGGCTGCAGTCCAAGCTACGACTCCTGCCAGATGCCATGAGATGATTCTGAAAAAATAGGCATTATCAACAACAGAGTCCATACTACATTTAATTTTTATCTGGAATATAGAGGTAGAATTCAAGTGTCTGTTTTCCTAAACCAGTTTGTAGGTAGGAGACAGATGCCCACTTCCCCAGAACAGGCATTTTTTAGCATATGTTGAGAAAGCAAAGCTAAGTATTCTGTAAACTGTCATACTAAATACAATTATAGAATAATTTAGGTTGGAGGGGACCTCTGATCATCATCCAATTTAAATTCTCTTGGGGAGATGGTACACTATGTAAGCTATATGAGACTAGGTAGTCTTCAAAAGCTTATAGGACTTTACCACTGAGCCTTAGGTGGATTTCAGTGTTCAAATCTCGACTCAGGCTGATAAAATTTTGCCTAACACTGAGGTTATTTTTTCATTAACACAATCCATAAGCTCACGTATATTGAAATTTCCATTTTTCTGCCTCGAGCATTCTTTATGAATGGCATTAATGGAAACCTACTTACTTCCAGAGTCCCATGTCTTGCCACTGCAAATAAACATCAACTCCAAAGTGAGCTGCAATTTGAAATGCCCTACCTTCATTTCCAATAGAGCATAGTAACAATTTGTATTTTCCAAAATCCATCTGTCTTTATCCCTAGTAGCAAACCATGTGCAATTAATTTTCCACCTAAACTCCTTAAACTTCTCTTCTGGCTTGTTCTCTTACTCGAAGTTTTCCAAGAGCTGACGACACTACGTTACATTGCTATCGCGTCAAGGCATCACAGGTACTCCAAGCTTTCAGCAAAAGATTTTCCAATGGTTTATTCCATTGGAAAGAAAAGTCCAACTTTATTAAACTCTCACACTGTAACTATACTCCTGCAAAACCTTGCAACTCGTTTCCTCCAGCTCAACACCTTCTTTCTGTCCTAGTCTTTCTCCACTATTAAACTTCTCATCACTTTCTTCTCTCTGGACTCACCGTTTTGATGAAGGCTGCTACACAATACCCTTAGGTCCAACAAAATGTTTGTTCATGAAAATACACTCCTATTTATTTTTATTGTGGAAGATCATGTACAGAGGGATCCATTAAGAGTAAGTGCCCCATGGAGTGTGCCACTTTCCATGAGCGACAGACTTAGCTACTTTCCCTTTCATAGGTGAATGGATTTTTTGCCAGTTAGGTCAGGTTGAACAGTAAGATTTCCAAAACAAGGCATGCCTTATTTTTTCTGAAAACGGCATAGACTTCAAAGATACAAACCAAAAATATCTTAAATTTTTAGGTCTTTGTAACTAGTCACAACAGGGAATGAAAGTGAGAAGAGCCCAGCTTCAATGGACATCATGATGTTGATAAACAGTGATCAGGAAGAGAACTTGACACTTAGCACCACCAAAAGATAGTGTTACTTACAGAGAACAATACAGATAAACTCAACTATCCTTTGGGATGTATTATACTTTTCTCGTGCTGAAAATGCAAATACCCAGTTTATCACCCGGTTTGGACAATTTTTACTAGTTAACTATTTTAAATGACTACATGAATAATAGTAACAAACCATACAAAAGCTTTAAGACAGGATGCTTCACCAAAATGATGATGGGATAGAGAGACTAATTAATTTCTTTCCTTTTCAAATTTTATTCTGTGGCTCCAAACGAATAGAAAAGGATGGCCCTCACCTTACCAAAGAGGTTTATGTATAAAACCATCTCAACATTATACCACATAGGGAACATCCTAACATAAATTTGAAAGTGTTCATAAATGCCAGTATACCCATCCTCCTTTGAAACCCATGCAGTGAGATACCAAATAAACAAGGTGCCCCAGACCATCCATGTCCATCCCAGTAGAACACAGAGCATGCAGACAAGCCCGTGTCTTTCCAGCTTGGTTTTCAGACCACAGATATATGGGCACGAAAAAAAAAAAAGGGATTTAAAATACTAATCTGATCTATTGCTATACTAAATAACAGTGCAATATTCTTATGAACTCTCTTAATCACTTGAAAAGCATGGCTGATGAAAAGATGCTGTAGAAACAGGAATGAAAAACATATTGCCATACATACTGTGTACGATAATTTAAATTTTGCTATACCATAATAAATTTAAGTAAACCAAGAGTGCAGTCAAAAACTTTATAAACTTGAAAATTAAACCTTTATAAACCAGAAAAAATGTCAATATAATGAGAGCAATTAACTGCAGGAAGATATTTTAAACACTAAAGCTATGTATAAATGAGCAGCGTAGCTTGGAGTGACAGTATCTAACCATTCAATGACCACCCAAGCACAGAGGAGTTTAGAAGCAAGAAACATATTTCCTACAAAAATCTCAAAACTTTCTGACCACACACAGGCTGCGTGGCAAAAAAGAAAAATATTAAGGAAAAGTGTCTAACAATTTAAGTAGAAGTTTATAGATGTGTTTTATTAAAAAAGCCTAATTGATAACATCCAAGAGCCCGAAATATGAGTAGAAAAAGCCCTCCATGAAAAAGTGACAGTGACACGAACCATTAGTCACTTTTAAACAAAATCTTCACTGGAAGGATTGAAATGTTATCATGAAATTTAATGACAAGTGAAATTCAAATCTACAGTTATTATATACATTGTAACTATATGACAGGCAGATCAGCCTCAAAATACATTGAAATGACACTGCCTTGACCCAAGTCCTGTACATAAAATGCACAAGTTTGAAAACCTGTTACTCAGCATCTCAAATAGCATCTCTATCAGAAAAGCATTCTTCTTTTTGGTATTACAGTAACAACCTGAGGGCTTAAAGGGATTGTAGAATCACAGAATGGTTTGGATTGGAAGGGACCTTTAAAGATCATTTAGTCCAACCGTCCTGTAATGGGTATGATCATTTTTCACTAGACCAGGTTACTAAAAACCCCATCCAACTTCACCTTGAATACCTCCAGTGATGGAGCAGCCACAGGTTCTCTGGGCAACCTGGTCCAGTGTGTCTCACCACCCTCAAGTAAAGAATTGCTTCCTCACGTCCAAACTAAATCTATTGTCTTTTAGTTTAAGAACATTACTTCTCATCCTATCACAACACGCCTTATTAAAAAGTTTGTCCTCACCTTTCTCATAAGCCCCTTTAAGTATTTAAGGGCTGCAATAAGGTCTCCTGGAGCCTTGTCCTCTCCAGGCTGAGCAACCCCAACTCTCTCAGCCTGTCCTTGTAGCAGAGATGCTTAAGCCCTCAGATCATCTTTGTGACCTCCTCCAGATTTGCTCCAACAGGTCCATGTTCTTCTGATGTTGGGGGCCCCAGAGCTGGAGGCAGCACTGCAGGGGGCTCTCCCCAGAGCAGAGCAGAGGGGTAGCATCCCCCCATCGCCCTGCTGGCCACGCTGCTGGGGATGCAGCCCAGGATGTGGGGGGGGTTCTGGGCTGAGGGGCTACAGTTGTAAGCGCAAGCGGAGAGGCAAACCATACACAGATAGCCCATAAGGCCCACAACAAAAGTTTAAGTTAAATCATAGTAGGAAACAGCCACAAAAGAGAAGACAGATGGGCAGATGGAAATAGTTGGAAAACAGGCAGATTTGTTAATATCAAGGAGTAATCACGTCTTGTAACCTGCCTAATTACTGTCAGCAGTTGCCCTTAGGCATAACAGCTACAGCAAAGCAAGACATTTGAATTCTCTAAGAAATATGCTTATAAATACCCATTCTCCTCACCTTGTCTTTTTGCTGCTTTCTAGCACTTTGGATTAATTTATTTTTTTTCGCCACTGTGAAATTGGAACAATTCTATTTCACAAAACACTTCTGTTCCTCCACCTAAATTTCCTTCATTATGCAGAAACAAGGTTCTTGGAGAACCACAATTTTGCAGACTGTTCTAATCACACTTTATCTTCCCTCATCTGTGTGAGATGCCAAGCTCTTAATGGCCAATACTGGATATGAATCTTTATTTCTCTAGTTCTGTTAAAATCTATTTATCACCAAAAATAGAAACTTTTATATGACAGTAGCAAACAAGTAAAATTAAAGGGTACAATGAAAATACTGTAGATAGTTTTATCTCATGCATACCATGAATAAAGAAAAGCGTTTTAGTAAGCTATAATTTTAACATATAGTATACATCCCTGCTAGAATGTATAATCATATTCATCAGCTGTTTTTAATGTAAAAGTTAAATACTCAAATGTTATCAATCTACATGGTGCTATGGAAAAAAATACATACATATTATATATAGGATAAAATTTGTTTCTAAAGTATGGTACTATATGTTGTACAAAAAAAAATAATACACCAATGTTAGAGTTTACTAATACTTTAACTCTACATATACACACGACATGTTCTTTTTTAGACTTGTAATTTGATAGTTAGGATCATCTGTATTCACTTTCTTCTCCAGCTATATATATGTTTCCTATAACAACACTACACTAGCTATAGATAAGCAGAGCATTGCATATATATTTTCAGCACTTAAATATTTCTTGTTTAGAATTGTTTTCCTAATACATGGAAATGCCTTGTTTTACCTGCAGCACACGTTAAAATACACCAGTAATACAGTTCTGCTACCAGAGATCACAGAGCATCTTCTTGATTGGCCAAATCCCTCAGAAAGTACACCAATACCTTTTTTGTCAGCATTGTCTCAATGCTTGAAAGTGCTAAAAGAACTAAACTATAATGAAATAACCCTCTATTTTCCTATTGAGAATGCTCTCAATAAAACCAGTAAAGCTGCAGGTGTTAAAACAGATCTCCAAATCTGTATTGAGCTTTCAGCCATGAAAGTGCATGAATGTATTGAAAATGGCCAGCATTTCATTTCCAATGTTTTACAGAACTGAACTTTTCATAATTCATTTCTTACTTGTAATTTCCTCAAGTCTCCCAATGCTGAATCATTTCATGGGCTACAAAAAGCAACAGAACAATCCTATTAAGTAATGATTTTTCACTCAAAGCAGGTATTTATACTCATCTACACTTTGTGTTAAACTTGCTGAAAATAAAATCTGTTATTTAATATCACTGAAGTGTTTGCTTAATTAAATATTTAATCAAAACAATCTCCAGCCTTCCTGAGTTGGCCATAGAACCTTTTAACTCTCGTATAATACTCTCTGCCCCAAACCATTTCTGCCATGGAATGACATTCAAATCCAAATATTAACACAATTTATCAGTAAGATTAATTCCATGTCTTAAGGAGGAAGACTTTTAGGAAGGAAAAATCTCTTTTTTTGGGGGGAAATCTTCTCTGTCTTAAAATTCACCACATACACAACTTGATCAAAGAGATATTTCCATCAGCAACTGACCAACATACTCAACTGTTCAGTATCATAAGGGGAAAAACTAACAACCTGTGGTGTACTATTATCCACTTAAAATAAATTCCAGCCTTAAAACATGCAATAGCATCATAAAAATAAAAGTATATGTGCCCTTTATTATCTCAAACTACCAAAACGAACAGAAAGCTTGAAAGTGCTTATAGGGTGGTTTCCAAATATCCTGAATGAAGGCTATTTACAGGTTAGTTAGGACTTTATTGAATGCCAAAATTTAAAGAACAGGAAAATGTAAATAACTGAAATTTAGCAATAGTCTTCCAGATAATGATGCAAGAATGGAAATTTTGAATAAGCCTTTAAATACCAACATGCTGATATGTATAAAATATAATGGTCTCTAACAGCCAGTACAAAAAGAATGGAAAAACATAATCAAGCTATGCTAAATAAAGCCTCCCGAGTTAGCAAAACAGATTTTACATACCCTTCAAAGGGAAGGATTACAAGAAAGGATCTTTTATTCAGGTTTTTTTCAAATAAACTATGTCTGGTTAGAAAACAAATTCAATCAAGCTTAAAATAAAGTTTTGCCATAAATTTGCAGCAACTTGTCTACAGAAAAACTGCATAATATAAACATTTCTAGAGAAAGCCTAATAAGTAGCAATGATCACAAACATGAATTTTCATTCAAGTATTAAACACGCTAAGCATTTATGACAAGACAACACCACATCCCCAGAGGATATTATCGTGTACTCAAGGACCTCGTCAATGACAATTCTACATCTTGTGCTTCTCACCTGATATACAGCACCCCAGGCAGTGATGTGGTAAAGATTTAGTAACCATTATTTCTTTCCAGTTTTTCCCTTTCAGAAAAGGTTAGGGTAACGGATTCCAGTTCGCAGAGAATTTGGGACAAGGTTTGCTGAACTAGTCTGTCTTTGCAAAACAAGAAGAATTTGCTGGAGCCGTGCTTGGTGACTCCCTAGAGTCCATTGCCAAGAAGAGAAAAACAACCAAGCACTACCAAACCTGGAATAGGAACTTGGAAAACCAGTACCTCCAGCATTTGGGACTGAAAGAGTAAAATGCCAGTGGCAGATCTATCTGTACAAGTAGATTTACAGGAATTAAAGGTAATTTTCTGAAGTTGGAAAGTGGGAGATGATAAATGCTCCCAGTCAGATACAAGGGCAGCGCTGTTTCTTAAAAAAAAAATAAATTAAATTAAAATCCTATTTCCATAGGTATTCTTGGTATCTGTTTCTTGCAAAAGGTCGGTTTGGGGAACTAGAATAAACCTTTACTGTTTGCACACTATGACATAATAAGAACAAGTACATTTCACTCTTTGGCACAATACTTTTCTTTAAGGTGCCAGATTTGGCCATACCACATAAAAAAAGATTCCAGTATCTGACTGCTTAACGATAATTCCCAAGATCACTTGAGAGGGAAAAACTCACACATCAAACTTAGCAACAGTGCAACTGATACCATAAAATGGTTTCAGCAAAGGCCTGACGTCCGGGTGGGTCAGTCACAGAAAGGGTATCACCCAGCACTAAGGAATTCTTGCAGCTTCTTACAAGATAGAACTAGTTATTAACTAATTAGCACCAGCTCATTTTTCACTGCATAAAATCGACGTAACAGATGCAACCTTTATCCTAATATTTCCTAATTTTTAAATGCTTCATTTCGCAACACTGATGTTCTTTTAACCCAGCTCATGAAGTGCAATTTGCCGTGCTTTTTTTGAAAATAAAAATAATAATAAACAGTTACGTTAAATTCATGGCAATCATTTAGAATCATTTAGGTGGGAAACAACCTTTAATATCATCAAGACCTTTAACATCATCATTACTACATCCACAGCTCATGAGCAACTTTGGAATCTTTAGATTCAAGAAATTCTCACCTATCCCTAATGTAGTACCAGGTACAACTGAAAGGTCATTCATTACCTCTGAAAATTCTTCATGTAAATACCTGACCAGAAGTATTTCCTGCTACTTAAAACAAAGCAAAAAAATACCAAGACTCAGAATTTACCTCTTTCTTAACTATCTTACTAGCATTTACCCATAACATCTACCCCAGAGTTCAGTCTCTCCAAAAGCAGACATCCCCTTGCACCCATTTGTCCCATGCGTAGATCCATGTGCCTTGGACTCTAGGTGCTCCTCAGGCATCACAACCTCACCCAGCTCTCCTTTCCATGGTTCAGCGCTATGGCACCAAGAAAAACTATGTACTAGGATGGTCCATGTATTTATTGCCATCTGCTTTAAATACCATGACTGATGTCCAAGAATGAAAATTAAAACCAAAAAAGCTTATGATGGTACCAAGCTTTAAAACCCATTGTTCATAACCATACAAAGGTCTAACGCTCATGCAATTGGCAGCACATTGCTCTTGTGTTGTGCCTTTTATGAACACATTCCTGCTAAAAGACAATCCATTTCAAATTTTCTTTTCTCATAGGCTTTTTTGGCCTCCATACTAAATACTCTGCTAAAAAAGAAAATCGTATCATTTCACTGAAAAACTGGCGTCATCCAACAGAGGACAGGTGAAAAGTGAAGGAAATTACTTCCAAGAGCCTTTAAAATAAAGGTTAGAGCTTACATGACTAGATGAAGTTCACATCACAAGAGACCCTAATTCACCTCCTTAAAAACAATAATTGGACAAAATTAACTTCCTTCATTGATTACAAGCAGAAACTTCTGCTGAGAAGCATCAAACTTTTATCCAAAAACTTCTGCTCACTGCGTATACTAAACTTTTAATCCAGTCAACTAGAAAATTGCTTGATTTCACTGCCTTCTAAATTTAAATAAATGTAATTTTGTATGATACAGATGACTAACGTTAACTTAGTCAAAATTCAGCCAAATTCCATAAAGCCTACTGGTGATAAGATAGCATCTTGAGTTACATTTGGGACATCAGATGGGCCCTGAACAACTTTATGAGGCATCGGTCAATGGTTTCACTTTGTGGTTACAGCTGTACTTTTTTCTATGCACATGGGGTTTAAAGAAAAGGTTACAAAAGGTAAATTTTCTTATGCTAATTGCATTCTGAAAATAAACACTGAGCTTTAGAGCATTATAGATATTTTTAGGGAATTTATACAATGAGAAGGTAAGCAGAATATATTCTAAGAGTAAAGTATTAAGTTTTTATTCTTGGCTTACTGACAGTGTCCTCCAATTTTTAAAAATTAGTCTTAAGCACTGATGTGACTTGAATAATTAGAAATATCTACAAGACAACCCACAGACCAAGTTTAACAGCCACGCTGTACTTTCTTCACATGGTCTAAAAAGACTAAAGTAGCTCTCAGAGTACTTTCATCCATAGCAGTCAGAGTATATTACCATAGCTTTAGCATACTAAATGTGAGGTTTCTGACTATTTTATTTTATAAAAGGAGAAATAAACTCATGTTTACATTACCAAATGTAGGAGGTTCTGCATTTACTCTGCTCAGAGCCAGAGCTGGACATGAGTGAGTCCTGGTTCAGGACTGAACCTTTTTAGCTGGGCCTGTTACAATAAGAGAATGGCTCTACACTAAAAGAGGTAAGATTTAGGCTAGGTATAAGGATATTTTTTTATGATGAGGGTGGTGAAACCCTGGCCTAGGTTGCCCAGAGAGGTGGGAGATGCCCCATTCCTGGAGGTGTTCAAGGACAGGGCTCTGAGCAACCTGATCTAGTTGAAGATGTCCCTGCTCATTGCAGGGGGGCTGGACTAGAGACCTTAAAGGTCTCCAACCCAAACACGCACCTGTATTAACACCACTATGATGAACCAGTACCAGGATATTATGCCTCATGGAAAAGTGACATAACTTGATCAGGATTGTAGAGCTAATCAATCACAGGGAAAGAAAAATTACCAATTTCTTGGTCCCACTCTGAAGTTCTAGATGCTTTATTTATCATATGTCAAACAGAGCAACTGTTGTTCTAGACTATATTATACAAATAACAGATAAAACACATTACATTTTCCAATCACTCCTCCTACCCCAAGATCAGGGAATCTTTATAACCATTAAAAGTCATGCTGTATAAGCAGGAAGAGGAGACCTACAGAAGTAAAGGACGTGCTGCAAGCTACTACTAAAAAGTTTATATAGGTTCAAACAGCAGCTGGATAAACTCATGGAAGAAACATTCATGGAGAGCTACTAAAAACAAGGACACCTCTAGCTCAGGAAGTCTGAACTGCACATAGCAAGAGGTTAGGAAAGCATCCTGTGGAAGTGTGCCTGTATGTTTCCCCTTTTCTCATATTACTTCCTTAAAATCCACTGTTGACCAGCACCGGAGATGATATAACAGGTTAAATGAAGCCTTGGTCTGATCCCAGCACAAAGTTTAACAGTCTTAGTCTGGATGCCTTGTGAGAAAAGCTTCCTATTTCTAATCCTACCTTTTAAAGTAAGATTAAAACCTATTATTAAACTATAATTTTTCTCAAAAGATATTCTTAATAAGCTAATCGATAGGCTACCCCATTCTTGTGAGGTTGGTCATTACCATTTAATGCCATTTAGTGGTATTTCTAAACAGGATTAATTCAGTATTTCATTTAGTTTAATGTAGTTAAGCTCATGTATCCTTACATTTTGTCTTTTTATTTGGTGTTTCCCTTGTATTTTTCACATTGTTTAAGCAAATGAGGGAAGAACTGAAGCCAAGTTTCAAACCTGAGTTATGTACATTTTCCAATTTTATGGAATATGTACTGTCATCTATATAGGTAAAATTTGGAGTTCAGATTTGGATTTCATCTTCAAAGAAGTACTTGGGTCACTCAGTTCACATTGGTCCACTACCCAAATAAAGTGAGGCAAGGAAAATGCAACCCTAAGATGATCCTCCTGAATGTCCTAAAACACTGAGTTTGGAATTATTGGTTGGTTGTAATGTGTAATGCAATGTGTTTAAATCAGCACACAGAAAGAGAGCCTTCCCTTCCCAAAAATTTTCATTTTATATTCATTACTTTAGCAAAATGCTTTACACATCATTTAAACAAAGAAGAAAAATTGTTAAAGATGCTTTGGAAGTAGACATAAAACTAATCAGTCATCATAAACTCAGTATCAAAACCCCTTTTGTACTGTAATCCTACTTGTTAAAATGCTTTGATGGAATCATAGAATGGTTTCAGCTGGAAGGGACCTTAAAGCTCATCCAGTTCCAAATTACCTTCTATCGACAGGGACACCTCCTGCTAGACCAGGTTGCTCAAAGCCCCATCCAGTGGGGGGGGCAAGAAAAAAAAATACTCCTTGAAGTCTATAAAACATGTCGATACCAACCTGGTAGAGACGAGGGAATTAAAGAAAGGGTGAACGAGCACCGTATTGAGAGCACGACACTTCGCAGGGCTGAAAACTGTTACAGAATTAAACAAAGTGAATGAATTCCAACGCCAACAGCTCACAGCATCTGCAGTCCAGTTTTGGAAAAAGGAGCTTAAACAGATATCTTCACATTAAATACAAGAATTCTTCCAGATATTGGAAAAAAAACTGTTAAAAAAGGATAGGTTAGCACCCCATTATATCAATATGAGTTTTAAAAGTGAGAAATTGAAAAATAAACCCTGATTTATATTTAATCCATGTTAAATAATTTCTCCTTACTTGCGGAGTAGGTTATGCCAACTCCAGCAGGAACTTGAGTCGATGGGATTGACCTCGTTTAGCCTTCCACTTGTGCTTACATGAACCTGCAAAACAGCAGTCTCTACTCTCACATGGTATGAACATGCCTACAATTTTAAATTACTTTTAAAATAAGAAAAAATAAAATGAGCCATGAGAAAGTGGCTCTTATTTCTGAGAGCGCTATTCTCTCCAAATGTTAAATTGAATTAACTCCTAGCAAAAATAACTAACGATATATATAAAGCTGATGAGAAAACACCACTAAGGGCAAAGAAAAACATTTTAAGCTTCAACACGTACTTGTGATCTGCCACTCTAGAATACTTTCTTTCAAAGTACCATTTTTGGAGACAAATCACAAACCAAAGCTTTAGAGCTCACATATCAGCTAAATATTCATGTGTAACTGAGATTTTCACATTACTTTTGAAACACTGAATAGTATAACACCACAAAAATGAAGACCAAAAAGCTGATTACTTGTACTATGTTTATTTTCACAAGAACATCACTTTCGGTTTCTTATCTGCTCTCTTCCTGCTTATCTGCAAATTGCTGTTTCCCCTCCTCAAATCCTCCTCAGAAACAGAGGGAATTCCTTACTGAGGAGAAATTCTGCAACAATAAGAGGAATAGGGATGAAATGCTTTACAGGAATTCATAAATAATCGCTCTTGTATTGCTCTTGGTAGGACTACAGCTACAGGGTTCTTTAGAAAAAAGAAATGCTCAAAAAAGAATAAAGGACTGTTTTCCATGAAACTATTCCAGAATTAAGCTGACTCTAAATTATCAAAGCTGCACTTTAACTAACTGCCCTGTGCTCTTCTCAGTCTTAACCACATTTCTTACCCTTAATTTATCATATAACGATTTTCAGATCTGATTTTATGCATAGTGCCGCATCTGACCCGTCTTTTGGCTTCAAATATTCTCCCCACTACCACGAATCTCAAAGGAAGCTCATGTGGGTAATCCCAGCCATCGGAATCTTTTCTCACATATATTTCCGCTTTGCTAATTTCAACACTAAACTCTGCAGCAAAGTGGAAAAACACCCAATTATCCTTTGAGTAACTCACAGCAACGTAACGAAGGTGCTGGGCACTGCTCAAGTACGGTGGTATAGATATCGTCCCAATCCAGGTACCTACAGCAATAGGATCCACTGGTGTTTGCCATTTACCCTGAAGAAACTAAATACAGGCAACAAAGCTAAAAATTAAATAAACAAGGGAGCCAAAACGAAAGATAAACACATAAATGCTAGTCAGTTTTGTTCAAAAGGTTTCTCTCAATTTATGTGGTCCAAGTGAGAGTTAATTAGCAGCCCAAGATTTTGGGCTAGTATTTATATTGATTCATTTCTTTTCCTTCTCCCTCTGAACACCTCCTCTTCTGCTCTAAGGCAAATATTTAATAATCATTACTTCAGTCAGAATGGTATTTTAACCTTGCTTTTATCACTAGCTCTCCCACACTGGCTAGTTCTTTCCTGGCCACAATCAGCTGTGATTATCACCTGCTTGGCCAGTAAGCACAGCACTAACTGGGATTTAAACCTATGATTTATATGGAAATAAGTATTGTCTTCCAAAGATCATCATAGTAATTACCTTATTTTAAACATCACTAAAGAAGCATGTAAAAATGAAAATTAATCGAGGAAAACTGCTACATGATATATTACACACCAAGAGTCAACAGCTTTCCTAACTAGTACTAATCCCACTTCCAGCTACTGTTAATTTCCTACATTCTCTAAGTTTCTGAGTGCAAAGGAAACCTCAAAATGGAAAGCTTTCCAGGCACGTGTTCACAATAGATCATTACACAGAGTCCCAGCTGGGCAGGAGGGGAACACGAAGCAGGAACAACAGCCCGTTTTAAGCCCCCAAAGTCAAGTTCTGACAGAGGAATGGGTGAAAAAATTGTGTCACTGCTTAAACAAAAGAAGTAACATTAAACAAAACAAGGCAATAAAAGCGTTAATGTTCATATAATCACCTATTCTATTCCTAAGTAGTTTCTTAATGCAAACTAACTTCCAGCGTAACATACACTGCCCTTTATTTAAATATGTTTATATGACTTCGTATTTCTAGAAGGGGTGGGAAAGAATTGTTTCTAAATTAACAATAAAATTGTATAATGCTCCTTTCACATGATCTTCTTTCCAGTAACTCGGACAAAATCCAGGAGTTTTCACCTTGCGGCATTAATTTGCAATTAAATCTCATCATACCCATACAATTATAGAAAACAAAAATGCCACTCAGGAGCGTTACCTACAAGCATTTCAGCAATTTTCTGCTTTATTTTTTATTTTAACTATTCCACATCTAGGTACTAGACAGTGCCTGACCACAAACCAGCCAAGTGCTGCAATTATTCATACTATTGGTAATAATTGTGTCTGCATAGTTGCAGCATAAACCTGTAATTACACAGGCAGGATACCCCCAAGGCTTGGGAAACTGCATTAGTTTTACAATATGAATTTAACAAGCCGAAACTTATCCATGTTTGAAAAAAATTTCAAGGAAAGCTTAAACCTTGCCAATTATAACTGAAAAACGAAAAATACATTGGGGACAAAAAAAACAAATGTGAGGACAATGCTCACAATCTTTTTTTTTTTTTTTTTTTAAGGACACACAGCCACAGAGGTATCCATCTCTCCAGACCTGGAGAAAAGAGGGATCCAGAAAAGCTGCCTCATTTTCATGGATCACCTCCTCCAACCTCAAAAATGGTTCATCATGATGAGGAGGAGGACATCAAGCAAAGGACACCAAGCAAAAGCCTATTTGGATGAGCAAGGAGCTCCTAACTTAAACATTAAAATGGAAGCATAGAGGAGGTAGAAGCAGGGACAGGTGACCCAGGAGGAGTAGAGGGACATTGTGCAAGAAATGGGTTTAGGAAAGCCAAAGCCCATCTGGAGCCATCTGGTGACAAAGCAGACAAGGACCGAAATACAGGAAATGTCACTTAAACATAAGAAAAAAAAAAAAAGATCCTTTTACTGTGAGGGTGGTCAACAACTAAGAGATATTTATGTAGTATCCATCCTTGGAGATATTAAAAAACACAAATGGACACAGTTCTGAGCATCTTACTCTAGCTGACCCTGCGTTGAACAGGTTGGTTGAGTGAGGTGACCACCAGAGATACGTTCCAACTTCAACTTAAAATTCTGTGATCCCACTTAGACATGCTATAAGAACTGGGGGGGGGGGGGGGGGGGGGGGG
>JAOQGH010000023.1:110144285-110167466 GCA_025769975.1 Gallinago jamesoni | reverse complement strand
TCAGGGAGGGGGGCGGTGCAAAACCCCCCCCCCGGTTCCCCCCAAAATAATCATTCATTGCGCTGTACCTATCTTATATATTGGACTATAATGATTAATTTTTCATAGTTATCACAAATTAAGCAAGTAGTTGTCAGGGAGATTTGCATCAACAGGGTCAAGAGTGGAATATACCTTTACTCACTATGCCCTCTAAAGCATGGAGATTTTGTAGGAAAAAAACATGACTACAGAAAAATACAGTCCATTCAGGCTCCTAGTAGGCATAGAAAGTTACATTTAAGAGAGTTTAAGAAACTGGACCAGACAAAAAAAAAATATTCCTGCCCCAATAGACATGGATGTTTTTGTACGCACACATTGCTGGAACACAGTTTTTGCTTTAAGGGTATTTTGAAAAGAGAAAGGAAGGCTTAATTCATCTAGTAATGAAAGAAGTTTCAAGAATAAGGAATAATGGAACAAAAAGGGTTAAAATAGGCAAGAAATTAAAAAAGGAAATTTGTGATGTACATGAACATCAAACCAGCATTAGTTCAGGGTGGTGGAATAAGAACTGAATCCAAGCAGCCCATTTCAAAAAGATGGAGATAAACAGACCATCAATTGACAGCAAAAAAAATGCCTTCCCCATTCAAAGATGAGAGAAAAATCATTACCTGCAGTAAAAAATCATGCAATAAGAAATATACCTTTCACATATTTAAAAGGTGCTCTGATTTTTCCTGATTTTTTCTAATGCTGTAAGTTCCATCGATTAGCACTGATAATTACCAACTACTTATGACAAAGAGAAGGAAAAAATAGAACAGATTTGGTGTTAGCTCACCTTACATACAGATAATTTAAAATAACTTTACATAGCACCTCTCTGTTAAACAGCAGCATCCTCAAAAGTCCTAAAGCACAGATGAATGTAAAAATGTAGGAACGTATCGTTACAACTCATTAGCATGATGGTACATAAAAGCTGTCCTCATCTTCATTGGATTCTCCTCCAAAATTTGCAATAATTAAGTAATGTTTAAGTTGATAAAAATGCACAGTTCATAAATTCACCATAATAACTGGAGTTTATTACACGCCCTCCAATTCCTTACGTTCAGCAGGATCCTTTAAGAACACTAGCATGGCTAGATACTGCTATATGAAGAAAAATACTTTCATATTTCAGAAAAAATACATGATCAAAAAAATGTATTTCATCTTATCTAAGTTGAAACAATAGTAATGATCAGAGGACTATGAGTTTACAAGAAAAACCCACAACCCTAGAGAGTATTTCAGCAAAACACGTAACTTTTTCAGGGCTACCCGGTGTAGGTAATATGTCTGATATCAAGAGGTGGAAAGAGAAGATTAACCGATGTGTGATAATGTGTCTTTTACCAACAGCATGTTGGAATTAACTTTTTATTTTTTCAAACAAGAAATTGGTATTCGATACCAACCTTCTTTAGTGAAAAAGGACACACTGAAAGCTAAGAGACAAAAAACGAGTTTTTGTTATTTCATGAAAATTCCTCCAGTAAACAGCATTTAAAAGATCCTGAAACTATGACTTGAAAAAAAAAAAAATCATAGAGTTCAACGGAAAAATATAATGAAGTTAAGAAAGTAAACTATCTTTAACAATATATATTTGGTTCCTGATGCATTCATACTGCCCAATTTTGCAATTTCTGCTTAGAGCTCAGGTATCCGGGTTACTATAAAACAGATGGCAAGTAAATCAACACACTAGAATATGTCTAAGCCGTGCGTGATAATATGGAGACTCAGACCCCAGTTCACAGCTCTTTTCAAGCTCAGCGCCTGCCCAAGTCTTACCACAAGCGATCCGGTTTGATTAGTGGTGTGACAGGACCAAGATCTGTTAAATTCTAATATAAAGATACAAAGAAAACATGGAGCAATTCCACATACGACTACTCTGAATTTATAGGAAGATAAGATGCCATACTCCACAAAAGATTTGCAAATAAATTCACACGGAGGATTTGGAAAAGGGCTTCAAATAGTGCTTCAGACCCAAAAACCTTTCTGAAACTTTCCTGAGTATTTCAGTACCACACATGTTGCATTTATACTTAACACCATTTATAAAACCAGATCAAAAACATTTCTAAAGGAAACCAACTTCTATAAAACTGATTTTACAAGAATTTCATTCTTGCAAAATTACACGTGTAACGTACAAAAATCCTGCAAAAGAACAAATTGGTCTTAACAGACTCATTTTTTTTATATTTTTAAAACCACTGTACTGATACATGAGCAGTTTCTATGCGTAGCCTGATGTTCTTTCAAACACTATAAAGTGAACACAAAACTGCTGAAGGAGAAACATCACTTGTGTTAAGATCATTTATTTTTCATATTAACCCCTCTATTTTCTATCAGGCTGTCTTAACTGCCCTAGAAATACTTAGAGAGTACTGAGAGAGAAATTACTATTTAGAATTTAAAGTATCTTTAGAATTGTTGGAAGCTAAGCACACAGTAGTCTTTCTGATATTGGTAGATATCTATGCTAATGACTTTAATTTTTTTAAGCACTGAAGAGTTTTGAGATGTGACAGGTGCCAAAGGGACAGCTCGGATACCAAATTGTACCTGACTACCACTTCCCAGCACTGAAATAGCATCACAAAAACCTTCCTTTACTATCACTTCAGTCAATATGGAAATATCCCGGATAAAAAAGATTATAAACACAGGAAACTATTAAATGACAACCACAACCTACAGGAAAAAAAAAGACAAAAGCAGTATTAAGGCTACAGACATAAGCTTCAAGATGCTAGGCTGAACATGAAGTGAGTTTACACTATTTCAAAGAATTTCAGTAGTGATTGAGAAAATACTAAAGTAATTGACAGTTCCAGTTTGATGATTTTTCTCATTCTGTGAGATTTCTGAGTGACTGCAAACATAAAAAATACTCGAGATAAAACCATATAAGCAAACCTAACCAACTTCAGTTTTTCTTCACTTCTAAGAAAAGCTGTTTTTCCTGAAGTTTCTATATTCAATTTTTCTTTCACAAATGACTACAGACCACTTCATGTAGCTGATCTGCAGAAATGCTGCTGCTACAGCTATGGTACAATGGCTTTTTATGGAACTGGGCACTGCCCAATTCCATAAAAACGTAGAAATAGTGGTTTAGTAGACATAAAGCCCTTCTTATTAAGATGGAAATAGCCAAACACAGTAGGCGTCTTGCAGAACTCTGTCCTAAACTCCAGAATGTGAAAATTTCTCTCCTGGGAATTTTCAAGATTTAGGCATCAGGACAAAGAAATACTTTTCGATTAAAAAAAAAAAAAAAAGAAAAAAGAAAAACCCACTATAATTAACCCAATAAAAAAAAAAAACTCAGAGCAGATTTGAGAACACCAAGGACTTTAAATAACACTGCAAATAAGGTGCTGATCCACACCTTTTAAATACTTGTGAATATGAACTTTAACCATTAAAAACTTGAAGAAAATAAAACCAAGATTTCAAAGCAGATTTTCAGAGGGCCTTAGGGTCAATATTGAGATTTTATGGGGCCACCAAGCTCTCCCTTTGCATGCATGTGTGTGGCATGGAGGAGGGTAATAGAGAGGAATCTGTGGAACTAAGCAGATTTAAGATATCTTTAAGTACTTATTTATGATCTCCAACTTCTAAGAAGTTGGGACTGTTGATACAGACAGGAGAAAAATGCTGGCTTCTGAGATGGAGTGGGATGGAGCTATGATCAAAAGCTCTTCAGGATAAATATAAATATTTAATACTGCCTTCCTTAAATTAGCAGTGACTACAACCATAAACTCTCTGAAAGTCTTAGGGCAACAGTTAATCCAGAAAGGTTACCCTATGAATTCAGAAAACGAAGAGGAAAAATATTAACCAGCTATGGCATATTGGGACAAAACACAAAGATACACTTGCTTTAAAGGGAAAAGCAAACTCCTTTTTCTTAGCCTGGCAGTCTTAAAACATCAAAGGTTATAAAGTATTGGTATGTAAAAATCTATCAAATATACATTTCAGCAGTTTATCCTGTTATTTGCAGAAATTATTATATTTTTTTTCTTGCCAAATTCTGCATTCAAAATCCACCGCATGGGCCAATAGGGGGCCATTCTAAAGACTATTCTAAAATCAGTAGATCCATCTGTTGCTATTGGTCCAAGGGTACAGATACCACATGTACAAACTTTGTCATTTTTACCAACATCATAGCAGCAAAAAAATAATCTGTGCCTGTGACTGTTTGGTTTATGAAAAAAACCTTATAAATATATAGATATATATGAAGGAAAGCTAAAGATGGAAAGGGAATTGGATGCTCTTTGCTTCATCCTGTTGACACCTCAGAATGTCTTTCCAGGTTTTGCTCCTTCCTCAAGCAACTACTTTTCCGTAAGTAGTATGTTACAAAGTTAGTGGTCAACAACTAGCATCCAAGAGCTCAGCTCTCAACCTGCACTTCACACAATATTGCAGAAAGAATGCAAATTGGGTATAAACACAATAATCTTACAAAGTATGTACTTATAAAGCCAAGAATTATCTGAACTAGAAAACAAATGACAGAGAATGATTAATTTGTGGCAGTACAGAGGAATTTCAAAATAAGGAAAAAAAAAAAAACCCAGAGCTTAGAAAATATTGGAGATGATGCCTGAAGATGATGTTTCTCGGGAAACATCAGAAAAGAATGGACTTTCCAGTAGCAGTCGTCACATGCTTTTATACAAAAATGTGGGCACGTGTAACTGGATGTGTCACTCATTTCCACGCTAACATCAATTTTACCTATAGGTACAACCTCTCATCCTGTTAACAAGAAAGTATTTCAAAGAGCTAGAAACAAGGGTAATCACCTCTATATAATGTATAATATCTCATCCACTTCAAATGCAGCATCAAAATGCATCCTCTCACTTGGATAAAATACAAATGGAATAACGTAAATTAATTCTATGCCATACGCCATCTGAAGCTTACTTTCTGGTCAGAAAGAAATGCATTTATTCACATGGACAAAAAACAAAGATTTGTTGACCTTCTCCAGAAATCAGAAAACATTTTCTTTTCCTGAAAGAAAGTTTGATATTAAGGCAGGTGGCCAGACTAACTTATAGTATTACTGAATGCAGCTGTGATTCAAAACTCAGCTTATGAGTTTTATGGCAATTTAGAAGTTTTATGGCAATTTAGAAGTTGAATACAGACTTAACAGTGAATTTCATCGATACTTTAGTCACACACACTCTCTTTTTTGTTGCATTCCATTGCTGGGCCCTGTTTTAAAGTATGTGATGATCCCTATAAAAGAAATATTACTTAAGTTTTACTATATAAAATGGATCCAGAGAACGTAAACAAAGTTCCTTTTATTGTAACCACAATTTGATTCCATTAAGCCCAGGAGCAATACGTGTGGGCACACATCAGAATAATTTATTTTGCCTTTGGAATTCCTGAACCACCTTGACCCCAAGGACCTCTCATGCAGTTCTACTTCTCAGACAACTTAAACAACCCAGTTAAAATAAAAAAATAAGTATCTCTGTTCTCATTAGACTTTTCAGGAACACTGGAACTGAATCCTCCTCATTGCATTCTGGTCAGTTTTTTTGCTGAAGTATGAGGCAATTTTGACTGTGTTTAGAGGTCCCTTCTCCCCCTCTCTTTTTTTACCTTCTGCTTTGTCCTTCACATTTTATTCCCCTTTCTTCCTTTCCATTCAGCCTTCTTTTCCATTCTTCAACTCTTCCATCGACTTCTCCTCTCCTATATCCTCTCGCTCACCCTGATTCGTCTACACAAGTCCATGCACCTGTTTCAACCTCTGCCAAGTGTTAGAAATTGGGAGATTGGTGGGTTGACCCCAGCCAACAGCTAAACACCCTGAAAGCTGCTTACTGCCTCTCCTTTCCCCAGTCCACACCAGCCCCACAACGGGACGCCATCCCAGCACCTTCCAGTACAGAGAGTAAAGTCATTTAACATGACATGGTTTATCTAAATACAACTGGATATACGTATTTCAAAGTAAAGCTACCTATTTTAGAGAAAAATGCACACTGCAAAATAGACAACGCTCCAGAAGACAACACTGAAAAGAAGGTAAGATTAGAGCAGATACTCAATTTAACAGGAGTCCCAGCTACAATAAGTCAAAAATGTTTAATGAGATCACCAGACGTAAGACTGCAGAGTTATTTCACCTCTCTGTGCCTCAATTGCGATACAACTATTAAAATTGCATGCCCAGTACCAGAATCCAGTTTTAAAAGATACGTTATTGACTAGAAAATATTGAAAAAAAACAGAGATAATCCATTTTTTTTAGAAAAAAAAAATCAAAAGGTGACTCAATATCCTATTATCCTCAATATCCTAATCAAAGTATAACTCCTGAAGGAAGACGCAAAGACAGGCAAAGTGAACAGAAAACAACACCAGGTATACTCAAATTTGATGTCACATAACTACTTCTTAAGTGATTGAGTAATTAATTAAACAGAACACCAAGAGACATACTGGATTCATTATCTTTTCATGTTTTAAATCCAATATGGATTACACTTTGGAAGACAAATTTGAGTCAAACATTCACTAAAGATTTTCGGTGGAAGTACTTTTTAACAGGGACAACTGGTATAATAGGTTAGAACAGATAAGATAAAGAACTCTTTCTGTCTTTAAACACACAAACTGAAGGTATGTCCAATGGCTGAGTTAGAGAGTAAGGAAGCTTGAAAGATCCATGGATTAATAAGAAGACATTCAGAATAAATATAATACTGAAGTTTAAGGAAGTGAAATACGGTATCACTTGGGGAAATCAAGTTGTACAGAGGAAATACATATTGGTTTCCCCAGAACATGCAAAGGGAGCACCTTGTAAATATGGCAGCTAACTGAAGAGGTGGTGGTAAGGTCTGCTTCCTGCGGAGAAATAAGAAAGATGATGCAGACTGACAATGGAGAGAAGCAGGAGGACATCACACAGGCGACAAGAACTGCTGACATGTACAGGAGCTCTTTGACTTCGGTCACTGCACTGGAAACACAAAGTATTTTCAAACTGGAAACAGACTGCTTAGAAATAATTTTAAAAAAATTAGTAACCAACTTAGTAGTATCGCTATTATTACATTATGCATTTGATCATTTGGGTGTATGCAGTAATCTCAAGGAATAGGAATTTTTATGAATTATTTTTTTCTTTAAGGATTAAGATTAATGGGTGTTTTCATGTAAATTTAAGCAAGCAATTGTTTACTTGAGTCAAGCAAAACAACAGGCAAATTTAGTCAGAAAACATGTTAGTAATAAACATATAAACAAAGTTTTCAAAAGTTCCCACTAAATTTATTAAGAAGTGGATCAGACTTAAATTAAATCTAGCAAGAATTAAATCTAACAAATTAATTTAAACTATCTGAAAAACCCACCAGCATTTATTCTTCAAAAAATAGTTATGCTCATTTGCGTAACTCTTCACATCTTTACATCCTTCTCATTTTTCAATTATTAGTGTCCATATTTAGAAACCTAAATGGATTTGGACTCATTTGCAGAAATGTTGAGCTTTTGCAATTTGCCATGAAAACAACGTGAAGTACCCGAGCCCAACACCTACCAAAATCCCACCGCATTTCTGTAATGCCCAAATATGGATTTATCTATTGAACTTCAGGCACCCTCAACTGAAAAACGCGGCTTCTGTTTATAATTCTATTATTACATATTAATTTTTTTATTGCTTTGATACCATAATTGTAGTTATTACTTCAGCATCTCTCCTACGCTACGCTATCCTGGGATAATCACTGGTTTAAATGTCAGTGGACCAAACTGTTTTCATTCATTCCAATATTCCTTTCACATGTTAATACTTTTTAAATTAAATCATTCCCTTAAACTGACATCACAGATTTAACAGTTACTTCCTGATTAGAGAGGAGAGGAAGATGAATAACTCAGACTTTTCAGATACATATGAGAAATTTTTCAAAGTATACCTCTTGAACCCCAAAGTCCCAACAATTAAATAATTATAAACTAGATAGGTCTTTACACAGAAGTTTTATCATATAATTACGATGCTGATCATTTAGAACTATCCAAAATGTCTCCAGCATTTTTAAACAGCTAAGCAAAGTTATTTTTAAAATCAAACATATGTGCTTTTTTTCTGTTTACGTCTTCGGAAAGAACATTCTGTATAATGAAAAACATGACCAAATTTTTCACAGTACATCACTATAAAACCCTATAATTGACTTTTTGGGTTGGTTTACTCTATATCTATTTTTGTCCATGTAGAAAACAGCAATGATGTGGTGAAAAGACCAAAATGTAGGTCCCATTGCAGGATAAGGCTCCATCCTGATTAGTGAAGAAGTATCATGTTTTCCCTGGGAAACATGCCCATTTTGTAAAAGGGAATTCAGTCCACATGAACCTCCTCTTTAGAAAAAAAAAAAAAAGAAAAAAATCAGTCCTTTTAAGCAGCACAGAGTCTAGTGATTGCTCTCAGCTTTGGCTGAGAATGACTCAAAGCCCTTCCATTAAACAGAATGCAAGAATGCAACTCTGCTGATTAAGTTTATTAAAAGTTGCCCCAATATGTATTTCCTGCTTTTCAAAAATATTCTTCAACGCTTAGAGCAAAGATTTCCTTGTATCATTATTTTAGCTCAACCTGAAATGACAAAATATTTAACATCAACTGTTTTCTTTTTTTTTTTTCCAAGAGAAATAAAATTTCTAAAACCAACACAAACACAATTCGGACGGTGAGAATATACTCACCATTGCAACTGCTACTGAAATGACTCTGTACATCCCTCATTGCAACTGAAAGTCAACTTGAAATAGTAATTTCGAAAAAACCAAACACCTGCACTAAAAAAATTTCTCGTTTTAAGTATTACCCACTCACAGAAATGAACTGAGATTATGCGTTTTATTTTACATACCGTTCTCATTCCTCTTGGAAAAGCCTTTTAGCTCTATTATCACAGATTACCTACATGCCCCAATCCCAGAGCATAAAGAAACTGCACAGACATTATTTCCACAGGAGTTCCCATGCCAAAGGGGGGGGGAAATTTCAGAGTTAATTAAGATAAATCACATGGCATTGAACTTTGACTTAAAAGTTTGAAGAAACTACTGTTATCTTGCAAATTGTTTAACAGCAAGATACGCCGTAATTGGTCTGAGGTAAATCTCAGTGAAATTGAAGATGACATCTAAATCACAAGCCTGGGAAAGAGGGCACAGACCATCCCCACACACACAGCGGGGATAGGTTTAACAGGAAAGGTAAGTTATTTCCTCGAGCTCAGAGATCACGTTAAACTGCAGCTGCAGTCACTAATACTGTCACTAATATTAAATTCTCCCAAGATTTCAAAGAACCTAGGGTCTGATCCCGAAATCAGAAGTTCCAATTAACCAGTTTAAAGTCAGGTGTGGTTTCTTTGTTGGAGGGAGAGTCTCTCTAAAGGGCTGCTCTCACAGACTCAGTACCTGCAGGAGATTATCCAGCCAAGCCTCGCCGAATTGGTTCCACAAGCTGATTTATAAAAGTGAATGCAGGAACTGTTTCAAAGACAAAACGTGATAAATGCCATATAAGACCTTGGAATGGATTATTTCTGTTCCTTTGGGTTGTTTTTTTTTAATTACTGAAGGAAAACAAAAGATGAAAAAGCTTGCCCTAATGAAATAAAAAATTATTAGCTATATCTATTTGAGAAGTTTTAATGATACAAACATTATACAGAAATGTAAAAAGTATACAGTCAATTTTAACTAGACCATAATAAAGTGGTTGTACTCTAAGAAAAAAAAAAACCTTAAGTCAGAATGTTTAAAAAGAAGAAAAAACCCCATGTATCCGAGATTTAGGTCCAGCTACGCAGTCTAGGAGCTTTGATGTCAATAACAACACTATTTTACACCATCAACACAAAATACTGGAAAAGTACATACGCTGTGTAACAAGTCCAGCAGCACACATTTACAGCAAAGATTCCGACAGTAGAATCACAGAATGGTTTGGGTTGGAAGGGACCTTAAAAATCATCCAGCTCCACCCCCCCTGCCATGGGCAGGGACACTTCCCACTAGAGCAGGTTGCTCAAAGCCCCATCCAGCCTGGCCTTGAACACTTACAGTAACATCAAAGTAAATGACCACATTTCATGGCCCTGTTCTCCATCAGTTCGAGCACAAAATACTTACCTGACAGGTGAAGGATGACATTTCTGACAGGACCAAGTATTTACATCTGAGTCAGCCAACGCCTCCTTCCAAAGGCAGTGGAGAGGAATAGGTTATGATTCACCTGGCTGATTTTAGACACTTATTTTCAAGTGAATCACTAACTAAAAATCACTTATTTTTCTCTGCTGGCTATAGATACAAAGGTTATGCTTACTCTCTCAGGTGCATATGCTGGCAATGCAGATATGTGAAGTTAATTAAATGAATCCCTCTTGCAACAACTAATGAGTCATAAATGAACAGGAAGATAAGATTTACACCTGGGTAACAATACAAAAAAAAAAAATGACAATATCTACTTAGAGTTACAACAGACGTTCCTGCCATCAATGAGAGGTTTGCCACCAAGGAGGGACATGCACTTCAACAAGACCCATCCTTTACCCAGGGAATGCTGAAATGACAATGAGCAAGGTTCACTTTCCTAAACCTCAAAGGCAGTGAAAAGCCTTCACCAACAGACCCAGAAAGTCTTGAAACCAGAACTGCCCTAGTATTTTTAAAGCTCTTTTCCAGCTCTAGGGCGCTAAACTATTCTAGGTAACAGAAGGATTCAGAAGGGAAACATGACAAACCTTTCTCTTCACTCAATGGAAAGATTGAGCTCAGTTTTGTACTTACACAGAAGACTTTTCTGTTGGAATTCACAACCAAATCTATTGAGTTGGGGATATTTTTATTACTGAAAACAGCATAGGCCTTTAAAGTAAATGTCTCACTTGTTCGATATCAAACTGAAACAACTGAGATCACTTACTCCTGTAGTAGGTAAAATACTGAAACATTCAATCAACATGAGATGCAAGTGCCCTAAGTCAAGAGGAGAGGGGGTACAGAGCTAGTCCCTGTCAGTGCAGAATCATTTGATGGTACCATCAAACCCACGAGATACCAAATTACCATGCATCACCTGAATGTCATGATGGAAAGCAGAAAGACTTCATGGAGCCTCTTCACTCCCTTGAAGTTGAGTTCCAAAGAACAGAAATGCTTCCAGAACGTAGCCCAACTCTCAGATTTTCCACTAATTGAAAAAAATAATCTTCCCACAAAATATACTTATATGATATAACTCACTTGCAGTTGCTGATGTTGAGGACAACAAGAAACACAAGCACAGAAGAGACAAGGACAGAAAGATAAGCAAAGGGCAGCTTTAGGAAAAATGTGAGACACTACAATTGCCACTAATCTGCCTTACAAGTGTAACATCAACCAATATTAAGTACAGTTGCTGTTTAAAATGGCACAATAAACTTCTCAGTCTTTGAGCATCCCTCTGCAGCACTGCTTGTAGTGTTAAGCAACAAGGCTTACACACCTGCACTGACCAGGTACCTATCACCCTCTTCATTTGGTCAAATGTTGCTGAAACGCACCAATGAGCAAAGGGGTAACAGTGATGCAGAAGTTTTGTAAAAATAAAATGTTGTATAAAGAAAAGAGCTTTAAATCAGGTTTAATCCAGTTGCCTTGTCAAATCCAAGCAGGCAAGACTAGAGTTGGAGTTTCTGGACAAGAGAAATGTAGGACCCAAATACCACGAAAAATAACTGCATCAAATAACTTGTTCAATGGTTTTATAACTGAACGCTTACATGGACAACAATTACCCATTAATACTCAAACATGTCTTGGGTCCCTGAGAACTAGTATTCAAATATGTTTTGAAAGAAATGCAAACCTCATGATCTGAGGTTTAAATTTTTATCTGAGTATTAAGGATTACAATGAGACCTTCTCGGAAAGTTGATTATCCCATGTATCTACTGCACAGTTTCTTTCATCCTTCTCTAAAACATGTGCCGATGGCCACAACAAGACAATACCTCAAGTTAAAGTTGAGTTTAAAAACTCCTAAATTCATTTTAAATATAACTTATGAAATACGCTTGTATTTCACAAACTTAAATCACTAACTGATGGTCGGTGGTTTTCTTCCCTCCCCATATGAGCAGGCTATTGCACAGCTCTCCTCTTTCACAATTCTTATACTTTTTTTCTTAAATAACCAATTGTGACCACTGCTATAGACAAAATACTGAAATACACAAACACGAGACTCAATATTGGTTTGTCATAACAAGCCAAAAATTCCTCCTGATTAAACGCTTTGTTTACATTTTTAAAAAGCTATTTTCTTGCTACTTCTACAAAAAAAAAATTATATTTGCATGATACTAACTTGAAACTACTAATGATGCCACACATATCTACATGTTACGCTATTCGTCTTGCTCAACCCACATTCCAGGCTTTTCCAGAGATTAGTGAGTACATCTGGCTACAGTGTTTTCAGTTTTACTTGCTTTCAAACTATTCACACTGTTATAACAATTAAGCAAATAAAGAAATGGAACAGCATCTTTGCAAAAATCAAAATGAATTTGCTACTTGAGAGGGTTGCATTTGGGGTTTTGTTTGTTTGGTTGTTTTTTTGTTTTTTTTTTTAAATAGTCTTACACTATTACAGTAACATCAGACACTTAAAAGGTCCATAAAGTTTATGCTTCAAAATAAATTATCCTTTTAAACAAGAAAAATATAACAATTTCACCTCAAATGATGTCTTGGGTCACACTTTTGTCGCATGTACAGAGGCACAAGCAGATACAGGGGGTGGGCTATCCCCAAAAAGGCTGTCAGACAAAACTTCATCCTACCAGCCAGCCTTATAAAGCAATTTCTCAAAATGCGAAAATACATTTGCCAGTTGCTGATCTGAATTTTCAGTGTTACTTGAAAAGAAAAATCAGTAGACCACCTAAAATGTTTTTTGGGGATGGGGGGGGTTCACAGGCAGGAGGGGGAGAAAGACATCTGTGGTTCAGCACTCCTTACAACAGATACTCCATAATAAATCTAAGAAATATAGATAGGAGAAACAGCTCAATTACCTTGTTATCACACGGATAGAGGCATATGCTTGTAAATAATCACATGGCGATGCAGAAATCAACAGTCAGGGCACAAAACTGCTACCTCACAAAACTCTTTAATGGATGAGAATAAGGAAGGGGAAGTTAGAAATTTTTACCTACTACCTCTGGAAATAATCAGGATTCAGGGAACACAGGACCAAGTTTTACGCAACCATTAAAGAACCACATACAATATGTGTGGTCCTTCTGTAATCCAAAAACACAGTATTGGCACTTTTGAATAGAGTTCTGAATAGACTTTGGATGTGATTAGATATATTTGCACCAATCAGTCTTTCAAAAGGAAGTTCTGATTTACTAGTCCACTGTGTTGGAATGTTTGAAAAAGAAAACATTAAACGTTTGAATATAATCATCATAAAAGTATGACAATATAAGGATAAATCAGTCCAGATGGCAGCGTGATAACATTTTGTGCTTCTGATCTATAAAAAGATGTATAAAGTTCACGCTCAAACATACATAAAAGCTTGGTTGAAATCTAAGATGATAAATGGTGGATTCAAAACTGAAATTAAGAAAAACATAGTCTCAAATAAGTTTTACTAACAGATACACACATTATGGTTTCAGTACATTTTGTCCCTCTATCATGTTAAGATTTATGATAAATTAGCATCTATAACATTATATTTTGAAACTTTACTGGAGCTTTTTTATTATTAAGCACACCTTAAGGCTTAATTTTGTTTGTACTTAAGGAAAAAATGGAAAAAAAATTCTTGCCCAAAGGCTTTCATCAAAGCATATGTTTAGGAAATAAATAGGATAATAGCAAATACACATGATGCCCTCCAAAAATTCAGTCATTTTAGATAAACAAAGAATAGAATTTTAGTAGTCTTAGTAGCCTTAACACTACAGCTTTCAGAGGGGTTACTTCCTTCAGGCAAGGACTACAAGATTAAGGTGTAGACTATTAAAACCAGCATTTTCCAGACATTTCTAAGTGATAATCCCTTTCCCATTCGAAGCCTCACTTTTATGATACATAAAGCTATTGAGTGTAGTCATATAGCTTTCAATAGGCCAATTCTTCCAGAAAGAATCCAAGCAAAATCATGAAGATCATCAACAACAGGAGCACAAAATATCATCATTCAAAGAACTGGTGTTAAACATGTCAACAAAACAAAGAAGAGATTTAAATAGGGAAAACAAACAGCATCTTTCAGATTGACTCAGATTGACTACCCTGACAAAACAAACCTGGAAGATTCCTTATTGTTTTAAAAACTCACAATGAAACAATGTTTGAATGACCAATAAATTACAAATCAAATTAATACTACTGAAGTGATATGCTTTTGAAAATACCTCTACAGAAGTACAGCCCACTTACCTTTATAAGCATAAGTAATCAAAGTTCTTCGGTTTCTGCATCCTGATTTTTACACTAGTTATTCATTTACACACTAGCATCAAATCTTGGAAGATCTGGTGACTTTTCTCCTATTACAGTAATACACCATTACACAGCACGCAGCATTATAATCTGGATACTGTAATTAGTGTCTCTATACTCAAACCTTCAGAACAGGGACCTGTACAGAGACCAAGTACTCTCTATAAAGGCCAATACTGAACTCTTAGGGAAAGCCCCTACTTCATTTCCACTCCACCAGACCTAAAGTTTCACCTCAGTTTATGACTAGACAACTGTGTTTTATTGCTATAGATAAAACTCACCTCCACAGTCATCTTTTATTCCTTTTTAAGCTGCTATAAATTTTGGCTTCCACAGTATCTTGTGGCAAACAGTTTATGAATTCAACAATTTAATTATGCACTGTTAAAAAACTACTTCCTTGTGTTCATTTTAAGCCTGCCATGTCATAATTTAATTAGGTGCCCCAAGATTTTGTTATGAAAAGGGGAAATAATTGCTCCCGCTCGCTTTCTCCACATTGCTCATAATTCTAGATTTCTATCACATTCCTCTCCCAATTGTCTCTTTCCAGGCTTTAGCACCTTGCCAAGTTAGTTTCTCCTTGTACAGAATTCAGTCAATTCTCTTCCAATTCTAGAATATTGTTTTTATAACAGGGTGAGCACAACAGCAGAACTACTAGTCACACTGTTTTCCTCATATGCTCTCAATTCTTTTAAAATCTAATCAATTCTTGACAACTCCTAAGCTTTGAGAGGTACCCACTGCGAATCTCAGAGCTCTTTTCCTATGAAAATAAACAGCACGGAGTTCACACACATGACTTTGGGTTTATCAGCAATGGATCTCACTTATTTTATCACCCGCTCAATTCTGTGAAATCCTTGGGTGACTCCGCACAACCAGCATTTGATTTCAGTCCTTCAAATAACTTTCTCAAGCTTTCTCACTTGTCCAAGACCCCTGGTTAGATCTCGCAAGTAACTTTGCTCTAGGGGGAAAACAAACTATTCCTGCTCTTAATGCCTCATCTTTTATTTAGCTGATATGTTGTAAGAGGATCTCTTCTTTATATCCCATAGCTTTTGCAAAGCTACTGAGGCACTGAAGCTACTAAAAAGCCACTAGAAAATTTACTTAGACTACAACTACTGGGGTTTCACCAAATTCTATGCCAATGTTGGCATTACTTACTTCTTCACAGTAAGAGAGAATCTGGAAACATGCAGTTTCACAGCTCCTTTTTAGACAGGATGTTCAACAGAAATTATAAATAGTTTTGTGTTGAAACAAAATGCAGTATTGACATTTAATTGATAATAATTCTTCCAAGAAACCTTATTTTCCATCAATAGCTACAGTCATTAAATAAATCCCTGTTCTGTGCTACATGTGGCAGAAGCAATAATAAACTACATTGACTTCTGTTTGAATAAATTAAATAGCAATACTTGAAAATAATAAACATTTCTGCTCTTCACATTTTTTTTTATTCAAAGCAGACAAAAAGAAGCTACATACCATGAACATGGGATACAAAAAAAAAAAAGAAGGGGGTAATCAACTCTCACATGACAACTGAATTCTGTGTCAAGCCATGAATGATCTAAATTGAAGTTACATAAACAGAAAACTAATGCCACTGGCAACCAGCCCCGTTCCGTAACATTCTATTTGAGACTCACTGGTTAAAGAAAGAGACGCTGAGCTTTGACAAAGAACGATATGGGAGATGACATCAACTTCTTTCGGCAAATGAGCTCAGCGTGCCAGCGAGCTGACAAATTAGCTTCTAAAAACCACTAACAGTAGCTTACAAAGTCACAGCTGTTATCCTGTTTTGAACAACAAAATGTTGATCTCGGTTGAAATGTCTAGTTTTACAGATTTGTAAGTGGCCTGATTTTTTTTCTGGTTTTAAACAAAGGAATAAGTTATACTGAGAAAAGCACAAGGGACAGGCAATGACTGTACTCTGATGACTCCACGGTGATGTTTAATAGACAGGATTAAGTGTAACACTTGCTTATGTTCTGCACCCTCCTTAAATTTAAAAAAATCCCTGGAGTTACAGGCTCAGTAGCAACATAAATCTACAAATACGAAAGTACTGTAGTCACAAGCAATTTCTTTCGCCAACTCAAGCAGTTCCCAGGATATTAACTATGATATTGGGAAAAAATGCATCAGAAAAACTGGCAACAGAAAAGTTGTAGGAGATTCCATTAAGGGAGTTAAATAAGTTGACAGATGCTAATATTCTATTAAATAAATATTCTACAATGCTGACTAGTGGATAAAATTAAAAAAAATCTTAATATTACTTAGCACTTCAACTATTTCAGTAGTATTAAGTCTTCACTTTTATCATAGAATCATAGAATGGTTCGAGTTGGAAGGAACTTAAAAGACCATCAAGTTCCAACTCCCTTGCCCTGGGCAGGGACACCTCCCACCAGACCAGGTTGCTCAAAGCCCCATCCAGCCTGGCCTTGAATTCCTCCAGGGATGGGGCAGCCACAGCTTCTCTGGGCAACCTGTTCCAGTGTCTCACCACCCTCATAGTGAAAAATTTCTTCCTGATATCTAATCTCAATCTCCCCTTTTTTCAATTTAAAACCATTATCCCTCTTCCTATCACTACACTCCCTGATAAAGAGTCCATCCCCATTTCTCCTGGATCCCCTTTAGAGACTGAAAGGGGCTATAACATCTCCCTTGAGCCTTCTGTTCTCCAGGCTGAATAACCCCAGCTCTCTCAGCCTGTCCTAACAGCAGAGGGGCTCCAGCCCTCAGATCATCTTCATGGACTCACTCCAACTCACTCCAACAGGTCCATGTCCTTCTTATGTTGGTAAAATACACAGCAGTCTTCTCTGTTTCTCAGTTATAGGGGACTAAAAACTCTACTGAACACAACAGAGACAAACCCAGTCTTAGAGTTGATACTCCTATGACCTTCCATCATTGGTCATACCTCAAACGTTGAACATTTCTCAAGTAACATTTATCAACCTTATTAAGAGTTGTTTAAAAAAAAAACCACCAAAAAAACCCACCCCCCAAAAAAAACCCTATCAATCCTATTTTACAGATGACAAAGTGAACACCAGAAAAACTTACATGACTTCCTGAAGGTTCAAAGAGAAGTCTGTGGTGCAGGCCGTAGCTAAACTCACCTCTCAAGCACCAGACTACAGTCCATTACCATTGTAGCATTCTGTCTGCTTTTTTTACAGCTCTTTTATTTCCATAAAACTGCAATAACTTCAGCATAATTACTCCTGATTTATGGTAAATTAAATGAATAATCAAGCCAAGACAGAGGCACGCCAAGTTCCAGTGACCAGCCCAAAGCCAACAAAAAATACTGATCAAAGCTTGGACTGAAATGTCTATGTATAGATATCTAATAAAGACCTTTATTTAATAATGCTACATAAAGACTGTTTCTATCAACACCTTTCTTTTCATATTTAAATAGAGTAGAGTTAGTACAATAACAAACTAAATAAGACTACAGGCATGAGCTGATCACAACTACGCATGATGAAACCATTTGGTCTCCATGAAGCCACCCACTGGAACCTATAAAAAGTTGTGTATATTCTTGATGATAAAAGTGGACATGCTGAGTTCCAATTTAATGTTTGGAAAACATATACAGTGAGGCTCATCTATGTATAGATGAGATAAAAAAATACCATACTAGATCAGAACAATTCTCCATCTAACTATGCCCCCTTTCTCTGAAAATGGACCAGACACCCCAAAAGAATCAATATACCAAAACTTAGTTATTCAGTAACTAACCAGTTATTCTTACCCTTATCTTTAAAAAGTTGTCTTACACAATAAGCATAAGGATTAAAGTCTAAAAAAAAATACCCCTTTAAGTGTAACCCTGGAATTTTCTATCTATACATGCAGTAATACTACTGAGTGCTACAAACTACTACAGTCCCATGGGTCTGGTTATCACAGAACTCCTGTGTCCCTCACTGCAGAGGTGAGATTCGTTAGGAGGAAGGATCAAGGCCAGGTAATAAAGAAGCTTTTTTTCCAGCTCAAGATTAAAACCGCTCAGTATTTTTCTGGGAAACTAGATCCTGTTCTGCCTCTGAAATACTGAGAACAATTATTTTAGGAAGTGATCAGTCCTTATCCATTCCTTGTTTAAACCATATTTGATCTGTAAAAGTTTATACATCCATCACTGAAAAATAAATGAGCTCTTTCTTTAAACTTATCAAGATGCATAGATAAAGCTATTCACAAAAAGTACATCTTAGTTGTGTACTGTACTGACTGAGAACTTTGAGGTTTAATTTATCCTATATATTTTCTAATTTTATTCTTTGTACCTCCACCAAATTATACATCATGTATAGAAAATATTTCTCCCAAGGTTACTGGGAAGAAAAAAAAATAATTAATACTTTGTTAAATATTCTCATAGTGTGACACGTGCCACAAAAGAGCACATGAAAGTTAGTAATTCTTCATAGCGGGGTCTGAATACTGTGCAGGAAAGATGGCAGTCAGCCATCCAATGAGCAATGAGGGGTAAAAAGAAAATCACTGAATAACTAACTCTGAAGTGAGCAGTATTCGTTCAGTGCAAAGAATGAGTCAGGAGTTCTAGGGGGGGAAAGAAAATGCCATCAATTAACACTGTATTCTAATGTACCATACACAATGGGGCTGGGCTAAGGATCACTGCAAACTTTATTTCTAGCATTTCCATGCTAGTTTCATCAACTTATTCTTCCACTATAAAGTTTAAATAAACTTACTTTTTTAGCTGAGTAACACAGATTGAATGGGAAAAAAAAAAAGTTGGGAGTAGATCTGTTCCTATGTTCTTCAGATTTCACCTCTAAATTAATAGGCAATCTTGTGGAAATTCTTTACTATTTTAGTTGCGTATCTGTCAGATGTCCAATCTAGGAATAGTTACTAATGAGAGCTGAAAGGAAAGCACTCAAAGAAATAGTGTTCTGTAAAATTCATGAATTCTAAAAAAGTGTCTGGGCATAATAATGCCATGTAATGAATGTCTGACTCTTTCAGTTTATTTCAGTTATTCAAAAGGAAAAATAAGCTTGAATTACTGTAGCTCCTATACACAGATAAAACAGATATTTTCTACCCACATCAGAAAATGAGAAGATTGAATTGCATTCGGTTATGAATTGGATTTGTTCTTCAATTAAAAGAGAAGAAAAATAAATCATACTGAAGCTAAATGACAAACCAAATGCTATTCCATTGTAATTTTGTCCAAAAGACAACTAAATTTGTTATTTTTTCAACTCTTTGATCATTATGTTTAGCTTGTAAAGATGCCACTTACTACTGCAAATAGTCCATTTCTGAACAGACTGGTATCATTTTCCCTGAAACTGAAATATAAACATTCTGCTGCAGAGCTGCTTCAAACCCACACTGGGCAAGACTGGCCTTAAAATGCAAGAAAACATTTAGATTTTCATAAAAAATAAAAATAATAAAAAAAACTTTGAAGAAAGGACAATTACAAGTTTCACAGAATAAGCAGGATAAAGCAGGCCAAGTAAAAATGCAGATTCTGCCTTATTCTCAAAGGCCAACTGTTGGTGAAATTTCTTTTTAACAGAATAAAAGATATAATCCACCTATACAGAAAGGGATAACATGTGAAAATTAAAGGTTAACTCATTTTACACTTTACAGAGAATGCAATTATTTCTGACAGCCCTTTAAAGCGTCCACCATGAGAACAAACCCCAGCTCAGAAGAAGCCACACATCTTTTAGCGTTGGGGATTTTGCCAAATAAGCGAACTCCCCTAAACACTGTTTGATTTTACAAAAAAGATCTGTACATCCCCTACTGGTTCTCCAAAAAGATGAACAAGACTGGCTACAAGAACCTGCTTTGGCAGCATCACTACAGAGAAAGAAATCCAGAGGAGGTGGTCACAGAAAACGTCACTGCTCTAGCTGACCTCATCTAATGGATGTTGGTCCATTAGATGGAGCAACATGTAATGTAGATCCTGCACTGCTAAAATCAGAATCACAGAATGGTTAGAATTGGAAGGGGTCTTAAAGACCATCAAGTTCCAACCGCCCTGCCCTGGGCAGGGATACCTCCCACCAGTCAGGTTGCTCAAAGCCCCATCCAGCTTGGCCTTGAACACCTCAAGGGATGGGGCAGCCACAGCTTCTCTGGGCAACCTGTTCCAATGTCTCACCCTCCTCACAGTAAAGAATTTCTTCCTGATATCTAATCTAAATCTTCCCTCCTTCAGTTTAAAACCATTACCCCCCCATCTTATCACTCCACTCCCTGATCAAGAGTCCCTCCCCATCTCTCCTGTAGGCCACCTTTCGGTATTGGAAAAATACAGCTTTCTTTAAAATACCAAGCTTATAAAGTACAAAGAAATTTTATTATTCTATGCAAATATTAATGAATTAACATCCTCTTTGATATGCAAGTACATGAAACAGAAATTTGTTTCATTTTTGAACTGATCACCAGACAGAGACAAACTTGAGTCCAAAATCTTTTCAAGTTACAATAACTGAAAAACCTGAAACTGAAAAACTGTAGAAGAATGGTCTCAGGAAAGGAAATTAGAAAATACTAGAGAACACTATTTATTTTTCTAATTGGATTAATTTTTGACTACAATGCTGAATTTTCCAACAAAACTGGTTTTCAGTGCTCCTGTTCCAACATACTCCAATCCCAATCACAAACATTTTCCTATTCCAATCACTAACAAGGAATTTGACCACACAGTTCCAAAAGTGATTTGGGTACTAAGTGCCCATTCATACGCAAGAGTCTTTACGCCATCCACTATCATCTTTTTCCACCAAAATGCAGAATTTCATCCTGCTCAGCACTTTTGACGCCTCACAGAAGGTTCTGGCAGACCCAGAACCTGCATTTCCTCTTGGAATGGAAAAGTTAACAAATTCACTTTGATTATAGGCTGGGTCTCCAAGTAAAAATCACCCTGTTCACCCAACCATCAATTCTCTGCAGAGCTAATTGGTTTGGGTGCCTCCTAGACATGTCCCTCATGGAGCTAACGAGTAGACACAGTGGTATATCTTCTTAAATGATTATTTTTCCATCTAAACAGAACAGAAATAAATGGTTAAAGTAATAAAATATCTAAGTGTTAAAAAAATAACACATTTACTGTCTTATTCACACAGAACATTTCCTCAAAGCTTGCATTATTTATCTTAGAAGTTACAGGTCTGGATTCTGGCAATCAAACCACAGGGTCTCTCCCAAAAACCAGCCCTCCTTCCTCACATTTGGGGTTGGAAGGTCAGAGGAGGAGGAGACCGTGAATGGAAGGAATGATTATAATACAGTATTATATTTTCTTCTTAATTACTGCCATTCAGTTATTAAGCAGTTTGCTACTCAGAGCACGGCAAAAGAATATCTTAAAAAGAATTGAGACCAGCTTATCCAAACATCAGTGGATGAACCATCTAGAAATACTGCCTGCTTTCTCATGTAGAGGTGAGAAATCAGCCACCCAACTCCCCAGAGCAGAACACATTGCATGTTGGAAATTTAATACAAGCATCTCCCATCTTCTTCCCAACCTCCCTTTAGTTTGATTCTTCTCTATTATTTTTTAGGCAAACCTATAGGGGCTATTTTAAATGCTATGCAGAGACAGCCCAATTTACTCCAAACGAGCTCAACACCTCACTGAACACAGGCAGGCTGCTCCCAGTATCCGAACTCCCTGTTTCAGAACAAACTGGGTTCCCCAGTGCCTGGGAGATCGGTGAGTATGTTTCTCCTACGTGTGCTGTCACCATAAGAAGGGGTGTATGGGTTTTGTTCTTCATCCTGCTTCAGTTTCTTTATTTCTCCTCCCCTTCAGTATTCCTTCTCTACAAAATGGGAGCCATACCGTTAAAACAGAAACTCATTAAAACACAACAAGCTTTTATTTCTAACTGTCCTCCTTCCAATTTTATTCCTTCCATTCCCCTCTCATCCTCTTTTCAACTCTCTTTTCTCATGCATGAGCTTCAGATCTCTTCTCCAACAAAAAACCACAATACATTTTTAATTACAAGGCAAAGCTTAGACTGTTGACAAGCTGTGGAAAAGAAATAGATCCAGGTACTAAATACTTTAAAGAAAGAAAAAAGGATGTGGAGAGATAAATGGGAGAAAGAATGAAACTACCTCATTTTACTATCATCTTTTTTTCTTAAAAAATACTATTTACAGGACTGAGGATCTCAAACTCATGTAAGCATCATGAACAGCACAGAAATATCTCAACTTGCATTCACTGCATAGGGAAATCATATGGCATTGGGCTTTTTTCCCCCACAACTAAAGAGAAGCATCGGTGACGATCGGTCAGGCATCTCGCTCAGGTTCAGGCGGGTAACGAGACCAGCCAATTGCACACAACGACTAACACTGAATTTCACTGAATTTCACTGAATTTTTTTTTGGAGTTGGAAGGGACCATAGAGATCATCTAGTCCAACTCCC
>JAOQGH010000023.1:110095902-110144185 GCA_025769975.1 Gallinago jamesoni | reverse complement strand
ACTTCCCTGTGGGACGGGTCTGGCCTACAGATTGGGCCCTCTGTACCATACAAAAGGGAGTCACCAATTACAATGACGCTTCATACTAGAATATGGGGAGAAAGTTGATAATAAAATTAAAACCAACTACTCTCCCTTCTCCATGAAATTCTTCAAATCACTCATTTTTATTGCAGTTCATTATACGGGGTTTTTCCCCTCCCTCTTTTTCATACTTTTATGAAATGGCTAGCTGCATATATTTAATTGTATACTCCTCAGGGCAGTGACTATTTCCTTAATTGTCTGTAAAGTCCACCGCTATAAACAACAGGACTATGCATTGTGAAGTAATAAAAAATAAGTAATGTTTTGTTGAGAAACAGTCACGCATTAATTATGCAAGATAATCTGGAAAATAGAGAAATAGGGGAAAAAACATTTCGTTATGAATCTATAACTTTAAAGCATCGCTACCCAACGAATGGCTTATGATATTGCATTTCAGTATTATATTTAATTTCTCCTGGGGTATTTAAAAAACATCTGTTCTGAAAGTTATCGAACGAGTATTGTTTACTCAGAAATTCTACAGGGTACAACCCCCTTCTCTATTGTCAGTTAAACATACAATATTTTAAAGACACATTATGGAGCCAATCGTTGAAGCAGGCACTTAGAATGCAAAGAAAATTCTACACATTAAAATACACACGAAAAATACTGTCCAGGAATTATAACATAAATCAAATACAGATTCTAAATTCAGTATTTAATAACTATGCAATTTAAAAAAAAAAAAAACATTTTGTTTTTATTACTTACTGAACTAATTTCATGTCTTAAATCTACATTGCCGCAGACTTATACAAGCACAGAAGCTACTGAAACTGGTATAATTTTAAAACCAGAAGCCAATTTTTATTGCTGAACTATGCCCCTGAAAATGGGGTTTAATAAGAAAACACTGACACCAAATCTGAAGAGCGTGAATACTCTGCTTTAATATTTTTTAAAATCTCTTCTCTAATCTCAACTGAGGTTTGAAAGCAGCAAGTCTGTATTTTTCCAGAGTAAATGTTGTGCAGAAGCTTTACAAACATAGATCTAAATCTGCAATTGCCATTACTAAAATAAATGAAAAATCTATAAGCAGCAGTGAAACTGGCATGCAAATAAAAGAACTGTCAAGACATATATTGCCTAAAAATAAGCTTACAATAACTATTTTAAGGACTGTGTGTGGTCTTACCCATATATTTTGGCAAGATGCACTTTCTCCGACCACAGCTAGATTCATCCAAAAGCAGTGGCACTGGAGAGTCTCTGTCTCACCTGTCAAACTTGAAGAACGTTGTTCAGCAGACCACCATGAGTCCATGGATAGGATCCACAGCACTCCAGCAGCTGTTCTTGATAAGTGTTCTCTAACTATAGAGGCAAACGCTTCAGAAATGTTCTGTAAGAGGATCACCCTCGATATACGTGCATTTAAAAACAAACAGAAAGAAGAATCTATCTAGAACAAGACTTTCAGGACATTTATGGCAGAGCAGCATCAGCGACTTCATACGTATCTCTCTCTCATATTTGGAAACACTCACTGAAGATTCGGGACTATTAAATTCACCTTAGAAGTCATCTAAATTTATTTACCTCTCACACATTATTACACTCTTCAAATTGCAGGCAATCAAATAAAACAACTAGAACACTTAAATCTTCATATAACCTAGGCAGATGAACTTTCCTCTTCTCAGTTCCATTCCCACATATGACACGGAAAATATTTTCACACCAACCTACAAAAGATGAAGTGGGGAGGAGAGGCGAAAGGCTGCTTGGCTACAGTAAAGGTAAGATTCAGTGAAAATGGGATGAAGCGACACAACCTGCCAGTTTTAAAACTAAATAAGAGGATATTTTGACAACCAGAAAAATCTAAGGAGAGAGCTTATCTGAATCCTGCCTATAGAAAATAACTTTGACTGCTATTAAAAAGGATACAATCATTAATTTCCAGAGCAATGTGAATATTTTCTAAAAATAGCTCATTGCTTTTAACTACTGAGATCTGCTCTGGTTTAACTACTGGTAGTTTTGTACCCTAGAAGCAAGAAAGGCTCTAGAGAGATTACTTTCACTTTTCCCTAGATATATTTAGTGTACTAACTAGCATAGTTAGGATATTATTTTTCTTTGGTTTTGTCAGTAGCATGTTTGAAATAAATTTTATTAAGTGGTAGTGTATGTAACATTGCATTGTGGGTAGCAGTTTCCTGCCTTAACCTAGCCACATCCTTAGCTGTTATATGAGACAAGTTTCCCATATTTTCTGCAAGTTGACTTTAAAAAAAAAAAAAAGAAAGAAAAAAGAAAAAAAACAGACAGGACAAAATAGCTAGAAGGTTAGGGTGATCTTAAACACCATATATTGACTGTTTACAATGTATGCATCTAATCAAAAGGGCTTTTTTCTCAATAGCTGTACAGTCTACAAGACATGCATTTGAGGAACACAACAGTAACACTTGTCAGAAAAAACAAACGTCTAAGCAGCAAAAATGACCAAGATGAGACACATCTGATGATTAAGATGTAGCCCTTTATTCAAAGCCTGATCACGGGTTAGATTATTTCACTGGAGAATATCTTTTCTATTCTATGAAGAAGTGAGAGAGCTGGCAACTCCAGATGAATGAAAAGAATTTATTATTACTTGCTATTATATGGTGTACTCACAGGTTAACAGATGACCACCAGCCTTTCAATTTAAATAACAGTTCAGTTCAAAGTTTAATTTATTTTTCAGTAGCCTGATTCCACTGTACAGAGAACAGACAACATTTGCTGATACTAGAAACGTAACAGCTTGTTTTCCCCCCTCTATATTCTTAGTGGTCCCAGACACTGCCTACTTCAAACCACATCTTATCTAGAAAAAGGTTATAAGACAGAACAGAAAGTCATCATAAAAAGGCAGCAGTAAAAGTCAGATGTTCAGTGCTATTCCTTGCAGACACACAGAAGTAGCATTTTAAAATATAGACTGCTAAAATAATCTGGCTGTTTCAATATTTTTTTTTTAATTAACAGACAGTTTTAGCCTTTGCTTTAACAGATAAGTATATGTGATATCAGCATACTTGAAGCTGTGGCAATGATGTTGGAAATCTGAAGTCTGTAAGATACCCAGTCCAGCAACAAAAGGTCCATAAGATGTGTAAATATTTTAAATCAAACTATTTTGAATATATTAGCTAAGAACAATCTGAAAACATAGTACTATCCTTCTGAAAATTATAATTTAAGTTGTGAAAAACACAGCCAAGGAGAGAAGTTTTACTCCTTAAAAAAAATGTTGCTCTAGTGGAAACAGATGCATTAATAACACCTACAATTAATACCTGCCTCTGAGGACGCTGCAGTAGGAATTTCTGTATGTTAAAAATCAGTGTGTTCTTATAGCATATATTGTAAAATATAAGTGCAATGTAAAAATATAAAATGCCATTTAACAAGTTTGTCATCATACTGCTTTAAGCAAAAGATGTGTATCTCTGTAGCTGTAGCATAGAAACAAACATTTAAGTACAAATAAACTTTCAGCAGGGTCTCATACTGTTTATATGCTGTATGAACTTTGAGTGACATAAGGGAAAATGTTTGGAAATAAAGTGTGGCTTAAAAGTTTCAAAACACATTTCAGAAAAAGTGAAAGATGTAATTATCTTTTAGTGTTGCATTACAACTGACTTTAAGTAAGATTTCATTTGTCGTCAAAGATCAAGCTCGTAGTTTACCAGAGAAATTCCTCAGCATAATACTTCCTTTGTAAGTGTAATTGTGACTTAAAGCATCCCCTATGGAACACATACATTAACTTTGATTTTTGTAGATCCACCTTTTAAACAAAAGACTGTCGAGCATAAGTCAGGCATCAAGACACTGGTTTATACAGTGGATTTTCAGGATTCATGCATCTGTTTCGTTAGAAATGCAAACCACAGTGAAAGAAACCATCAGTTTCACAGGTATCAGGTCTGCAGAAAGTTTACCTTTATAATATCAGTGTATTAAAAACCTAGCACTTTTTTCAGGGACGCTTTCTGCAAACTACATCTAGGTTGGTCCATTAAGCTGTTTGTTTTTCTGCTTTTATTGGATTTTGCCTTACGAGGTGAAGGCTTCACTGTAGCGGTCTTGATCTTGACAGCACAGGTGAAGAAGTATATACAGGAAAAAAAGTAATCTTATAAAGGTATCATATCAAAACACAGTCACAAACTCGGAGAATAGCTCTGCGTATACAAGTGAAAGCTTTAAAAAGCCATTCCAGAGAAAGCCTAAGGACAGTATTTCAATGCAGTAAATTTTAAAATTCAGAGTTCTGTAGAAAGTTCAGTACCCCAATATTAAAAATGTGACTAAGAATATATTCTGGAGTTTAAAAAAAAAAAATCAAAACCAGCTACATTCCTATGAATGAAAACAAGTATTTAAGATCAAGACATGAGTTATATATCATATAGAAATAGTGAATCTACCTACCATCAAATAAAAGTTGATAAATATCTTCAATGCATAACTGTAGCTGAAGCAACATTGTGCTTACAATTGAGATCTACAAGTACCAAAGGCAGCAGCCTCCAAGAGCTTTTGCTGCATCAAAAGTTGATTAAAACTGTAATGCACACAAACATATTTTGTTTATATGAGAAAATGACCATTCTCTCCATCATTTTTATACTCTTAACTTTTTTCCATTGATGTTATTAACCATACATTGAAAATACAAAGAAATAAAAGCAATCCATCATTAGGAGAATTAAATATCACCCTTCCTTCTATATGAGATGGGCAATTTGCAGAATACTCCTTTTTCATTTTATGGCAGAATACTGTAACTTTGGCAATATCTAATAACTTTCAAAGTATTAAATAAAGAACAATGTCCTTTACCTTACAATAAATATTATAAAAATAGCTTTTATGAACAGGGTTTTATGTTGCTTTGATAAATATGTAATAAAAACCAAAACACTATCTGTAATTTTTACTGAAATCTCCTTTCCCATTTTCTCTCCATCCCCACAAAACCGAGAACCTGCTCTTCGCCCACACCTCCAGCTACTCATCTCACATCACCTCTGGCCAGTTTCTTACTAGGAAAGCTAAGGATAAAGATGAAGAAGATGGCACCTTCAAAGAGATACGTTTTATTTTACAAATAAAAGTTGAACAATATCTAGAAAATGTTTTACACAATTCTTCTGCTCCCAAAAATATAAATGACCCCAAAAAAATTGAAAAATCACTCAGCTAAAACTAGAAAATCCAGTGCATCTGTCATACAATCAGGCTAATAAGAAAAGTTCTAGACATAATGTCCAAAGAGGCAAAAAATAAGATACTTTCTCAAAGATGTTTCCAATTTTGTTCTGAATCTGAGTGAGCAAATCAAGACTACTAATACACACTGTCTGTGCACATTATTCCTTACTACACACAGCATTTTGCAATTTATTTCAAAGCCTCTATTATAAACAAAAAAATACTTCTTTTGTTAACCCACTCCGTCCTGGTACAGTAAAGGCTTATATTACACAATCAAAGTCAAAGTTACAATATGTTAAGTATATAAAAAATATTACACACACATGCACAGAGATGATATTAAGTATTTAAATCTCACATATGCATCAAATTTATGTTTCATTTTAAAACTAAGTGTTAACATTAACTGGTGAATAAAGTTATTTATAGTCTCCCAAAAAGCCTACGACTGTTCTATTTCTCTTAAACACTGGAACTATAAGCAGCAATTAATGTAAGCGCAATCAAAACCTCCCAGCTCTCACAGCTCATTCTCTTGTGCAACGTCTACATGAAATCCCAGCAACACCGGGATTCAAAAGCATCCCTCAGACCGCAGTACACAACCAGTAAGGATATCCAAATGACATATTTTGCCCCAAATAGAAAAGAAACATAATTGCCCTTAATTTGCATTACATAAAACTGCCAAGTAGTTTTGAAGGCATGTAAAGCAAGGCAGACATGATTTAAGATTTGCAAAGGAATCCCCAGACTAACACTTCTGTGACAGCCAATTACAGTTAAAAAACACAAGCCCAAGGAGCAGCCTGCTACTAGACCTTCCGAAAGGTAAAGTTTCGCACAATGAGTTACAGATTCACAAGTAAAAGGAAGACAAGGAGAAAAAGTAAAACAGAAGGAATCCAGCCACCCAGCAAATACGAAGCAGACCCAAGATCGTGATACAATCCAAAGATGTAAATTATTGTAAATCATCACTGTTGTTCAGAATTTCACACAGCCACTTGTGCCAATTTTGCTCACTTTTCCACAGACACAATAATGAAGTGGGGAGAGTGAAGGGGGTGGGGGGGGGGTGGGGGGGGGGTGGGGGGGGAAGGAGCAGGGAAGAAGAGTGGGGGGAACCTGAACTGAGAGTACAAATAAAGTTCTGCTGTCCATATGCTTTAACTGTACAGAAGTTTGGGCTCTTACAGCATTTTGTACTCTCTCCAAATCCTCATGAGTCACAAAAATTAAAAAGCTATATCCTTCTGGATGCCAGGAAGGGCCTTACCACGGGCCTTTTGTCAAAATACATTTAAAAAAAAAAAAAGAAAAAAAAAAGAAAAAAAAAGAAAAGGGAAAAAAAAAAAGGGAGAGAGAAAGAAAAAGCCACAGTGTAGGCAGTCCTACTTGGAGTCCTCTGATGTCACAGCCACATGACTCGCTCGCTCCAGTAACAGTGCTTGCAAAAAAAAGGAGTTTTAAAGCTTTTGCTTTTTTGGATTGTGTGAATGCTTCATTCGCCTCACAAACAACCACAGAACCACAAGTGCGGTGCAAACTTTCTCCAGGAGGACAGCAAAGGCGGCTCTGGTTTTTAAATGGTTAATCTCCGCAGGTCACTACCAGCCACTGAGACCAACAGAGTCAGTAAGTGCTCTCTAACCACAGTCTATGCAGTAATAGTAGGTCCTTCAAATATTTGCTCATTCTCTTTTTTTTTTGTTTTGTTTCCTTGCTTTTCACATGTTCCCAGTGCTACATGATTTTTTGACAGGGAAAAACCCAACTATAGAGTCTATGCAATCCAGGAACACTGTAAAACTAAAACAAGGTTTGGCTATGGTTTGTGTTTTCAGTTTGAGGATCCAAGAAGTATTTACACCAGAAGGTGAAAGCTCTGCGTGAAGCGAGAGGGACTATGGCATCAAACAGCCTGTTCAGCTCAGTGACACCATGTCAGCAAAACTTCTTTTGGGGTAAGTCCTGCAATATTTGAGCTTCTGTTTGCCATTGTCGGGAGTTTTTCTTACTTTTCCCAATGCCGGGTGTAGTTATCTAAGCAAAAAAACTTGCCGAATGGGATGTCAGGGTGGTGAAATAGCGTACCTGGTTTGGGGTGGGGGGGAGGAAAGTCACCGTAAATAACTTCTGCAGATTTCTGAGCAAAGTTGTTAGCTGACAAGCTGAGGAAAATCAAGTCAGTGGCTCGGTTCCTCAGTGTTTGACAGCAGGTGTGCTCGGCTGTCACCTGGGGCAAGGTGGAGCTACACTGATTCGGAAGAGTCTGATGGGATCTAGTGTAAAGTCTAATACTACCTTAGGGAAAAAGGTTAAATATTTAGTGAGTTAATCAACAATAGCACAGAATATCTTATTAAGAACTCTGGTGTAAAGCTTAACACTTTTAGATGTATCCACCATGACTGGTTAATGAAAGATAGAGTAAGAGACTTAAATTATATGATTTAAAACTGCTTATTCTCTAAACCTGATGAAAATGAGTAGCGTGCAGCATATAGCAGCCTATTCTACCCAGAACTGCTCTATCATTCTTCCAGAAATCTTATTTTTAAGCACATATATCAGATGAAGTTATCAGTGTAAATCTGCAGTTCTCTAGTCTTTTGTTGCCCTCATTTCAGAGCAAAGCATGTTCGATAATGTATTCCTGTGTAAAAGCAAATTCTGCTCATTACACTTATTATGAAAAAGGCAAAACATTCATGCATAAAAATATTAAGCTGCGAAATAAAAAAATACATGATTTAACATGCTGATGAATTTAAGCTTTAATTGAAACTGGGATTTAAAGAACTCTGTAGAAGGGCACTGCCAAATATTTACTTCAATATTCTAAACTATAAACACAGATTCCTTTAAGAAAATGGCATATGTATACTGAAGTAATTATTTATATGCACTGCATACATACATGCCCATAAAAATCATAAATATGCTATAAAATTGCACCTCTATCACTGCTTGCTTTGAAAAGCTTCCTCTCAGATGTAGTCTTAAAATCAGTACAGACAACCTCACAGAATATTAAATAAAACTGAATACGACCTTAAGTGATTTATCTGTAAGTAAAATAAAGTTATGTTTTAAATAGTGTCAGAAAAAGCTGTATTCTAGTCATCCTTGATGAGTAGTTAGATGTATATTCAAAATTTTTTTCTAAGTATCTTTTACTGAGATAGAGGAGGAAATCTCACTGAAAATTCTGACAGATCAAGAAAAAAAAATTCTGAAAACTTACAAGAGTTTCTTAATGGTGTCCATCATGTTGATACTATGTTGGGACCGTAGCTAAACCTATTTCTTTTCCTCCCCTACCCCCCCTTCTAAGAAAAACAACAATGCTAGGACCATTTTCAGTATATACATCCCGATTAAGCTTGTATTGTAATGAACTGGTGACTGGAGTTCCTTTCACCCCTCCTACTTCACACGCTTTGACTGGTTCCCAGCACATGAATAAGTTCTAAGACTGTGTGTAGGAAAAGAAACGAAGAACAGCTTCTTCCAGGAGAGAGACCCATTTAATAATTCCTGATCTATAGATAGCAGAGGAGATAAGATAACCTGTGCCTGGCTGTGGAGCTAGAACACGCCGATGGCCGAGCTGAAACACTAACCCAAAACTGCAGCTTTTCCACCGAAACTGCTGTCTTAATGAAGCCCAGCAGAAGCGTGGCCAGACCACATTATCCCAGTGTTTACAACAGGAAATACAGTTTACATGTATAGGGACTTTCTTTTGCTTTTACTTCCAAAAAAGATTAGAAGAAATTTAGTTGGCTAAAATTATCAAAACACGGAGTGCTGACTGCTTAATTCATCCACTTTTGATCATTCCTCCAGCGAGCAAGGAGTATTTTAAAGCGAATAATACTTTTCCCCAAACTTCACAAAATAGGGTTGGGTGCACAAATTTCACTTTGGACCCTAACAATGGACGTAAGGAACCACAAAACCTCATCAACAATACATAAGCAATATATCAAAAGCTAAAAAAACTAGAAAAGACACCTTTATAAAAAGGAGACAGTATATTTTAAAAAAGAATAAAAGCCAGAAGAGTTACTCCTGAATTTGCCATTCCCTCCCAACGGTGCAGCCGTACGTCAGAGCGCACCATCTATTCCTCCTTTCTGTACTGTTTGTGTCTCCTCCTGCTCCCATCTCCACTGTACTCCTTTCAGGACTGGTGAATTCAATTACGTTTTCTTTTCAAGAATTAACTGATGAAAGATAATGACGAGTCGTAACAGGGAACGAAAGCAGCGCTGCGATGATTAACTCGCATGGTCGCTAACCCGTGCCACTAACCATACTACTGAGAATTCCTATTTCACTTATTTTTTTGTCTATGTGTTTTTGACTTCATATGAAAGGGAAAAAACAAGAGTAGTGAAAAGGAAAGATCCTTTCCTAATTAATGTGAACATATGCATTCCCCTAAAATTTTGTAGACTTGAATTAACTAGATACTACATTTCACAAACAGAGTATTTCTACCTTAAGCTAATTATACACGGGTTTTGACTGCATCACGCCTGTGTAAACCTTAAGACCTTAAATGTAAGTGTATTCATTTCAATCAGCAAAGGATATTATATACATAACCATATTGTATAAGGAAAAAAAAATGCTTAAAATTAACACTGTACAAAAAAAACCCAGCATATTTGTTAGAAAATTTGGTAAACATTGTTTACACAAATTTCAGAGAATGAAATACTTTTGAAATACCTCCCACAACAGTTACAATTTAAAAAAAAAATAAAAGGCATTTTCAGATATGTTCTGAGTATCTTCGCAGGAGGATTTCACTGAAGAAAGTAAATCAAATCAAAATTTGTCTGATAATTTAATCAGTTATTTCACGTGTAACTTCTGAAAGCTGATCCCAATAGACAGACTTGGTAAATCTAAATGAAAGTCTTCAAGTTAACAACAAAAAAGTTTACTCTGCCTTTATTAAAATATTCCTCAGTACCTTCTCCTCTATTCTTCAAAAAACTAAACTTTTGTAGATTTCAATTCTCAAGCGGTTTACTATTTGGTAAGGAAACTTTATTTTTTATTTTAATTAAGATATTGATAAGAGAGAAAAAGACCCTTTTTGATGATCCATGTATATAACGGGATATTTTCCATATGTTCCAGCTCTGTTTAACATACTCATATTATTGTAAATGCTAAGCCAGATCTCAGGAATCACTACCCTTTGCATAAGATATAATTCAAAATACTAGGACTTTAAAAAAATAATACTGAAAAATATGCAAGGATGACTATTCTCACATGCATTAAGAAAGCTGCAAGCTTCTCACGGAGGCTTTCAGTACACAGAACCCCTAAACCACGCAGAATTGCTCTACATGACTTACAGGATTCTTGGGCAGCAAAATGCACTGATCTGTTTAATTATCTGTCTCAAATGAACTATTAATAACCAATATTGTTTAAATCAAGCACACCGATGTAAAAATTCGCAAAGATCAAAAATGTTCCAGTTTGTTAGAGGCACATCGAAATATCAGATGGTTAAATAAACTGGTGAGGGGGGGGGAAAAAAAAACTAACTCATTAGGGGCACTAAGATTTTATCAAACATACAGGATTAATCTCTATTGAATAGAACCATTCACAAATCAAAACTTACTCCACTTCAATACTTTCATGCAGTGCTAATCAATTACAACCTTTTCTAGTTATTTGAAATCCATGTGCTTTTAATTTTATTCACTGGTGGTCTAAAATATAATATTCAGGCCAAGCTAAGTCATTCTGTATTGCAACTTTGCTTTTTTTCAATAAATATTCATCTAGAGGTTTTCTTAGAGAGAACTGCTCATATGAAGACTGTGGTAATATTTTTATACTGTACCTCCTTGTTGAAGCAAAAGGTTAGGGGTTACCTAAATACCTCAACTGTATATACAAAAAAAGGAAAAGGTAAGTATTCACATGAAAAATCCAAAGGGACTATATTATTTATTTTTGCATTTCCTATGATTAATGATGCACCAGTGCATACTTGAAAACTAAAGTCAAAATAGGGTAACACCTCAAATTCCTTTACAAACTGTACAAATATCAAACTTCCATGCTGTATTAACTACTCCAGCAGAAATATTTAAAGGTTCTGCCACCCCACATTAAGAGCATAACAATAATACTGAAATTCCTCCCAAGCAGTGTGATTTCTTGGTCGTGGTCAGAGTAAGATTAATCTTAAAATTGCACCTTATACCTTTATTTTTCCTGATTGCTTCCCAGAGCACAGTTGTACTTGTTAGGAATAACAAGAAGCTCAGAGCAGCCTTAAGTAAATAATGAATATCTAATTCTGTATCCACATTAGTATAAAGGGAAAAATAAAGCATTAAATATTTCTTGCAAGACGTGCTAAGTGTGCAGTGTAGATAGTTCAAAAGGGCAAAGAGATATAGGTAAAAACCGCGTTTGAGGATATGGCAGGCACCTATCAAGGGGCAGAATTAAGACAACTAAGAAGAAATACTTTTCTAAATCTGCAAGTTAACCCAAGAAGCTGAAAACGCAAAGCAAAATTTGGCATTCTTTTCTGTCCGGGTCCAGCACACTGGGATGGAAATTAAAGCAGGGAGGGAAGGGAGGAATTCTCCCGTGCCTGCCAGGCTGCGGAGGTGCCGAGCGCCCGCGTTTCTCCTGCCCGGCTCCTCCAGCTGACACCAACCCGTGTCGGTGCCGGGCACCTCCTGGAACTTAAACCCCTGGAACGTTCGACTCTACGTACCTAATAAAATCAACATTGCGCGTCGTAGGTGATGGAGTTGGTTCTGAAAACTCATTAAATACACCCCATTAATAAGAATTACAATAAATTGCCATGTTTAATATACCCTGGAGTATATAATATTTTAATTAAGGCAGCCTCAAGATAAATAGTGAGTTTAAGATGGTAAAACTTAAAGCATTTTAAGGTCTTAACTCCGGCACTGAGAGAATCAGAGTTTCATATACCCAGTTAAGAAACTGCAACAGGAAAATATTCAACTGTTCCTTTAAATAAAAAAGTTAATTTGTCTAAAAGGAATAAATACATTTATTCTGATAAGCATACTCAAAAATAAATCAGTAAGCTGTGTGCTATTGCAAAAAGATTTTCCTTGTAAATTTTGCCAGACTTAGGAATTAACCACAGATTTTCATGCGGAGACAGCAGACACCCACAAAACACAGAAAACATCTACCTCCTCCACCACAGAACCCCCACAAGAAACTCCTGTTATCAACAAAATTAATTTTTGCTCACATTATATACAATAGCTTTAACTTCTATGGGATACGTTTATTTCAAATTGGTTTCTAAAGTCTTATGGGGAACAGCTAAGGACATCTATCTTCTGCTCTTCAGGTGTTTTTGTTTTTAAGTTAATAAAGCTTAAATCGAAGAGCAGGTTTCCTTACATAAACATGCTCCCTTCTACAAATAAATATAAGACCTGCCACTTAACATACTGAAAAGCACACCCCAAAGAGAGTATTTTAAAGATGAGCACAAAGACAAAATAAACTCCAGTTACTGTATCATAAAACAGTTTAATACTTCCAATATAAAAAAAAAATCCATTATTCATGCATCTGTTTCCTGTATATATTTTTTATTCTGCTTGTTACCATACTGTGTACTGTTCTAGCCTTCCTCGTGTAGCTATAAGTTTCCTATTTCATGTATGAACTTGCCCCAGGAGGGGAAAAAAACATAGGTTTTCTACTGCCTCACTTTAACTGCTGAAATCATTTTAATCAGAGTAATTAAATTATTCTGTGCAACTTGCTCCTTATTAAGCATTTTTATTTATAAAAATTAATTTTAGCATAGCAAAAGATAAAAGGGACAAGGCTGTGTTTTCCTTTAAATACACACAGTGCTTTAAAAGCATTTTCATATTTATTGTATCCTTGACAGTTTTCTTTTAGAATATTTCTTCATCGTTAATAAGCTCCCTTTATTTATATAGCAAGGGCTAAACCCAGTTTCTTCTGCTGTCTGTCTCTTTTAAAAACGCCACATTCATTAAGGTCAAGCAGATCTGGAATTAACAATAGCTTTAAGTTTTAATACATTATAGCTAAAAACCCTGTGGCAAAAATATTTGGACAGGAATTCATTCAAATATGGTTACTGCATTTCTGATAGACACCGGCTTATTTCACATATTATATTTCAGCAGAACTGCTAGCATTTCATAACGACCTACAATTTATCGTCGTTCATTTTCTTGAATAAGGGAAGTTACAAGCTGATGACCCTACGTACATTTATTCTCCCCAGAATTTGAGCCGTCCGTGTGCCAAACCATTGTTTACTTATCCCTCATGGTCAGGTATCTCCCATCTAAACCCACTCTGGTGGGTTTAGAAGAAGACAGAGCCACCGCTAGTTACGTAACATTTTATTGTTCAGAGGAAAAGGACCCAGCCTCAATCATGATGACAATTAACTGTAATGCTAATAAGCTGTGTTTGCATCTCTATGCACGTAGACACATATACAGCAATGACCATACGCTGGGTAGGGTCCTTCTGCAAGTGGGTCTGGTGTAACAAATGGGAGCAGGGCTACATTACAAGTCATTATTAAGCTGAATTTCTTCATCAAACACATTTAATACATGCTATCCTACACACTTCAGCAAAAGAGAGGATTTTTTTTTTTGTTTAGTTGGGGTTTTTTGTTTGGTTGGGGTTTTTTGTTCTGTTTTTTTAAAAGGGAAAAAAGCACAGAAAACTTGACTAAGTACCTTCACTTCCAGATAATGTTAACCTCCCAACATATCCGTAATTCATTTAAATACGTATTAGAGAAGACAGAGTTAAAAAAGCTTGATATTTTAACATACCCATGTGTGGTATTAGAACAGGGTATTCTTTCTTTTAAGAAATGTTAATGAGCTGTGTATGTGCAAACACACATGTGTATATAGTTCAAACCTCTAATTCCTACTAATCCATACTTTCAAAATTTTGAAATTCTTCATGTTAAAAAAAAAAAAGTAATAGCATCAGTTTAGGAAATGTCTGTATTGGTACAATATTTTCTACCCCAAGACTGAAGTTGTAAGAGGGAACATGCGATCACATTCTGACTTGCCAGCAATAAAAATACCCAAAGGACGTTCACAGCTCCTCGCTTATCTCCACTGACTCTGCTAATACACGATGTAGGAACTTGCAGCAAGGGTCTTCTCTTCATATTTGTAAAGAAGATTGACTATTAATACTACTAGAGTGTTCTACACAAACTGTGTTAAGTGCTAATAGTGAAATAATAGACGGCAGTACGTACTCATTTTAGAATACTTGGCAGTATTTCTGCCAAGATGTTTTGAGAGCAAGCTTCTTGGTATCTTCTTGCTTCTGCCCATAGACCCATAAAGAAAGAAACTGCTTTTGTGGACATTAGACAGGCCAATCTTAACTCACCTCAACTTTCAAAGTGAAACATTGTATTTTAGCCAAGGGAGCCTTATTTGTAGGTTGGCTGCTGGTTTTGACACAGTGCAATATATTTCTTCTGAAAGTCATTAAAAAAAAAGCACTCTGTATTTACATTAAAAAAATTCTGATGTGAAATGCAGAGTTGTTCTGCCAAGAACTGATATTACTTCACAACATTATTTTGATATTAATACTATAATACATTAATAATTTACTGTAAATATCAACCTTCATGTAGAATCAGCAAGACTAATTTTCCAGAGATTATACAGTTAGGATTCAACAGAACTTAAAAAGCATTTTAAGACATGACCAACAAAAGACCCTGCTTCTGGGGACTGTGTCAGAATCTGCTATTTTAGTTTATCATGGCTCAAAAAGCCCTTTAGGTGAGCCATAACACTCAACTGCTACAGTACCTACGCTTTCGCTGCGCTGTCTAAATTCCACGAGTAACTGCTTTCATTCAACTGCATCATCTACTCCACTGAGAACCCTTCACCCTTAAAATAGAAAGCTTCTAGAAAAAAAAAAAAAGAGAGAATTGTCACATTTGTTCTTTAACATTGAAGGGACACATATGGTCTAACTTAGTGACTCTTTATTAACCATCGTTTGATGAATTAATGCTACTCGCTATTGTGTAATTCCCCAGCACAGGAGCAGCTCTGGAACACAGCACTTACAGTCTGCAAGATATTTACTTCCTAACACAATCTGCAAAACTTGTTTCCTCCAAGTAAAGACCACCAGTATAAATTCCCGTTAAGAGAGTTCATCATCTGTGTTTTTCCAATCAGTGGTATCAAAGTTTAACTGGGCCGTGTTTGTGGAATAACCAAGCCATAACAATGAATGGTTTCTTTAAAACTGACAGGACCAGAAAGCAGCAACTATTTACTCAGGCGGTGTACCTTAGTATACACCAGTAAAAATGTTCCCTTTTCCCAAAAGGATTTGCTGCATAAAGGGCATTCACTTCGCTTCCTTCCCACCCCTCTTACCTCCAACTCTGTACATTCAAACCTAAGTGCTATATTTTTCTTGCTATTCAGTATATTTTTATTTCCCCCCTTTCTGATTAAAAGGCATAAACAGAAACACTAAAACAAATTCAGAGGGCACACTCTTCATACTGACATTTTATTAGGGAAACCAATATTCAGAAGAAGTCCAGTCGTTTGTGGATAATAAAATAACATCATTTAGGTAGCAATAAAAAAAAATTAATTTAGCCTCAGATTGGAAGACATATCTTCCACAGCACAAATCATTTTCATTCTGCAGCAAGAACAGTTTAATTCTAATGCAACACCCAGTATTGCATATGCAAACACCAGAACAACGTTTAATTTTACAGTATTTCAGGAAGAGGATCTAAAAATCATGCTCTGTTATTCTATATAGCAATTAATTCAGTCATGACCCTATAATAATTTGGGGTTCTAAGCTCTAATTAAAGTAACATTTTAATATTACCTTTAAAAGCAAAAGCAAAATCTTAATTACAGCTGAACCACCTAAATGTGTATTAATCCATCTTAAAAATTAATGAAGACTAGAGTTTGTCTAGATACAAAGATAAATTATTGTAATACTCATTAGGTACAAAGCAGAGGCTTGAAAGAGCATAATTTTGTTACTTTCAATTATGATATTAATTTACTAACTAATTTCAAGGCACATGTGTAGTGCACATGTGTAAGATCTCCTTGATGCAGCCAGCTTACATACACACACACGGGCTGGAATGTCCCAATTCTGATCAAAGATGTGTGTAGCCGGATGTGCGGTTAATTCACTGATCAAATTTTCACAACTGAAAAACATCTTGAAACATCCCAGTTACCAGTAGTGTGTGCTTTTTACTTTATCATCAGATTTACTCTTCACCATTTTACATTTTAGAACGTCTCTTAAAAATAACGTAACTTCTTTCTCACGCTTTAAAAAAAAAAAAAGGAAGGAATAAAGATAAAAAGGCACTGGTTTTCAGTTCCAGTATTCCTGAAGGGCACAGTAAGACTGAGTGAAATAAATTTAAAATTGCCATACGATCTGAACTCTAATCTTAGTGACATGTTCTTACAGTAAGCTTGTGCTCCATAAAACCTATATAAAAATGTCAGGAGTAGATGCATAGCATATGCACGCAATGTCAGACACAAATCTGTCCTGTAACAATAATATACAGTAGCTCCTCAACATGCAGGAGAAAGATTTTAAAATGCACTAAATCTATACAAATAGTCTACTGTCAGACTTCAACACTTTCTACTGAATCAACCAGATGTACTGAATAAACATTACTTAATGACTACTAGATTTTATCAGCTATGTATAAAGTTAAAATAATTTGAACTAACAATTGTCTGAAGTCTTCTACCATCACATTTAATAATCTTACTTGCCTACTGAACTGGCTAGAGGTAGCAAATATACATAATACAATGGCTATTCCACTTCATCAGATATTCATAAAATAAGAATAATCTAAGACCAATAAAGATACTGAGATGGGCAACAATTTTACTAGTCTCAACACTAATTTAAAAGATGTCTCTCTTTTTTTTCTTCTTTACATACCTGGTTGTTATCAATTACTGATGTGTCTTCACCCCTTCTTGTTGCAAAACTTCCTTTAAAAAAAAAAATCTTAGAGCACACACAGCACAACATGAGACCTATGTACATAAAAATACTCTTTTTTTTCAGTAGCCCAGGAAATCTGAAGGTTTTTTTAGGCTGACGATATCTTCACATAGAAACAGAGAACATCTGCAGACAGTAAGAAGCCTTTAGTAAGCCTTTTTGCTGCACCATAATAATCTGATCCAGAAATTCAAGGGTACCTTAAACAACGGGCTACCTGTTCTAGCCATGCTTAGGAATGTGGCCAAATCATTTTTATTGATTTAACCTTTATAGGAATGCTACATATCCTCAGAGCAAAACATTTCTAATGCATTTATAATATGATATACCTCTGAGAAGTTATGAAAAAAAAAAAAATTATCTTATGACAGATAGTGTAGCCCCCCTCCACTATTATGTTTTTTCTGATTTAGCGATCGATAGGCATTTGAGTGTTAGAATATTTTTCTGAGTTTGTATGTGTCTGTACTCACAGGATGAAGTCAGAAACTGTAACACTTACACAGGACAAGACTAATATCTGACCTGTCTTTGTTTAAGGAATAAGAGCTGGTGAACTGATAGCCAAGATTCTAAATACTCCTTTCATTCTAGGGTTACACATCAATCACATTACCTGCAAACATATCAAGTTAAAACTTCCAGAATTTACAGTCCTTTTTGAATAAACTGAGCAGCATGCAAGTTATGGTCAGAGAGCTTACAGAAGGTGGTTTGTGTATCTCACCAGAATTCTTAAAGAAGTACTTCTCAAATTCCCTCTTCATCAGAAATCTATTTCATACGTGTTTCAAATCAGTGTTTCTTGATGTCAGATTCATATTCTATTATTTGGAAGCTGGAGTTTGAAACAAATAGTGTCTTTTAGTATTTGTTGTTCTTTGGAACACTACAAACCACACTTGAGCGTTACCAGGAGTCCCTTGTTTTTCAGAAAGTAAACTGTTCTGAGTTTTTCATTATGGTAAACTTTTTCGCAGTATAAAGCAGAAGTGAATACAGTGACTGGCGAGTTCATCAAACAAAAACAAATTTACAAATACAAATTACATTAGTAATATTTGTAATAAAGAAAACTGGCAGACAGGAGGGGTGTTTGCTTTCAAAAAAACCACACATAAACACAAATGGAGAAAACCTGGTAAAGTGAAAGATTCTTACTCCTAATAGCCACTAGCATGGAATTCTAAAATGTTATTCCTCACAACAGAAAGCAGAGCCAGCCACAGTTTAGGCGGGCAACACACTGCAACACAGATCTCCTATTTTAATAAAATTTAGCTCTACGTTTTTTTCTGAAGACAACAATGTCTAGAAACCACTGATATTAAGGTATCCCTTGTCTACAAAGAAATATATGTAGCAACCCTACAAAGAAAGAAAAACATTAAAACAATTACTTAGGGAGATAAGCGCCTGTCTACACACGTAATCTAGTCAATTTAGTACATCAAAGCAGTAATTGCAATCAGAATATATGGCACATAAAAATCTGCACATTCTCATAGATTTTACTTTTTTTTTTTCTTTTTGTCAATAAGAACTTGGCTTGTCTTTCAGAAAATACATCACTAATTTTGTTTCTTCTTCCACTGCGTTTAAGAAATACCCTAAAGATGAATCCATGCCCCAATATACAACATCCACACATAAACCATCCCTCGACACAAGCCTCACACTTTGGTAAAACAGATGAAACGAAGACCTTAATGTCACATGCAGCAGTGATTTTTATTTTTTTTTTAGATTTTTTTAAGGATAGCCTGGTTCTACCTTCATCCCTAGTGCATATCAAGGATCTGACCAGATGAGTGCTTGCAAACCCAGTTTGCTGTGTACTACAGGAGACTGAGAGCATTCAAACAACCCCTTATTACACACAGACCAGGGATGATACCCATGAATAACTAACTAGTAACTCCAAATAAGAGCCCAGAAAGATCACTGAAGCATATCAGATCATACTTACTTGATTTCAACTTTAGCCCTTGTAGAACAAAAGTTAATGGAACAAGAGGAAAACAAAGATATAGAAAAAAAAGTCCTTTGGAAGGTACATGTTTGAAAATCTTTGTAATGGAGAGCCTGGTGCTGAGAGCTGTTCTCTCCTCCACTGTTACATTACAGAACAGAATTTCTGCTGTCCCTTGATATTACAGTGGACCTTAAGGAAAGATCTAGGCAATACTGGAAAGCAGCGAAGTATGTTAGAAATGCAGATTTTTATTTATTTTTTTTTTCAGACAGTGATGATGGAAAAAAGCCTAGTTTAAATGCAGTTACACTAATAAAACTACTTACAGTAGCACTCAGGTTTTTTTATAACATAATAGATACATTTGTACAAGAGTATTTATTAGCATAGTTATCCTGGCAAACAATAACATCTTTTGATGCTGCAGAAAAGCTGCTCTGTGCTGGCATGTGAGAAAGGTCAGATTGTGGAAAACTAACTTCATGCTCTTAACCTGTAAACTCTTTCCTTTCCCGGCTACTCACAAATGTCCTACCAGGGGAGACCCACAGCCCTTCCAAGAACTCACGTAGGGAACCTTTTGCTCTGTGCCGATGGAACACAACACACGCACGTTCACCTTCAGGAGCGCAGGCCTCCGTGGCAGCTCTGAGTAAATCTGTCTACACAGGTCCGCCACAGAAAAATTGCCTCCAGATTTTCAGTTCATAAAGATTTTATATAGACACACACACATATATATCCATACATTTATGTCTGTAAGAAGCAACATACTTAACTGCTGAAGTCTGCATACTATTAGAGGAGCAACTGTGATACTTCAGGAACCCTAAAACTTGACTTCAGTGTTTTGAACAAGGCATGACAAAGCAAAGAGAGAGCAAACCCTGGGAACATATTTTGCCAGGCTTGTTTTCTCAAGCAGGAAAACTGTACAGATCAGGAAAAGCTATTTTTCTGACATCTTACTGGTATTATACAAGAAAGAGAGGAGCACTAAAAAAAAAAAAAACCACCACTCATCCTTGGTGACATCCACAGAGGTTTAGGGTGATGGGAGCATTATAGGTCAGGCAATACATGTGTTTGGACAACATATAATCTGAATAACACAGCTTGTTTTCGTGGCAATTTGATAATTCTTCATTGTTTCCCAGTGCATTAATTTTTTCGGTTTACTGATTCTACCCCCATTTTCTAGTGAAAGCAGTAGGAGAAACCCATTTCACTGCCAAATACTTTGACTCTGGCAAACTCATCCCTTAGCACATTGCTACACACCTCTCATACTTCCGACCTTCTCCATGTCAGGTCTCGAGAGTAAGGAGTACAGCTCTGGCCCAGTTTTCAAATGCCAGTTCTTGGCCATTGGTCTTCTCTGTCAAAAGTGTTTCTAAGCATCTTCATACCACTATGCTACCCTGCTATCTCCTCTATTTTCTGACAGAACAGGGTATAGCTCCCACAAGAAGGTGACTCCAAACCTACTTGAATGTATTATGATCACAATTCATATCCTTCTACTTTCGAAATTAGCAAAAAGACTACAACCACCTGACTAAAGATTTTTCAACTGTCTTATTTTCACATGGCAATGGTTATCTGGTGTGGCTTTTAGAGGTCCTGGTCCCATGTAGAAGCCAGAGCCACCTAGAAATTCTAGGCATCTTATACCCCCATCCATCATTTCTTTAGCAGGAATTGTTAAGATTATATTTTTATTATACTTTTGTGCAGTGCCTACCATAACAATACTGATCCATAGGTACAACCCTTATATGACAGTACAAACAATACCAATAGCAGAACTTTTATAAACAGCATCATCAGATCAGCCTTGCTGAGCATGTTTGGTTTAGCCCAAAGCAAAGCTGTCTCCTTCAAGGTTAACTTATTTTGATGTATATTTGAGAAGTGTGTTCTAAAAAAAATAAAAATTTAAAAAGACATACTGATGACTCACATCGTCAGGGCTTGGTAATTTTGGTTCTTGCTGGAAAGACGCTTAGCAAATATTGTCAGCAAAATGCTTCCATTTTCTTTGTGTAAGCATATTTTAAACCTGAAAATAGCAATGCTAACAATTGTGCCATCACCAAATATAGCTGTTCCCTACTTTGGATAGGATCCTGAAGGTATTTTCAACTAGAAAACTGGTTTTGGCTGCAACTAAAAATTCAAAAAAATTCAAAGCATTTATGATTTTAAAAACCTCACTGACCGACTTGGTTATGTCAACAGCACCGTACAGGATTTTGATTAAAAAGAGTTGATTACTGCGTTTTTTCTCAGCCAGTTTCCTAAAAACCACAGTTCACACTGTACATAAAGTATTGTCCTGCATCTGGTCCTCATACACCAACACCTTTCACTCAAGCCCTGAACACTTGCAGAGTACCAAGGTGGAAAGACAACCAAAATGGATTCATGTAGTACAAATAATTACATATCAACCTGATTAGTTTCACAGAAAAAACTGACTTTATCTGTAAAGATTAAGCAACAGAATCAAAGCAACCTGGTTTCAGAAAAAAACTGATGCTGCTCCCATATTATCCAAGGGAACCTGTAAACTCAGAGGAGAGTAAGCGATGCAGTACAGTGCGTTGCAAACTGCAGTTGCTAAAAGTGACTCCCTATCAAAATAAAAGATATTTTAAGTGTCCCACAGAAATACGTTATGCCCAGTTTTGTTCAGGTTTATATATTCAGCACAGATGAAAGAACAGGAACCATAGTTATTGCAATTTACTATGACATCAAGCTGGAGGACAATCATTTGAAGAGAACATTATGGTCTTGATCAGTCAGAGAAAGCTCAAAGCCAAAAGGATTAAACAGACAAGTGAAAAAAATGCAGACTTAGTTATTAACCTTTAAACAATTATTTCTTCTCTAGTTTAGAAGAAAATCTGTAAATTAAAAAGGGTTGCAAACTAAACGGGTGACAGGTGCTCAATGCATTCTCGCAAATGCTATCAGGCCTATCATATACATAGACAGTAGGAGATGGCTTCTGCACAGACCCATGATAAGAGCTCAACAAGAAAACTTTTTTTACTTTTTCTTTGGTTTTGATACCATCTTTTGAGAGGAGAAGAGGGAAAAATCCCCAATCATTGGTAGAAAATAAGCCATTAATATCAATGTGGAAAAAGTTAATGAAACTGGGTTAGTCAATACAAAGTGAGCAGTGCCCAACTCTTCCTCAGGCTTGTGGCGAAAGACAAAAAGAAATCAGAATCAAAGGAGGCCTAAGAAGAGGTTTTGAACAATTCAGTATTCCAAGGCTAGGCTATAACTATGCCAGGTATGCCACAAAGGGACTTAACAAATGGGTTTAGACCTAAAAGGCCCAGGTAATCCAACCTACACAGCTCCTAAAGCAAGCCTGTTTATGTCTTGAGATATTTACTTATTTTTTAAGCAGTGAGAAAGTTGATGAAATACATCCCTTGCATCCAACTTATTTTCACCTTATATCCAGAGTAATTAACACTGCTCAGTTGTACCCTCTCTACAATCTTGTACAACAAAAAAGGCAAGTTATCACAGACATCTTTTCCCTGAAGAAAGAAAGGAGCAACTATCAGAAAAGAAAGTTTGTTCTGTGGAAGTTACCCAACAATCACCTTTCCTAGAGAGTTTGGCACAGAGAAGACAGATGGCATCAGGAAGGTTTTGGTAATAAAGAATCCTGCCTCAGTGACCTGGCATGGAATAGGCAGATTCTTTCCGTTCCCTCCCAGCCCTACACCTCTTGTATTCAATGACTAACAAGTAACAATCATTGATTAAAGGTAAGGGCTTTGAAACATCATCAACTTTCCACAAGAAAAGGTAGGATGGAAATCTTGCAGCGACTCAGCGGCCCTGAGGGGTGTGCTCAGGTGCACACATTCATTCTTTAGTTGGTCTCACTATCCCTGAATGGAAGGGGAATGAACGACTTTCAATTTAGTATGGAAAAAAAAATGAGTATACATGCAAGTATGATAGTCCGTATAAGGCAGTAAAAATTCACATCCCAGTTTATCTATGGGGAATCTGTTTGCATGCCCAAAACCAACAATAATTTATACCAGAAAGTATATCAAGTCTTGAGGTCTCTGGATTTCAGTGAAAAGTTTTGTTTATTTATCAATAGGCCTTACTCAGCAAAGCACTTAAGTACATGAACAGCTACGTGTATCTCATTCCCAACCAAGTCAATACTAATATCCTGCTCAAAATCTGAAACCATCCAGATAACCTCACAGTCTGTTCTCAATGTGTAAAGTACATATGAAATGTTTCCAGTTCCTATTACTGAATTTCATAAGTGATGCACAACTAATTTTTAATTTGCAGTTACAACAAAAAAAGTCAAGTAAGAATACAAATCACTTCTGTAATTTTTTTTTCCCCTATTGAGAGGAAGATTTACATTTCTGCAAGATAACTTCAGTCAAGTTTTAAAGCACCCAAATGTTGACCTAGCAAACAAGGAAAGCAAGGAGGGGTTGCACATCCTAATTTTAAGAATATATTGAACAGTGGAGTTTTTTTTTGTTGTTGCTGTTTTGGGTTGGGTTTTTCGGGGGTTTTTGTTTTGGTGTTTTGTTTGTTTTTTTTTTTTAACATTATGCACTACTAAATACGAAAACTCAAAAACTCAACAAGAAGTTACTTACTGGGCTCTGTCCTGCTTTGGAAACAGATAACAGCTGAACTGACAGTTTAAGTAGCAAGTCAGTCATGTTTACAGCTGCCTTTTATCTCTTTGATAAAGAGCTTTCCCTTGTAAATTTTAACAAAGTAGCACAGACTTCTGAAAACTGATAGCTTTGCAGATAAATTGTTTTCTAGCATTTCAACTCTAAGTAGATTTTAATTTAGTCCACCTTACTTTGTGTTAGAAATCAAGTGGATTGCTTTAAGATAGGGGTCCTGACCAAGATTTAGAAGATGTGGTTCCAATTCTTAATCCAAGACTGATCATACCAAGCCCCAAGGTTAAGAAGATAAAAAGACAATCGTATAGTTCCTTCTACCAATAGTCTCGAAAGATCAGAGCTGAGACACATTGACAACGTGAAAGGAAAGACTACATCAGCTCATCATTACCTCTTTGAGGAAAAAACACTTGGCTTTTCCATTTGGCAAAAAATAAAGACCACTCACACATGTTGTTGCATTAATTACAAGTACGTGTATGAGAAAAGCCTCAGCAATCAAAATTAAATTGTCGATACTCTATGTAAAAACTAAACTGCAGAATTTTAAACTGTGCCCACACTCATTCCTGCAGTCCAAAAAAACTTTCTTATTTTGTTTTTTGAAATTTAAAACTCCCTGAAAAAAATTTTCTTTACCTTTGGCTATAATAAGTGGACTGTTCTTTGAATGTCTCAGCTGCATGAGTGATAGCTATGCTCTTACAACGAGCACTAAAATATTCCTAATTGCCTTTTTTTCATTTACAACGAGAAAGAAGTCTTTCACTGACCACAAAAACATACGACTATCACCTCTTGTGCAGTATTAAAGTAGCAGCAACTGTTCTTCATGCTTTTATCGTCCCACATTTAAAGCAGCAAGAGTTTACCAAAAGAGCAGCAGCAACAGCTCTCATCAGCTGGAGAAGATGCCCGCTCTTCAGCTTAGTGCATGTGAATAGCTGCTGATACTGGCTACCAGCACTTGTCTTTAAGAGTAGATACTTATCCAAGAAACAGGTGACACCCATGGAAAGCCACATGTCAACCTTGCATGTAACAAATAATGATACAAAAAAAAAAGAAGGGGGCTAATTCCTATTTATTTTGTAATATGACAACCATCTTCACTTGTGTGTGACTGGAGGCAAGTGTTGCCACCAGAAAAAGCAGATGTTCGTACGCATATCAAACACATTTCACTGTATCTCCTACACGAATCAGACTAGGGAGAGATTTTTGTCTTCTCCTTACCTGTTTTTGTAAGTCTCCATTAAAACTAAGTGGTTTTACTGGAGGAGTTTCTGCCCAGGGCCTCAATTTCCAGGTGATAAAACAGTGTTATGACTTTTTTCAAAATGTCCTTTTGAAAGCAATGTCAAATTGATCAAACAATTGATCAATCTTTCCCTCAAGCCCTATGTTACTATGTGGAGGTGCCTAAGAAAGAAATTAAGCATCCTGTATGTAATTTTCAAAATTTTGGACTATTTTCTGGATTAATTTAAACATTAAAAAAAAAATAGATAAAAATCAAAGGCCCAAACCACCAGCTGTCTTACAAATTCAAAGATAAATATTGCCATCCTAATCCCGGCTCCAAAAATATACTTGACTTTGATTATTCAAACACTGCCGTGCTTTTTCAAAAATAATTCTAGAATTCATTAGAAAGAACCCTTAGAGTTTCACCTCTCCTTCTATAAATTGATCACTTATCTTTTCGCTCATCTGAACCATGGCAGGACCCAACAGATACCAAGTTGTGACTGTAAAGTCAGGGCTGGGCACGTAACTAGAGCAGGGTGTGAAGGGTCCTACCTGGGCAGGCAGAGTGGAAGATCCTGCCAGTGCAAACTCGCAGGCAGAGCTTGTTTTAATGCATTTCTTTCCAAAAGAGAGTCTCATTCTTGAATGAATAAAGCTGGTATTTAATAGAGAAACAGAGAACCCAGAAGTTTGCCAACTAGCTGCAGAGCTTTTCTCTTGCAAGCCACCAGATATGCATCTAGCCCTGCTTAACATGTATTAAAGCTGGTTCAGTTCAGTAGATTTTCAGTATTCCCTCCATAGGTCTACTTACTTGCAATTCTATTTCAGAGGGCATAAACACACCAAGAAGTCCAAGATCAATAGCATTTCTGTAACTCTCATAATAAATCCTATTCAGAGGCAATCAGCATTTCTACCTCTACAGTTTTAAAGTTAATATGCATACAGATAAATTTAATTGTATTATTTGTATTACATGTTTCAGAGGTTCATTAAACTCGATTCTCACAACTGATTTGTCCACTATCAAAAGCTAAATTGAAATTACTGGTAGATCAGTAGAGGCTGAGGAAATTAAACTGGTAACAAAAATATTTTTGTACATGAAAAAAAAGCAAAAGGCGACTGTGACCATCTTAAAAGAGTTTACATCCCCTCTTAGTAGGTAATATAAGGAAAACTCTATGGTTTCTCTTACATCAAAGCTTGTAGTACAAAGTCATGCTCACTTCTATGGCCATACAATCTTTACAAAGACAGTGTATTAAAGTCTTAGTCAATAATCGCCTCCTTATCTCAGCCCACCACAACTAATAGATGTTTCTTCTTCTCTAAACGCTGTAAATACACACACCTAAGCATGCATAAATTACCCCCCAAAAAAGCCACATAATCTTTTTTTTTTTTTTAACTAACTAATACTACAGTGAAGTCCTCATCACTGAGGCTGTAAATCAAGAGACAAGTTATTCAGCAGCCTTTACTGCTATTGTCTCAACCGCTTTACCTAATTATTACATAAAACATAAGTGTAGAAGAGAGATCTGGCTTTAGTGAATGTGCCACCTATACAGTTATGCATTCAATTTAAACACTAAGTAATTTAGGGAGCTTTTTGGAGAGGTGAAGGGATGTTAAGAAAATGCATTCTCACAGATCAACCTCTTCCTGCCCCCTTTTTTATGCCTGTGTCTCTTCCTAGATAGTTAAAGAAAGAGATTAATATTAACTGGAAGTATACAAGCATATGTATACACATGCATATGAAGAAATAGTTTATTTTAATTAAAACATCGTTCTTTTTTCCTAAAAAAGGATAGAAGGGTATTTTTTCATGCTTTCCAAATACTTTTATCAAGTTTCCAGGTTTGCTTGAACTTCTTACTTTAAATAAAAAATTCCTTCATAGCAACTTTCAGCACTGTAATGGCTACAGAAAATAAACTCAAGTTTTATCAGTAACACAAAACGTTTTATCATAACTGAAAAGAAAGTCTGTAAAATAGTAATTATTGACTTTTTGTGAAAGTTCTCCAAAAATTAGAAACAGATAATAGTGTTTGGGCTTGGAGGTTTTAACTTTAAGTCATATTTTCTCAGGGAAATATGCAGAATTAATCCAACATCTACATTTTAAAATTGCAGTAGCTTTGCAGTGTAGCAGAAAAAGTAGTCATAGGTATGGAGTCAGATATTAAACCACATGGAGATACATACCTTCCATAAGGACTATATATTTTCTTCTTCTTAACTTGGCTAGTGAAAGGGACTTTCCAGAGAATCAAAATTAAATATTATTTAGCAATTTCAGATGCTGCTTAATATTAAGGTCTAGTCTACATTTAAAAGTTTTTCCAAAGTAATTACACTAGCTTAGCTATATTAGAAAAAGCAGTTTACTACTGTAGGCTATAGCAGTTAAAGTAGACTATAAAATAAATACATATTTTTCTCATATAGTTGTGGAGCAACCTGATCTAAGGTCTGAAGCAGGTAGCTTAGACTAAACGCCTTCCACAAGTCCCTTCAAACCTAAATTTTTCTATTACCCATTCTATGGCATTATTATTTAACTAATGGTGCAGAAATACTGCCAAAGTGTTGAGAATGAGCATGTGCATGCACACTCATTTAAACGAAAACCCATATAACATAAGCACACAAAAAAGCACAGGCCTATTGCTCAGGTTCTTGATTTCCTGTAAATAACTCAGAATATAAAGACTACACAACAACTAAGAACTACAAGCTTGGTTTACAGGGGAGCTACCTTATTTGTAGAATTAACAGGAAACTGTTCTAATACAAAAGTATTAACTTTTTCAATAGAAAAAAAAGTTTGCTATGAAATTCATTATTTGTTTTCTCCCACATTTAAAAGGGTCAGTTGCATTTATTTACACTCTGTGGAATTCAGATTTATTCCTGTAAGGCTTTTTTTTTTCCAGTTGTTCACTGCATACGTATCAGAAGTTTATGCTATCTTGCTGTGCTTCCCCAAAAGCACAAATAACAGTATTTAGACGTGTACTAGATATACTGAAGGCTTTACACACAAACAAGGAGTCAAATATAGACTGATTCATAATGCAGTATTACTATAGTTTCAAAATGGAGAGTCATGCTTTATTTCAGGACCAAAATACACTCCATCAAGATATTTTATCCAAATGACTCTGAATCATGGTTAAAGGAAAACAAGAGGACATCTGCTAGCAACATAGCATTGATACAAAATTAAATAAGTACTTAACTCATTGTCCCTTCCAGGGTCACAATACAGTCTACTAAAGGGTCTACAGTGCTGCATCTTCTTTTTTTGGGGGGTAAGGCTGTGTCATGGCTGTTGCCTTTTTAAGTAAGAAAAAGACTCACTCAGAAGCAAGCCAGTGCTTCTTCAGAAATACTCATTCAGTCTAGAAACGAAGGATGATTCAAAACCACAACTACTCAATTTTCTAAAGGTTGTACAAATCATGTTGGGGGAAAGGGGAGAAAAACAATCTGAGCTAAAAATAAGTAACAAAGAAACATTATCGTTCAGAGAAGGGTACATTAGGTCAGAAGCTGCTGCTTTTTAACACCATAAAGTGCTTATAGCTTTCTGTTCGAAAACCGAAGCAGAAAAAATATCACCAAATCAGAAAAGAAAATAAGTTGCTTGCTCAGCATTTTCTGTTAAAGAAAAAGAAGCTTTAAGCACAAACTACATGTTCTGGATAGTGTTGTGGTTTTTTTCTTTAAAGCTAAAAAGCCTATCATTGCTAACATCTTGCAGAATAAACTAACACATGCCATTAGACCATTCTCCTTCTTGTCCTTTCTCCACCCACCTCCCACTTAGCCATTAGTCTTACTGACATTTCTGCCATCCGGTTAGATCACAACTGCTAAATTATTGTTTACCATTTCTACAGCCAAGCTAAAAGAAACAGTATTCAGTTATTCTACAGCCATGGAAGATGTGGAGTGGAGGGTGGGTTCCCTTCTAATCACTGCATCATTAGAGAAGGTTCTACAGAAATACACAAAAAGATCAAATGCTGGCCTATGGGACTTAAAAGCAACTTAAAATAATAAAAAGAGACAGTGAGATTTAATATATATATAACAAATATACGGTATACTGTATATATATATTATATATATAACAGTCAAATGGAAGAGTAAGCAGAGCAATGAGCTGGAAATTAAGAGTATGATAAAGCCATTTTTACACTTCGGTATGTTAAAAAAAAAAATCAATAGTGTTACTTATTTATAAAGTGCTAGGAACTATGCAAGAAGAGAAGTTATTCAATCTATCATTATTTAGCTGGTTTATTGTACGTCCCATAGCCAGTGTGGGATTTGAGGATAAACTAATCACCTCACAGACCAATTTAGGGAGAACGTCATAATCTAAATTACTAGGTTGAACTCACAACGATACAGGAAAATACATAAACACATTTCTCTAACCACTAAGGGCTCTCTCGTACCTCCGAAGGGACAGCCACGTACCAGGGGAGGCAGACTTCACCATCAGCCCAGCAAAACTTAGGAAGGATTATACAGCCTTTGTGCCTTAGAAAATAAAAAAAAAGTATTGCTCTCCAAAGCCACGGAGCAGATAGTTGAATGAGCCAGAAATACCACCTAGATGAGAGAGACTCTCCGAGTTAGCTACCTACCACAGTGCAATCTGCAGTTTCCTTCTGCTCCTTCTACCTCTGGTCATCTATGTAATATTCTAATTGTAAATTTTTAATAAATTATCTGATGCAACTGGAAATAATTCCATGGGGTGGAATGACTTCAGAAGAATGAAAAGGTCAATAGTAATTACCATGTCTATCACCCTACTGTTCTGTAAGGATGGATAACGTTCTATAACAACACTGCACACTGACACATACTATCTGAACTGTCAACTTAAAAATGACTAAAACAAATAAATTGAGATTGCAAGTTATGCAAGCAGCTGTTGTTTAAAGACTTCAGCACTTAAGAACAGACACATCTGCCAGTTATGGCCATAGCTGTATTTAAAATAGATTTCCAGTTTCAGTCTGCTACAACCAACATATTGCAATTCATTACACTGGGGAACAGTGTAATAAACAGAAAATGCTGACCTTGATTAATGTATTAGTTTATGGCTTAATCAGTGTTTGGTTACATCACTTAAGTAGGACAGATCACTTCTGAATTTTAAAATCTTTTACTTAGGTATTAAATGATACCTTAAAACAACCTGTCAAAACCTGAAGTTTCAGGAATCTAAGCTCGGAATTCTGAAACCATATATCTTAAAATATTTCAACTCAGAATAAGATTTCAAACATAGAATTCGGAATTATAGAACACCCAGTTGGAAGGGACCTCAAGGATCACCAGGTCCAACCTTTCCTGGCAAAAGCACAGTCTAGACAAGATGGCCCAGCTGAATCTTACAAGTGTCCAGTAATGTTGAATCCACTGCTTCCCTGGAGAGGTTATTCCAATGGTTGATTGTTCTCATTGGGAAAAATTTTCCTCGTGTCCCAAATCGAATCTCCCCTGGAGTAACTTGCACCTATTATACCTCATCTTTTCCAAGTGACTCCTTGTAAAAAGAGAGTCTCCATCCTCTTTGTAGACACCCTTTAAATACTGGATCATGGTGATAAGGTCTCCACTAAACTGTCTTTTCTCAAGGCTGAACAAACCCAGTTCTCTCTATAGCAGGCTTCCCAGTCCTTTGATCATCTTGGTGGCCCTTCTCTGGAGGGTTTCTGTTTGCATCAACCTGGACTGGTGTTCCCAAGGCCGGGGGCCCAACAGTGCTGGTAAAGATGGAGGTGAAGGAAGCGTTGAAAACCTCTGCCTTTTCAGCAGCGTTGGTGATTAATTCATCTCTCCTGTTTTAAGAGCAGCCCAGTATTTTCCTTCTGTTTCTGCTTGTTATTTACATACCTGAAGAATCCCTTCTCGTAGTTTCTGACATCTCCGGCCAGTTTCAATTTGAGCTCAGCTTTTGCTTTTCTAACTGCATCTCTGCACACCCTGGCAACATAGTACTCGAGAGGTATTCATCTGCTTTTCCATCTCTGGTACACTTCTCTTTTGGTTTTGAGCAGAACTCAGAAGCTCGCAGTTAAGTCAGGGGGGTCTCTTGCTCCACCTAGTTCCCTTACCTTTAAAGGGAGGGAAGTTGTACACAACTCAGAACAAGCTGAGTAGAATTGTATGCATCGTAACCCTACTTAGAGGAACACTTCTCACACTTATCAAAACTGATTTCACAAATTAACTGCAAAACCTACAATAACTTCGAACTGGTAAAAGAAAAATATAGTACTAGTAGAACAAGAGTAGAAGATGCACATAACCCAGACCAGTGCTAAACTTCAGCTAATTTCGTTTATAGTAAAAACTGCTATCCAGATTAACCTCTCCAGTCTTTCCTAATAAAAACATCCTTCACGTGTTTGTTTTGCAAGCTTTCAAGTATGAACATAATTCTGAACTTAATTACGGGTATATTCCTTCATAAGCCTGCAAAGAGATTCAGTGATCACTCCATGTAAAAGACTGCCCAGCTACTACTCCATATGTTAATTAAGATCCCCATAGCCTTTTGCCCCCTGCATAAGTAGGGACAGGATACTCAACATCACCAAAAAAAAATTAAGGAAAACAAGAGAGAAGGAAGGGATAAAATGAGTATGTGTCAGACATTAATGTTTGACACTAATAAGGCCAAAGTTCAGGCTGTTTTTCAAGCAAACTCTGCTACTAAAAGGTGACATGAAACTGCAGTATCACAAAAGCGAGGTCTAACGTAACCACACTTTAAAATGCAGTAGAGATGTGGTAGCCTTAAAGGATGAATTTTCAAATAGGTCTCAAACTCTCTCAATTTTCAGCTTTTGCATTTTTATCATGAGTCATGAGAACCCTTTCAGATCTCCTCAGAACAATCCTGGTGCACTAAGCACTAGACACAGAAGAGATTCTGCCTTTAAAAGCTTAAAAATATCACATCACATCATCAGCAGAAAAAGCTGTAGTAAGTTCTCTCTCTAATGAACATCCTTCCTGTACTTCCTCCTACCTATAAAAGAAAAACTTTATTCTCCTAGTTGCCTATTTTGGACCACTCTCGCCTGCTGTATTTAACAAGGTAGACAAAAAAAGCACCACGCTATCTGATGAACAAGTCCCACGTCTGCTGCCACTGCCCTTCTGCTGTCTCTCTACTAACAGGGTGGGAAAAAGTCTCCTGTGCATGTTTGCAGAGAAGGATTGGAGCTCAGCAGGCTGAACTGGTTATTTTTGAACAATGCAATCTCAGCACAATTCTGGGTTCAAATATGGTAAACAAGTATGGGACAGAACAGAGAAGAAATCCCAAATTACAGCTTGGTTAACCAGAGTGCTCCCTCAGCCAGGTCATTCCTGCAGTTTTCTTCCACTATCATTCCAAATGAACCATCCAAAGGCAGATGATTTTACTGATCAACTTCAAAGCAGAGAGGGATAAGCATCCGACCAACTGAAGCGATAAGGTAACCGTCATAATAGGGTTACGCAAGTACTACCATACCTCATCATACAGTCAGATAAAATAAATTATTAATATCCAACCCAAGCACACGCTCATTGTGTGTTGCACACTATATAAATTCTGGACCATTTTATTAAAAACAATCATCCAGACTGTCTGTTCAGCATAACTTCCCAGTCACTATAATCATTTACTGTAGAATCAGGGTCCACATGTGCTCTGCATTCCAAGAAACCTAAGATACATGAAAGCCAATACTCTAAAATCTTCTTCTAGTGGAAGAACTGAACCTGTCATGAGCGAATGGCAGGAACCCTGAGGTTCCTCATGAGGAACCCTGGCATGAAGGGAACGGCAGCTCTTGTATTTATGCTTATATCTGTCTCACGAGCGTCAGTCAAGCTTAGACATTTTGGTATAATACCAAAAAAAAATTCATAAAACCACAAAATAATCAAGGCCATGGTTTAACAGCTGAACTAGATTTACCAGCAGCAAAACTCATTATCGCAAAGAGATATAAAAAACTACACTTGCGTTTTGAAGAGTAGAATAGTAAAATTAGATGTTTATCAAAAACCAAGTAGCAGGATGGTTGTAAGAGTTAAAAAGAATGATTTCTAGCTCTTGTCCAAAATCTTGTCAGACAAAGTGTCTTTTAAAAGTTATCTTATTACACTATATAATAAAACACTTTAGGTTAAAAATGCAACACTAAATTATGCCTTGCAAGCAGCACAAATGCATATTGAGTTTTGTGTCTTTTTTTTTTTTTAGTTCGCATACAATCTGAATGACTCAAACATAAACCAATCTGGCAAAGCACAGCTGTATGAATCATAACATTTCTTTAATGGTACATATAGTGTGCACTTCTTCAGCAAGAAACAAGTTCCCTGAGCTAACTAATAAGAAAACACTGTTTTAGTATACATAAGCACTCTTATTATGAAAGAGAATTTATTTCTGTATTTGAAAATAAATTTAACATCTGATGCTAGAAGAAATCAGTGAGATCTTCCAGGCATACAGTTCTGAACAAATTGTAATCCAACTCAAGTCAGCAGGGGTTATCTAAATACATCAGTGGAGAAAAGATTTGATCAGAGATCATACTTTTGAGAATTTCATTTCACATGGAAAAATTCAGAATGTTATTCCTTAAGGTATTGTCATCTGAGAATGGATGAGAAATCCTAAATAAGTGGAAAAGAGTTGTAGGAACACTAACCCCTAAAAATAACTTGATTGATAAGGTCACAATAGACAATAAAAAAGAGTAGATTTTAGAAGATCATATTGTTTATAGAAAAGAAAACAAATATTCATGCCAAGCAATGCCTTTGAGTCTAAAACAAAACTGTGCTCAACCTAGAGAACCCATGAGTGACTAGAGTTCCAGAACCAGAACCAAAATGGCTCTTCTAGCCAGTTTGAACTGGCAAATATTACTAAAAGTATTACAACGGGAATGATTATGAAAGTTGGCTCAATTACACAGCAAAGTCCCAGCACGTAAGAAGCCATTACTGAAAGAGGACTCCAGAGAAAAGCCCTCATGGTCAGCAAGAGAGATGTTACTCTCCATAACGTTCTATGTTATATTCCCAGAAGTAATTGATGCAAAAGTGAAAAAAGGAAATGAACAGAAGACACATAATGTTGTATTAAGCTCAATAGGGAAGTTTTCCGTTTGTTTTAGTTTCTTACACTCTACACACAGAGTATTTTCTATCCCTTTCCTGCGGGTAATTTGTGCAGTACAATCATCAGCATTAAAAAGATCAAAAATACCAGGTAAATTTTAGTAAGAGGAAATAACACCGGCAACAAAGACAAAGCCTAACTCACATTCCTTCCCCCATTTTTCTTGAGTAAATGAAATACACACCACGTCCCAGTAGAACTGGCAGTCACTAGTTATCAGCTTTACAAATTTCTAAAGGTATCGTATGTTCAGTTTTATGGTTTCTTAATCTGTTTTAACAAATGGCGAGAGAGAAAAATTAAAAAATAGGAAAAAATAGGGAGACAGAAGATAGGCACTTTGTATCCTCTATTGCTTCTGAATAACCACCTGTAATTGTGACGCTTGCAAGCTGAAAATTAACAACAGCAAGAATAGAAGTATGGAGTTTTCCTCTGAGCACTGCAACTTCTTCACCAACACCAATGCCATAGATCCAACAAAGTCAGTCAAAACAAATTCCTAACCTTATGTTTCAACTGTCACAGCAGGCATTTATATAAGGAACAGAAGGAAATAAGTGGTTTTTTTTTTCATGCACTGATAACTCCAAACTGAAACAAAAAATTTGTTCAAATTTGCCATCTAGCATAAGCTACTGAAAGAAACATTTTTTCATCACCAGAATTAGTTATAAGCATCTGAAAAAAGAAACCTAAAAAATGGAATGCAAGTTATTCTTGACTCAAAACTGTTGCCTATCCATACCCTTCTCCATAGATATGTTTAAGATGTTGCTACTTAGCTATAGCTAAGAAAAGTATCTGGTTTAAGAAGATACTAAAGATTTTCTTCCTACAGTTATGTCCTCACAGCTACTTCCCTGCAATTCGAATTATGTTAGTGTGGTTATATAGTGTGACGTTTCAGGCACAAAAAAATGCAGTAGACAAAAAACATACCCTTCCATATGGATGTTTCACTAACTACTACTTTATACAATATCATTCAAAGGTTCGTCATTGATTTGGAGCACAATTCTACAAACATTTAGCTGTCATAAAATTACTGAAACATGCGAAGCTCAACACAGGGTCACCTGCAGGATCGAGTTGTTGGAAACTGAAGGTTTTGAATCATATTAGTTTTAAATACATTTGCCATTTGAAAGATTTTACTCATAAGATTTCTTGAAAGTATTCTGTTGATAACCTAATCTTGAGTATGGCCTCTGTTCTCTCTGTATGCAAGTTTTTGGGAGGGAAGAAAATCCCACGCAGAATCAATAAAAACAACTTTTAAATTAACTTCAGATAATGGTAAATAAGTATTTTTGTAAATATTTAGAATAGCTTAGAAAAAACAAGATATTTTACTGAGGAGAAAAAAAAAGCAAATCACTCTCTCTTCATCTGCATATTGTTCAACACAAGTGTTTAGAATGTTATGGTTTCCAGGAATTCAGTCTATTAAGTAGTGCTTATAGTACAAAATACTTGATCACAACTAAATTATGAATTTTAACAGCTACTATGAAATCATCATGGTTGTGAATCTACTGAGCAGAACTATAATTTAAGTGCAACTGATCTAAGGTGAGCTGCTAGTTTGGAAACAGGCTGTAGATCAGTGAAACGAAGCTTTTTAAAACAAACTTCAGCAAAATGCACTAGACTTGCTGAAAACTCTTTTAAATTATTAACACCTACTGCTATAAGTTCTATGGTAACATAATAAAATATCCAGATACAAATAAAGGATGTGGCAGTCAAAGCAAAGATCTACATAGCATTATGCTCTTCTAAATGATTGTAAGATAATCATCAAATAACTTCAAGGTCTTAACAGTTAGAAGCCAACATCTCTAGTGTAAATTGACATACTTTTGGGTGGTCTGTGACAGTCTGATAGCTTTAATTAAATCTGTATTCCTCTAAAGGTAATCAGCATATTAAGTGCTATTACCAGTTACACTTAATACCACTTATGCAAGCATTGGACATCATACAGAACAGATTCTTTCTTTTCTGACAAAAGTTTCTTCAAATCCAACTAAATATTTTAAATATTCTTAAATCAGTGGAAATACAGAACCATTTTATTTGTTACATAAATATATGTATGTGTATACTATGCAAAACTTGGATATATTTTAAGACAGCTTTTCTGCAGTATTTTGGGATTTCATTTCAGGACTCATACATTTTCTGCCTTCTCAAATACAGTAGAAAAATAGTTGTGAGCTTATAAAAGCATAATTCTGCAAAAGGATTCAGCTCATTCCCTAATGCTGTTGTTCAAAAATAGCTGTAGCATGTGTAACAGACATAGCATATGAATAACTTCCTCACCTCAAACCAGATTACTCACAAGCTTAATATTCCCTATAAATATAAGCATTCTGGGGAATCAAACCCCGATTCAACACTTAAGTGCTGTAAAAAATAAACTAATAGGCAAGACAAGCTGAAGTTACTCTTGATATTACTCCGTATGGATGACAATCCAGAGGAAACAGGTGATTCTACACAACTTCACAATAGTAAACTATGCAGAGATAATCTCTATTTTCTTTTCTTAAAGAAAGTTGTTACCTTTTTTGCACTGTAATGCTCCAGCCTTTGCTATTTCCCAGGATCTGAAGATGTCAGCATGGATTTGTTATAAATTGCCTAAATGGGAGAATCTGTAACTTCCTAAATTATGTAGTTTATAAAAAATGTCAGCTTCTGTCAGAGCCTGGAAAGTTCTTTTAAAGTGGTAACTTCATTTTGCGGTCCTGGCCAAAAGAAACAGCTGTCATTTTTTTTCTCCACATGGTTCATCCCTTGCACTTTATCATTTCTAAAGTCTCCTTTTTTTCAGCAAACAATAAAAACATTAACTTTCAATGTGCTTCTTACATTCAAGGAATTTCTTCAGGTCCTTCTAGTTTAATGAAACTGTGAAAACTGTTACTCTAAAGCACAGAAGATCTGTTTGCATAGCTTTCAAAGTCTAACTGCACCAGTTCTGAAGCGAAAGGAAAATGTCTACTTCTTCCATTTATATGGCCAACAATAACTTCTACATTCTGACAGAATCATGTGTATACTGGCAGGGGAGGGCACTTTCAAAATACTTTATCGGGAAGTCCACAATTAAATAAAATGCAGGCTCCCCAGATACTGATCCGAATAGATGCACAGGCTTCTTTGATTCCAAACTGCACGGCTGCTCCTTTGTTTTTCTAACACAGTTATTTTCTCCACCAAGAGTACCACTCATGTTTTCCAGTGTAGATGACCATAACAAATATAAACAATAACTAAACAGAAGTATCTTGAAGGAGAGAACTAATTTTTCTCTATCTGAAAAGAACTCAAGCCAGCAAACCCCTGGGTTTGTAACAAAGCACTCATCTGCTTTAGAAGAGTCAATGCACAGGAAACAGTTCATTATTTCATTTACATTACACTCTAGTGGAATGTACCCCATCATCCGCTTAACAACGTGGTAATCTCTTAAGCACATTTAACTGAAAACAAATTGCATCTTCTACTTTTGGACAGGGAACTCTTTTAAGAGAATCAGCAATATTATGATCTCTGTAGTCTACCTCTCTGTATTAGCACTGAAAGACAGTAATACAAAATATTTGTTTAAATAAGCATATATGACAAAAGAAAGCTTGACTTTCTTTGATGAAGGACTGCAAAATACAGGTTTCTAATTACTTCTACAGTAATATTAAAAACGCATTTCTTTACTCAGCTTTATTTTCTCTCCTTTGGATGCAGTATGTGTTTTTTATTTATCTAACTCACCTCTGAATGTTTTATAAATCAGAAGCAAAATACTAACAGAACCATCATTAATACCTGCTCTTTCCTCCCCAACACACTTACAGACACATTCTAAGAAACTAGCTAAAAGATGCATAAAAAAATGTAGATATTACTAGATATTACCAGATATTTTGACTGATTACTTACATCATACTTTGCAATTCAGGTGTAAAACTTGTTGATTTTCTTCCAGTGCTTGAAGAGGCAATAGTTGACATCGGGCTTGCCACAGTGCTGCTCATCTGAGTAAATAAAGAAATAACAGCATTTAAGATACTTATGTTTCATTTTAAAGAGAACATATGTATGCTTTACACTAGATATTCAAAAGGGAAGAAAAGATTTAGGGGTAGGCTTTAATGCAAAGAATCTGCATGCAAAAAGAAGCCTATCTGAGATATTGGTGAAAACTTAAGGGAGTTGATGTTTACTGCAACTTAAATATCAGAAATGTGCTCTATTTTTAAAAATATCATCTGAGCAACCCATTTAGATGTACCCTAGGAGCACCACTGGAAAAGCACTGAGACAAAAACACTGGTATTCTGGATTACATGGTATTCCTAGACACCAGTATCTTGATACCCAGAACATCCTTTTCTACTCCTGCAGTATCCCAAGCACTAGTAAATCACATCCCCGCCATCTCTGCTGAGATTGAGGAGTAAAACAGAATCTCAGAAGCTGGATAAAACCAAATGAGCACTATGATCACATGCTTCCTTTCTAAACACCAGCTTTATGTACAATTATTACTTAAGTCTTCAAAACAGAACTGTGCTAGAAAGAGTGGGACCTGAACGTCATCATAGGACTTATATGACTAGAGGTACTATCTTTATACAGGATGTTTACGGCTTTCCTATACAAAATTCTCATTAAAAACTCCAAACCAAGACAGTTCTACCTCTTATTCTATGAATTAACGCATCTACATTTCCCTCTTTAATAAAAGCCAAGCCAAGTGCCTTTAAATAATTTAATTTATAAAAAGAACTTATTGAAACACTGAAAAAAATCAAAATTTATCTAATTTTGGAAAACTATCACCACAGAATAGGGATTTTCATTTCTCCCTTCAAGATTTTTTTTTAACAAAGACCTGCACACGTTATGTAAGCCCCCTGATAATACTTCTCCTCAATATATTCTCACTACATTTCTTCCTTTTCTAGATTGCTGCACACTAGTAACAGTTGAGTTTTATTGCTCATTTCTTGTACTATTAGTAGGACCAGTAGTAATGACAATGAAAACCATACGTTAAGATAGTTTGCTTTGCTGTAAGGCCTCCAAAGAGATCCTTCCTTTCTCCACTTTTATAAGATAGATTTCTTTTCTAAAACACAGTCTAAAAGTACATGACCAGATCTATATTAGATGCCATCAAAAGCATTGCAATCAATCGCAAATATTATGCTTTGCTTTAATAGAGCTTGTAATACTCTAAATACAAAGCGTAAAATAATTTCAAAAATGAACAAAAGAATAACTGTGTTGAAAGGCTAATGACATAACAGCATAAGGATGAATAGCAAAAATAAGAAGCTTATGCATTTAGATATAAGTTTACTTTTTTTATTAATGCTTTCAAGTAGATTTTCACAGACTCCCGTTCATCTTCAAGCAGATTCTAATTTAGGTCCCCATCCTGCAAGCACTTATGCACATGTGTAACTTTAATCACAAGTTTACTCCCACTGAAGTCTGATTTTAATCACTTAAGTAGTTACACACCAGGCTTAAGCGTTGGCAGGATCCTGCCACAATCAGCAGTTACCAAAGACTCACATAATGTAAACAGTCAAATTAGCAAGTTAAAAAACAAACAAACAAAAAAAAAGTAAAAAATATCTATAATATGAAGGAAGAGGATAGAGTATTTCTAGGAAAACTCTATTTACACATGGAAGGGAGTGAAGCAGAAGCTGCAATGGTACCCCCAATGGCCCAAAGACTGGGAAGTTTATGTGTTTTTTACTGTTCGCTATTTCACTGGGACCGATTACAATCCATTTTAGTAGCTATGTATGTTCAATATCACAGTATCAATATTCCTAAACTTAAATTAATAGACTGTAAAGTCTATATTTTACCCAGGCCCTAGAGAAAGTAGTTAGGGGAATGCCTCAGTTAATACTTTCTGAAACAGCTGTAGAAAAAGTCCTAAAACGTATCCATCACGTGTACTTTATAGTTTAAAAACTAATATACAAAGACTTAAGGTTTTAACAAGTTTGGCCTTTTTGGGGTTGGTTTATTTTTTTCCCCAACTAACTACATCATTTAAAGCATATGGCTTTTTTTTTTTTTAATCCAGGGGAAACATTTTGCTTTATCCATGGGGTTCTGTTCTGCTAATTTATGAAGCATTCTCCCCAAAAACATGGGACATAATTCCCTAGTTGCCCCCTCACAGCATAACATTTGGGATGCATGCATGTCCTATTCTGGAGTAAAGAGTTTTTAAGGTTCCTACCCTCCAAGTGGACAAAAACAGTTTAATTTAAAAAAGTTGGAGGGCTGTACATCTGTATAAGTACCAGCAGGTTTCAGAGTTGAAAGCTTATCAGCTACTGCTTCAACTAAAAACCTCGGTCTTCCTATTGCAACCAAATGATTTAACTTTCAAATCAAGCAGGTGTACAGCATTTTCTTGACATAAAAAACCAACAGCTTGTCAGGCTTCGTCAGACCCTTTACAATAATTACTTCCACAGCCCACGTTTTGTTTGATGGTTTAGATAATTAACTTCTTTACACATCAAAGTCCCATCGTCCTTATGTTCTATTTCCTTTCTTCCGGACATGAAAAAAAAAAAAAAGAAAAAATCATTCAAAAGCAGAAGCACTCTCAAATCAATTTTCTTCAATAAGTACAGCTAACATGGAACTGAAAAGCCTACTGTAATCTTCAATGGGTCAATATACTGTATTTGTTTTAGCTCCCAACTGAAATGCAGCTGTTTGCCATATTCTACAAAATGAATTCAGATGTTCAGATTAGGTCACAGATTATTTCAACATGCTGTATTTTAATCATAAACTTTAGCAAGAAGAAGATAACTTCTGATTAACACTATTTGGACTAGGAATTACGAGTTCCTATCCAAATAGGTCCAGCTTTTACAAATTCTTTTCCCATAAGCAAAATACTGCAATCAAATATATAATAGGAATAGATCTTAAAAGGTATATATAACTATTAACACAAGAATTTAAAAGCATCTACTGTAATCTCAATGTCTTTTACACTGAAAAGTCACCACAGAAAACAGTAATTGTTCCATATGAATCAGCGGGACAAGAGAGTTCTCTGTTGAGGGAAACAAATTCTGTCATTTCTTGTCAAGTTTAAGCCCATCCTTCTCACCAAAGTAAGATATCTTGGGCAGGTTTTCATTTCACAGCCGTCCTTCATACCCATAACCACCCCAAAAGCACCAGGCAATACTCACTCACATCAATGGTTGTCCAATAATATATCATCTGTACAACGCATCTATGTATTCATGATCAAATTGAGAGACTGCTTCTAAGACTTGAATTTAATATACAGGCTATACATCCAGTCCATAAGCGTAGAGCACCAAATTTCTGAGCTTTTTGATATCATTTGGGACATACATCAGCATTCTTAAAATATATACAAACACACACATAGTCAACACCTCCGTCTTTTGAAATTCTACTCAAATACTTTCACCAGTCACCACTGCCAAAATGTCACACAAGGATCTAAGAGAATGGTGCATCCAAACAGTCAGTACAGAACAGTCTTCCAATACATCTGTTCATTACTTGACCTAACCTCAATCAGGAAAAGTGAACATTAATATTACTACAGTTTTCACACAGACACACCCCAAAAAAAGACATAAGAAATCTGAACTGGGTGAGTTTATAACAGAAATGGAATCTCATACACCTGATATCTCTGTTACAGGCTAAAGAAGGTGCAGAATTAACAAAAAAAGAAGTGCCCCTACATAAATTTTTCTAATGCATTAGATAGAATAATAACATAGATAGAATAATGCATTAGAGTAGAATTTACTATTATGATGACTTAATTCAAAATTAATTTATCTAGTGTGGTTACTTCATCAGTCCTCTCCTCTTGCCTTTCATAAATACATTTTGCATATAACCTGAAATCATGCAAAAATTTAAAGACTGACATTTTCATTTATATAAACCCAAACAAAACAGGAAGGAAATAAAAGCCAAGATGACTATGAATTAACACAAAATTAAAATTAATGCTATAGTTTTCACACCCTCTACTTCAGAGTAATTAGATTAACAAGTCTGTTACCACTGAGTATTTTACTGCACGCATGGCCTCAGTGGCAGACTAGAGAGTGTAACAGTCTTCTAGGACTGGAGATGTAAGAACTTAATTAACTACAGGAAATAGAGATTTTTTTTTTGTTAGTGCACTTCTGCTAAAAAACAAAGACACAACTATAAACACTGTTGAACACATGCAAGACTGGATTTCTAAGTGTATACTCAAAATTAATTAAAAATAAAAAAGTTTAAAAAAACCAATAACCCACAAGCAAATACTGGAGTACATACATTGTTTCGCCGATCACCTACTCTCCCAGTAGCATGGAGTAACCGAAAATTAAAACATTAGAGTATTAAGTTCTTAAATTCTCCTGAACTGTTGAAGCAGGCTGGAAGTAGAAAAACTCTAAAACAGTCTCAGATAAATACACAGATAGCCTAGATTTTACAGCAAATTAATGATTCAAAATGTATAATGAAACTCCTTTATCATCCTCTAACCTGTTCAGGTCCAAAAAAAAATCAGCTTGTTTTATAACAGTTGCTTTGTTTATAGGCAACCAGAAAACTTCCATATTCCCTAAATGTGGCCTTTTTAAAAGCCAAGCAGATAAAGCAAAGGCACAAACTTTCAAGGAGCAGCCAGACCAAAGCCAGGATTAGAAGCAATCTGTGGGCAGGCATTGACACATCTGCATCAGGTCTGCACACAATAATATTGTTCAAAGCTAGGGATGCAATCTCAGAGCTTTCTTTCATTCTTTTAATTAATTAACAAAGTAGCACAAAGCGGAATGCATGCACTATTCATGCTAAGGATAACACATTACATCTGCTACTGCTGCTTCCATTTATTACCTGATAAACTAGATGCTTGTGATAGTTTTATTTTAAAGTGAACACCAGAAAGAAATAATTATCTTAGAGCTGTCAGTGCACAGCCCAGCTTTCACCACCCAGACAAATAAGTATCTCATCTTTAACCATGACACTCTTTCTTGGAATGAAAGATGCTTGGAAAGCCCACACAAAATAAGGAATACAGCTGAGCATCACTTACGAGGCAACTCAGCCAGTCCTTCCCATTTAGAAGTTAAAGAAGAAACATGCCTGTCTGGTAACAAAGGGTAAACCAAATTTTCAAATTCATGTAAGCATAGATTTTGGTCCAAAGAATAAAATGCATCTTACTGATTTAATCTTTAAAACTGTCCTGGTTTCACATCCCTGGAGATAAAATAATCCCTAATGTTCATTTCTACTTCTCATAAGAAGGTATCTTTGTGCATTAATGTTACCAAAGACCTTAAATGAAAGCAGTAAATGAGCACAAGTCACTGAGTTTGCAGGGGAAAAAAGTCACTAACCAACTACAGACTAAAGCACAACCTTCTGCCTCCATTCTGCATAATAACCACTGTATTTTACTTAAAATTACTCTGCATATCCTCATGTTTTAGGCTATTATTTGTCCACCCATGAGTTAGACGTGACAGTTATTTAAGCCTCTTCTGAAACAGACCACAGAACGGTCTGGACTACTGAAAGAATATTAATACACAGATGTAACTATTTTATTTGAGATTGAGAAACATACAGCATAACGTTACACAAGGGGTACGCCTCCACATCTGGAGATGTTTACAAACACTTCTCAGAGTTTCTAACTCCAGTCTAATCAGAGCTCTGTCCTTCCCCAGAAGTGATTTATTTCTTTTTAACCAAGAAAACAGGGAAAAGGAATCTAACATATAGGCTCATCTCCCTCTGAACCAAATGTGCAGCACTTTTTGCAGAAACCCACACCACATTTGGCAGTTAATGGCACTGCAAATCAAGAACCAATGACTTTTTTCTTCCTTCTTAAAAATGCTTTAACAAAACAGCGTAGACAACCTGTAACTAAGTGCAAAGTTTCCACAGCTTCTCAAATCTGGCTCCTGTAACCATAAGCTCGTTTGGACCAGCAATTACTCTAGTAGTATTCTGAATCTTCCATACCATTAATTTAATAATTGTATAGACATGCAATTTAGTGACCAGGACCTTGCTGCAGTAACCACTGACAGTTTTTGGTGAAGGAAATATAAGGTGTGCTTGAGAGTCCTGTGATAAAATATGGCTTCAAATCATTAGGAACTTACATACTCAATTCCAGCATGCATAGATGAACAGACCCCAGCCTGTAACTTACTCAATATTTTGCTTTTTCCTGAAGAGTAAAACATTCCTACATGAATATGCAGATGTCAGGTTAGTTCCGCCAGTACGCTCTACTGCCCATCTGCCAACAAAACAACCCATTTTAGCCATCATAGTTCCCATTTACCTTTAATTCCATTTAAAGTAACTTAAAATTTAAGGTTTCACTAATGCAGCTGTACTCTCTGTAGAGCACAACCAAGTCTACCCCCTTCTTGCCAACAGCTTTAAGCTGTACTTTCCTGGGTATAATTTCTCCCTAGACTTTCACCTGCCTTCATCTATTCAACTTCTTTCAAGATGGTATCATCTTCCCAACCTACCATGATTACATCAATCCTCTTTCTTTCATGTCACCCTGAGCTGTGTTTAGTTCCTTATTTGAAACACAATTAAAATAATTTCATAATACAGTCCCACTCTGACCTTAACTGAACATTCTGTGATATCAAGAATTTCACACTTTGCCCCTAAGGCATGCTTTTGCCCTTAAGTTAGGGCATCAATGTATGTATCACAAATTTCTAATCAAGAATGATTAGCTAAATACATAGCTGAGATTATAACAATTTTCTCCAATTTTTGTTGTTGTTGTTCCTCCCCTTTCCATAAGGATTGCTTGCCACCAAAAGTCTAAATCCTTTAGAGCAGAAAATGCTTCATTGTTTATTTACACAACACCTAGCACAAAGGAAACTACAGGAAACAGACAGACACAGCTTTAATACAAATTACAACCATGCAAATTACTTCTTAAGAAACAGACCCAGCAGTAAGTCAGTAACATTCAGGACACCAACCCCTTGCAGAGATCGCATAGTCACAGACGGTGTCCAACAGGTTTCTGCTAAAATGTATTCTTGTTTATTTGAAAATACACATTTTTCTTCACTATTTAAGCACAAGATTTTTAAAAGCATTTAACACTGCTGCATTGATAATTCTTAGGATTTACCTGCGAGACCTTAGCAAAAATTAGGCCAATACCTCGGTGCTTCAGATCACCTCTTCCAGACAAGCTCCTGGCCTCTTTTTACCAGTACTGTTACTTTTAGTACAACAGTTTGAGGAGCTGTGTGAACTAGAAACTTTGCAGTTGACTCTGTGAAATGTCTGATTGTAATCAAATATAACTCTTCAAACGTATGCAAAATACAAGGGTAGAGAAAAGCCAAAGATTATTTATAAATAGAAATTTATTCTGCATTAGCTTGCAAATGAACATGTACTAAGATTACTTCAGATGATTTTATGTAGCACTACGAATGCCAAGTATCTGAAACACAGATTACAGATCTAATCAATATCATTCTCAGTACCTTTGGCATGCACTTTTCTGATCAGCTCCAGATAAGTTCGTAACTGAGTCAGTAATGCCTGGTTCCATGAGAACATGGGCCTAACTAGTTTCCTTTTCTTTACATACTTTATATATCTACATATTTGGATATTTCACAACAGCAACCTGAGCATTAACTCAATTAGTTTCTATGGTATAATTACACTGCTTAGGTTCGGCCTCATGCCTTAAAACACCTTTGCAATAATGGCCCAGAAAGACACTGGTCTCACTGCTTGAGGGCATCCCAGCAGAACAGCAATAACAACACGAACAACGTTCACTGTTGCTCTAGAGTATTATATGTAAGTAATTCTTAAAAACATTTGTAGCTTACTAAATTACAGCTTGCTCATACTGACAATTTACTAATTGACTAATCAAACTCTATTCTACATTACTGAGAATTGAGCCCACAAGAGTAATTCAGTTGGTTCTGACGCTCAGAGGCTCAACAAATAATCTAAAGGCTACTGAATCCTGTTAAACCTTAAGAAACGTTCTCAAGTCCATACATTTGAAAAATCACAAGTACAATGCTTGCAGAGCACAGAAGTAATTCTTGTTTACTTCTGAGAGACATGGCTGAGATTTTCCCTCCTGTCTTTTAAATGTATTCTGGTTAGACCTCAAGCTTTTCTTCACAACCATCACGGCTAAGGTTTTCTTTATCTAAATGAGACCTAACACTTTCACAAGACTCACAGAAATGGGGCTTCCAAGAAACCATAAATGAACACTGCTACAGCTGGAAACACTACTTTTAACATCAGCATTCCCATCTATACAGCAACAATATGCAGGACAAAAAGAAGCAAAATAAAATGAAATCTTATTTGCATATTAGTAACATGCAAATATGAGCCTGTGCAAAGTCCAAAATTAACAGAAAGGCTGACGCTGCCTTCCATGACACTTGGATCTGGCCAACAGTGAAGAAAAATCTGCAAAATGGGAGAAAAGGAGGGTGCACTGCACCCTGCCAAGTAAGGTAGCACTGGCACCCTTAAGCCAAAGGGAAAGAGAGGCCTGTACAAAGAAAGAGACTGACGTGGGAGTTAAATCAAATACTTCAAAAGAAAATTTAAGCATATCACCAACAGCACTGCAAACTTTGAAACAGATTCACTCTTCGGAAATGAAAGGTCTCAGAAAAATCATTAATACTAATGCCATACAGCAAACCCGGTTGTCTGAAATGTCAGGTTCTTACCTCCCCTTCAGTACACGGTAATAAATATTTTGCATGTATATTGTGCTTTGTATTCATAGACAGCAAAACATTCATTTGTATACTTTCTAGGAACTTACAAGCAGTTGCTAGGTACATAGGAAGTACAAAAATGTAGCTAGTAAGTTGCAAAACCACTTAAACCCTATACAGAGTATTCTTCCAGACGAGGTGTTATTCCTAAATTTTTAGCATTTACCAGTAATTTCTGTAAGAACCGGTAACTTCTATAAGGAAAACTACAAGATCCCTATTAATAAACCAGAGAAAAATAACAAAATTTTCACAGCATCAGAGCAACAAGAAACTAGTAACGCCCAACAGCACATGGCACACTGCAGGCCAAAGCCTGGCCTCTGCCACACAATTTTAAGCCTAAAAACACCTTCAAGACGAGTTGTGAGCAAACGCCACAACCAGGGCAGGGTCCAACATGTGCAACAGCACCGCAGGCCACCAGCAAACTGTGATGGTAAAAGCTGCTCGCTGAGGCCTACCAGCAGCAAGTAAACCCCAGGTCTGAAGCCTCCACCCCAAATCCAAGGGTTTGGGGGATGCAGAGCAGGGATGGGGTTGGTGGCCGGGCCTCTTCCCAGCACCTCTGCTTCCACCCCAGAGCTGATGGTTTTGAGCCCCTTCACTGGCCACATACAGCCAGAGCAGCGCCTTTTTGCAGGCTGCTGCTCACATCTGGCCAGCAAAAGCGAATACAGAACCCAAAAGCAAAGCTACAACCGCCGATGGAGTGAGCAGAAGCTCCCGCAGGCGG
>JAOQGH010000023.1:110074837-110095802 GCA_025769975.1 Gallinago jamesoni | reverse complement strand
AAACTGGGACCCAGTCAAACTGCTGGTGGGTGCTTGTCCAGCCTGGGTGGGCTCCTGGCTGAGCTTTGCAGGGGCCATCGCTGACTGACTGGAAGCCGCGAGGTTAAGCTTTCTAAAGGCCCAAAGAAACCAAAAATTAGCAGCCCGGCTAAGACAGCCTAACACCACCACCACCACCACTAATTGCCTGACTCACGCAAAAGCTCACCCCCGGGCACGGATGGATGATGAGGAGGAGGAGGAGAAGGCTGAGATGTGCAGGGGAGGGAGGAAGGAAGGAGGAGGGGAAGGGAGGAAGGTAGGTAGGAGCAGCCTGGCTCGGTGGTGCCCAGTCCCCCCCCACCCCCCGTGTGCGGCTACCCGAAAGGGGAAAGCGAGGGGGCAAGAACTGAACCTCGTCCCTTCCCCTCCACGCACTGCCTGGGCCGAGGCAAGAAACGAGGGGGACCAAAACCGGCGGCCGCTCTCCCTCCTTCCCCCGCCCCAGCCCCGCCGCCTCCTCCTCCTCCACTACCACAGCAGCGGCGGCGGCTGAGGCGCGCACACACTGGGAGAGAAGGTTGGGAGTAGGGGGGGAAGGGAGGGGGTGGTAAAATGGCGCCGCCCGCGGGAAGGAGGGGCCGGTTCCGCCACACACCGGCCGCGGCCCGCCGCCGCCTCCATCTGCTGTGTGGCAGCCGCGGCGGCCTCCCAGGGCGAGGGGCGGAGCCGGGCTGAGGCGGGGCCGGCCGCCGCTTCCTCCCCGCCGCCGCCGTTCCCTTCACGGCCAGCCGCCGCCGCGTTCTCGCCGGCCCGCCTTCTGCAGGTGCTGCCTGGCGGCTGAGGGGAGAGCTCGGGCGGCCATGGCCCACCCTCTACCCTCTCATTGCCCATGGCGGTAAGAGGCGTCGGGGTAGCCCCGAGCGCTCAAAAGCTGGGAGAGGAGGCTGTGGGACACAGAGGGGGAGAATGTGTGTGCTTACACAGGTGTCGGGCCTCATCGCGCCCTCGTCTCTGCAGCTACAGCGCTATGGAGGTATTTGAAAATAGTGCAGTGTCTTCACCTCATAAGGACCTATGTTATAGTACATTGTATCAGAAAGAGTGTGGCCAGAAGGGCTAGGGAGGCGATTGTCCTCCTGCACAGGGCACTGGTGAGCTCCCACCTCCAGGGCTGTGTCCAGTTTTGGGCCCCTCACGACAAGAAAGACATTGAGGGGCTGGAGCGGGTCCAGAGAAGGGCAATGGAGCTGGTGAGGGGTCTGGAGAAGAAGTCTTGTGAGGAGTGATTGAGGGAGCTGGGGGTGTTCAGCCTGGAGAAAAGGAGGCTGAGGAGAGACCTCCTCACTCTCTGCAACTCCCTGAAAGGAGGGTGTAGCCAGGGGGGGAAGTCACCCAAGCAACAAGTAATAGCACAAAAGGAAATGGCCTCAAGTTGCATCAGGGGAATTTTAGATTGGATATTAGGAAAAATTTCTTCACTGAAAGGGTTATCAAACATTAAAACACGCTGTCTAGGGAAGTGGTGGAGTCCCCATCCCTGGAGGTAATTAAAAGACATGCAGATGTGGTGCTGAGGGACATGGTTTAGTGGTGGACTTGGCGGTGCTGAGTTAACAGTTGAACTCGATGATCTTAAAGGTCTCTTCCAACATAAGCAATTCTATGATAGGTTTTTGCCCTTGGAAATACCAGTGGATCCTTCCTTCAACATAGCAAGTTGTACTACTTCAACCACACCAGGGTGGTATCAAGGTGGTTAAATATGTATCATATATAAGCAGTGTCTATGTTTTCCCTCTCTTTCCTGGCAATGGTGGCTTTCCTCTTCCCGTCTCCTATCAGCTCAACAGGATGATGGAGATGGGCACAACTAGGCGAGCTGGAGTATTTAACCTACCTTTCCTTTCTTCTTTTAACCTTTTCTTTCTTCAATACCTTCTAATTGTAGTTTTTTGTGAGTTCGGGTTGGTCATTTCACTCATCTGCCAAGTTTGTCAGGAGAGAGACTGACACGTACTATGATATAAACTGGAATAAATAAATGTGACCAGTAGAGCTAAATGGAGTAACTCTTAGTGCTTTCTTCACCACATATGCAAAAGTTTTGCTTTTCTCGAAGGTTTGTGGGGTATATAACTTCCAAAGTTATGGTCTGTCTTTTGCTTTGCCTTTCTCAGTCCATCTTTCATTCAAATTCCTGCCTTCACACTGAACAGTAGCCATATTATTTCTACTACAATTCATTCTAGGAAACTGACAGCTTAGAGACTTCGTAATTTTATGTACATCATAGCATTTTACTTCCCTTTTTTTTGAGGGATAAGAAAAGGAGGCAGGAGGAAGCTCTGGAAAGCACTGCAGTGTAGTCTGGGAGACCATCAGCTTATTTGAAATTAATCTTATTTTCAGCCTTTTCCCTTTAGCTTCTTTCTGTTGTCCTTAAATTTTTCTTCTTTTTTTTTTGTCTACCATTCACTCCCGTCCTTCTTACTACTGTGTATAAACACACATATCAGTCCCTCCTGCGTTTCCACCTCCCACATCAGCTGCAGAAAGACGAGGCGATTCTGCTGAGCGCTGCCACCCTCTCTCCCTTCTGCTGTCGCTGATGATTCTGAAGGCAAAGCCGATACCAGCCCAAGTACTGACAGCAAGAGGGCAAAACACCAAACAGCTAAAATAATCTCCTAGAGAATAAGGGGCCTCATGCTGCTGATTCTTGCATGCACGGCAAGGTCTAGTCATTGCTAGAGGAGGATGGCCTGATTTAGTCCTTCCTGTTACACATTTTGAAACACCTGGGCAACCCCGGCCGAAGCAGGGTTATTGATAAGTATTTTCTTGGCCAAAAAAGAGACTCAAAGCATTTTGTCAGGTTATGAAAGGTACTGCAGCCTTCCTTGAGGCGACTCAAAGTTTTTAGCCAAATTCTGTGGTTTGCCAAAAGCTTATGTTAAACTGAGGAAGACAAGGCAGCACATTGCTGAAATTTCTGTGATATGTACCGTGCATATCTTTACATATATCAGAACTGGTAGGACGTACTAAAAGGAAAACATAGAAAATAGAGACATTACTATGCCAATTCCATATGGTAATTTTAATTAGGCATTATATAAACTGGGATAATATGGTTGAGCATGTCGAATGCGAATTACATAATTTCCAGGAGTTTGAATAGAGGCAGCGTGACTGGGTGAGGTGCCTGAAAAAGCACCAAGAGAACATTTTCTGACAAATTATGTTGCCGTGCACAACCCTTTATCCCGCAGTGAGAGGTTACTGGTTCAGAAGTGATTGAAGCCAGCACCTGATGATGAGCTGGGCTGATGAAAGAACATTCCCTCTGTTGTCGCTTCTGTAGGTGATAACTCCTGGCAGAGTAATTGAGCGAGACAGATACTTAATGGCTATGGAATCTTAAATCTATACCAAAAAATTTACTCAAAGACAGGAGGAAAGAGGACAGGAGCACAATGTCCGCTCTAGTACTGTGCGTCATTGTCAGTAACAGTGCGTTGAACACTCCCTACTCGAGTCTGAAATTTTACTGTACTTCACAGAGGGGGAAAAAAAAAAACGAGCAAGTTTTTGTTATACAAAACCAAAAAAGGGCACATAGAAAATAATTTTCCTTTTTCTGGTCACCTTTCAGATTGTAAGGTCATTATAAACTGTCTCAGCATTTTTAGAAACTGGAGTCTGCTCAAATCGTAATGCTTACAAAGTTTCACTTTGAATAGGCCTGATTTTCTCTGTCATTTGTTTTCACTTTTTATTTCTCTGCAGAACATAAAAAGTCAGAAAAAGATTTTATTTTCCCCTACATAGCATATAATTTACATCAATCATCCCAGGAGGTCAGTACCACTGGGGTGTCATTTAAATACAATGAATATAAAGTAATGAAGCTCTTGCTGGAGTGGATGGCCACAATTCTCAGAGAAAGAGAGAGAGAGAGAGAGTTTCCAAAGCATGTGGAGAAAACACAACGGGAGACCGAGTGAATTCATCACACCACAAAAATGTCTCCATCCTGTCGACAAAGTCATTAAAGGAAAATGAACCATTGTTACTCTAGACGCTTGCATTCCTTTGGCATAATAACCTCAGTATAGAAGCATTGGTGCAAAGAGAATTTGCACACACAAGAGAAAAAAAAATTAATCCATTAAAAAATAAAAGAAAGTATCTAGATTATGTAATGAAAGAAATCCTCCATGCTCCAAAGAAGAGACAGAGCCTCTGCAGAAGCCACAACTAATAAGGAACCATACGCAGCGGTAAAGGGCAGTTTCTTTTCCCCCTACCAACAAGTCAAACTAAATGCCAACATGGACAGTTCTTTTCAGATAACCCACAAATGATGTTCTCCTTTAATTACAAAAATGTTTCTACCCTTGGCTGATCCATAGCCATCCTGGGTTTTAAGATCTCTTGTTGAGATTTCCCCTGTACCATTTCCCTTTTCATATTCATTTACTTCAAATAATTTTTGTCAGACTCCATTAAAGCAATCTGTGAGGAATGCAGGGATTAGAAGGGTTTGCTCTGTTGAGTTTTATTTCATTCTTTGGCAAAGGTTGTCCAAATAAGAGAAAGTGTCACATGCATACAGCAAATCATAGCATATACCAGTTTCAGAAAATAGGTTGTACTTCTGCGATCTCCCTCAAGGAAATGCCACTTTAAAGCAAACCTCTGATGAAAAAGGTAGCATTAGAAAGCTGCAGCAGAAATCCCTCCCTTTATTATGAATTTTTCCATGGTATGACAAAGTCCTGTTTGCTGTACTAATTAAAACAGAAACATGCTAATTAAATTATCAACTTTATTGTCAAAACCATGTAGGAATAGAATACATAGAAATACATAGATTACATTGATTTTGATTTTTTTTAATACAAAAGGACTACATAGGTTTAAGCAAATACTGAAGGGGAAATCTGTCCTTTATTTTTTTTTAGCAACTGCACTGGAACAGGGAGCCTACTGAAAAATGAGCCGAGTGCTACTGAGGAAACACATGCCAGCAAACACCAAATCATACCTGTTAATTGCAACTAATGCGCTTGTAGACAACAGCAAGCATGCTATTTATCCATCATTTACAGCCACTGCAGTGTAGGGAAGTGAATTGCTTTGCTGGCAAGTGTCCCAATTAATTGGGCGTGCTATTTATTAGGGTGCTGATTAAAGCGTCCTCTGCAATATAATAGTCGAGTATAAAGTTGCCAACTCTTATTCACTCCTGGCTCATAGGGATGAAAGCGGGAGAGTAGACTAGCACGATATGAAAATAATGATGCATTCTGTGCCAAAATGGATTTGAGGCAATTCCAGTGCCTGGAAATTAAAGACCTGGAGAAACAGAATTAGGAAGCATCGTGATCTTAAAGAGAGAAGTTTGTCTTGTGTAATCCGGTTGTGACCAAGAGCTTCAATCTGTAATAGTCATTTTGCAGATGTATGAGCACTCCTCTCAGAAGCCAACTCCATAGGCACACCCTTAAGGAAGCAGCACACAAATTAAGTAGAAAATATGATAAAAGCAGAGTTTTGTTTCTGCCTGATCCAAGTCAATTCACTTGAAGAAAAACTCCTGGAGGTGTCCTTTTCTCAGCCACCTGCTCCTTCAGCCTCTTCAATGAACTGCCCTAACTGAGATTAGAGTTTAAATAAGGCTCGTTTGTTATATGCTACTCAAAACCATGGTTTCCACAAACGAGGCTGGGAGTTTCCACATACAATCAAGGAAACTTATGCTAATAGTTGTATATATTATCTGAAGTAATGCTTGAGGTTTGATCTCAACCAAGATAACCACCAGAGCAAAACCAAAATCATGATTTGTACCAGCAGAGAATTTTTTGGTCTTGGATCATTCTTAACTTACCTTGTCAGCACTGATGCAAGACCTGGAGAGAAGGGCCATCGGGCCGTGGTTATTAATGAACTTACAAACCTGCTTTTCCTTTTGTTCCCACCTACTTCCTACAATGGTCACAGCATTTTGGCAACATCCTGCATTGCGCCTCTATAGCTGGAGATAGTCAAAGATGACCTCTATGATTAGAGAGCTCCAGCTGAAGTCTTAGTGCAGAGTTGTTCTTATGAAGCTGACTGTGCCCCAAAACCATGCAGCTCTGAAAAGATGTGCTAGATGTTCTGCTCACCTAAAAATGAGAGCGATAAAGAGGAGGCAAAGCTCAAATTCTCCCAAGCAAGGGAAAAAGCCAAGATTAGTAGCCAGAAACTCCTCTAGCAAGGGGGCAAGAAGCAGCTTTAGCTAAATATTGTCCATATGGATCTCAACTCGGTGAAGCAAACCATCAAGAGAGATTCGTCACCCGTGTAACCACACCTGCCCACTGCTCTTGCTCTCCTGCCTGCCACCATTTAACTGCAATCACCATACTGCACAAAATGCAACCACAGTAGCTTAACCATGGCTTAACCAAAAGCACAATGATTACTCTAATACTACTATATATTCTGGCAACCACAATATCAGGAGTCAATGTCAGGTGCAGTCACACCAAAGTCAGGTGTCTGTGCGTGGACTGTGTTTAGGTTGACCCAGTCAATGTGGTCAGTGCAGGCAAGAGACCAATTCACTTCATCCCAAAGTAGACACCTACCTCTGGCCATGGACTTGGTCTCCAGAAGCCGCTGACTGCACTTACCAGGGCTGAGTTTAGTTACCTGTGTGAAGTTATCTGGGCTGTGCCATCTGGCTTCCATCTGCCTTTCCAAAGAGGAAAGGGCCTCAAGTAGGTCCCGACTCGTGCTAGCCCCGTGGCGATTTCTTAGGTAGCCCAAGGCACCTGTAACAGAATTACAGAATCATCACAGATGGCAGGAGAGGCTTAATTTTAGGCAAATGAATTGAGCCTTAGATTCCCTATTGGGTATAATGGGAAGTTAAGCAGCTAGCTTAAATGTGAACATTGACATTGTCGACAACCAAATTTTGGTGTCTGAACCTGGAACTCAGCCTCACTCCAGCTGTCATTTGTCCAAGGAAAATAACATGGATATGTAGTTACTGTTTACTTGTATTAGATATACAAATTGGAGTATTATGTTGCCTGTGGAAAATTTGCAGGTTTCGGAATCCTCCTGTATCCTTAACAAAAATACATCTGGGGTCATTTTGCCAGGGAGAGCAGGTGGGATCCTCAGGTTAAACATTTCCAAATTACACATTTAGGTTATTATGGACTCCAGTTACAAGCCTTTGAAAGATAAGTGAGAATTAGCCAGAACACCGAGCTTTCCTCCGCAGAGGAAATATAGACAGAGGATATATGAGTTCTTTCTGGATTGCATATTAATATAATGAAAGTTTCCCGAACTAGTCCATTCAAAACAGTAATTTCTTGAAATGTCGGAATAGTGCCAGGAATTTGCATCAAATTACTCCTGGCCTGCAGAATAAATAACATTAGCCACAGGTTGTTAAGGGTTTAATTTCCTCAGTGTCCTGAAACAAATTCATGTTATTTGACCGTGCAGAGCAGGTAGAACGCTGAGTTTATGGTTCCCCAAAACTTTTTATCCCTTAACACGGGTGCCTGGTGGTGGTAATCTATGTACATTAGATATCAGATAGAAAATGTATCAGAGAAGCTTTTTTTTTTTTCTCTGAATAAATGTTTAAATATTTAGGGCCAAATTCCATTGCTAAACATATGAACACAGCTCTCTTTGAGTTCATTGGAGTTGTGCGTGTGTATCTAAGAGCAGAACTTGGCCCTTACATTTTAGATTTTAGCACTGAGTTTCCAGTGTAAAAAAAAACAAACGTGTGATCTGTAACACGCAGGAAAGCAGTAAGACCTCGTTTTAAAGGAAGGGTGCAATTACATGTTGCTGTCTTTCTTTTGGATAAGAAGCACTGACTTCAGCAGAGCTCCTGCGAATATTCTTACCTCTTCTCTAGACAGTCTTCCTTTTGTATAAGGTGCTCCTCTGGCAGCTTTGGTCATTTCTGTAGCTGGGAAACACAGCAGGAGACTTTTTTATTTCTTTGCTAGTTCTCTCCAGTTTCCATTCTGCCAGTTTCAACTTAACATCATGATGGAAAATACAGAAGCATTTTAAAATACTCTTAGACTAACGAGTTAGATACATTTTTTTAAATTGTGAAAAAGTTAAGATGCTGATTTTAAACTATGGGCAATGTGTTCAGATGAGCCAGAGGACTTATCCACTCACCTCTTCCAGTGAAGAATATTACAACTGGGATCAGCTAAAACATTTTTACTGGGAATTGCTACAGAGTGCCAATACAAAACTCTTGAATCTGGAACGGTTCTTTCCCTATTCTTTCCCTAATCAGGGTTTTTATCCCTCTGTAACAAAGTATTTGTAAAGTATCTAGATTCTTGAGTGTCCATTTTGTTATTGCATTCACCTAACATCCAGGGCTCGGAAAGACAAGGAACGACTGCACGGTACTTGTGCAATAGCATGTGAATGCCATAGGACATGCAGTCTGATAGAAATCTGAACTGATGCCAAAAAAAAAAAAAAAAGAGACAATGCCCCCCTGAAAATATAAAAATCCCCCAAGTATAAGTGTAGTGATTGACCACTGAAATTTCTCCAGGGCTTCAAAATTCCTCAAAAATTACTATCCCCCATCTAATATAGCTCCGGATTTTCGCATTATCAAAAAATACTCTGACTGTTATCAACTCTGTGAGCGTACTGAACAGTTCATATATTTTAGTGGGGTTTGTGAAAGTCAGGTTCTCGTTGGGGATTAAAGTTTTTGAGGGATGGAAGGCTTTTGGAAGATTTCTTATGAAGTTCCCGGTCTACCTTAGATCCTTTTTCTGTGGTAATATGGTAACGCTAATGGCATCCAGCACAGCAGAGAAAGATCTTGTGCAGTTTTAAAGTTTTACAGATGCAATTGTAAGTGAGAGTGAGCTGCTACCTTCCTTCAGGCTTTAAAATCCTGCACAGATAGATAGATAGACAGACAGATAGATTAAGCATTCGTCCTTCTAAAAAGGTTGTCCCGTTTGTGGCCAAAATAGTATTTTATGGCATTCATTGCAAAGGTCAACTAGAAGTTCTTCTGTACAAAATAGCATCTTCTTTTTCAGTTTGAAAATGACTTCTACTTCAGTTTCCTTCCTCATATACTAGACTATTCTTTGTGCAATTGCAAAAATAAATGCCACAGGAAAAAAACACTTCTATTACAATCCACTTCTTTCATGATGCTTCCCTGGAGCTGGTCAATTAATAACGAACATCTAAGCAGTAGAGATACCAGTAGAGGTCCAGTCTGGTTTGGCAATTTAGTTTCTTGCTCATTTTCAAGTAAGAGCATGGAAAAATATATAGCATATGAAGGGGCTGAAAAATTCAGTGTTAAGCATTATGTCATCAACTTCATGCAATGAGAGTCTTGATTACTTGCTTATAACATGGGTATTTTCTTCCTCTAACTACTATCAAATTCAACTTTTCTTTAAATCAGACTCCATAGTCTTAAAAATCATCCATTTCTTGCAATTGGCTTGTAGCCTTGAATCCTGTATTTATGTAGGTGGTGACAATGTATTAAAAATCCTGTTCATCATCTGACATCCTGCAAGCGTCGGTCGGCACAGAGAGTCTCAGTCCACGCTGGGGCTGCAGACTTTGTGCTATCCCAGGTTTAGGGAATTGTGCCTTTTATAGCGTCGATATTTCAGTAGGTCTGCACCTACCCCAGACAAATGACGTGGTTTTGACAATTGCTGTCAAAATTCCCGCCCACTCTCTGCACATCTTGGGGCAGTGTTGAAAACAACTGCTTTTACAATGTGGACAAAGTCAGCTGAGTCCAACACCTATCGTAACAAATTCTCCTGTACGCTCAGAGGCAAATCCTGTTTGCCTTATTCAGGCGAGTTGTCCCGTGAGCCCTCAATGAGCCATGATTTGCGACAGTGAGCACTGACCTTGTCCACACCTCTGAGGCAACCATTGCTACTACTCCTTGAGTGGATCTGAGGGTGGAAAACTGTTTTTGACACCCCTCATCAAAACCAGATCATTTTTCTAGCGAAGGCAAAGCCCCAGTGACATTACGTAGCGTATGTGCTGAAGTACAATGGGGTGAGTTAAGGACATGGGATCATCACTCAGAGAGGCACTTGTTTTAAATTCAGAATTCTCTCATAGGTAGAATAGAATTTACTAGAGGTTGTATTGATAGTTTCACATACGATAGTCTAAAGAAAATAAGCACGCATATGGCATGCATCTATGAAATTAGGTAGATGTAATAGGTATTAATAGCCCAGTTCTCCTCTCACACCACTGTAAATTAAGGATGGGTACCACTGAAGGCCACCGAGTTATTTATGTATAAGAAGCACCTTAATATTTCTGAAAATGTGGTGTACAAACACTTACTAAAGTTCCTTCTTCTCACTTAATTCTCATGATTGCCTTAAAAAATTCTGTCTCCGGTGCATAACACAGGGAGAGGAAGAGGAGCGGGGAAGGAGTGCAATGACAGGAGCACAGGATGGGCAGCCAGGAGGAGAAACTCGCCTGTCTCATCCTCATTTACTCAGAGATACAGAGCAAACAGCTTGCAGACTTACTAAACATTTTGAACACACTGAAAGCTCTCTGTTTGTTTCGGATGTGTAAAATGCCATAACTTGCCAGTAAACGCAGTGAGGCATGCAAGTGCCTGCATGAAGATAACATATTAGTTACAAGAATTATAATTGTCCTATCATTATCTTTTCTTTCTTTCCTGAATCGGAGTGAATGTGCCATAATCTAGCAGGAATCTCATGATAATGTCAGAAATGGCTTTTTTTTACTTTTTTTTTACAGAGCTGCCAACTGTCTATTTTAGACATAACATCACCCTTTACTGTAGCCTTCCACATAAAAGCAACACGAACAGTAACGTCTCTAAGCAAGCATGAATGATTGGCTTGCAGATTCTTTACCAAAAAGGGAGTTTATTTACTCCAGACAGGTCATAAATTTCCTTAGAAAAACTATCAGTGGTAATCTACATGTGGTGTTTAGTAAATACAGCGTTCCTCTGATTCCCTCAGTCCATGTTCTTCAATTGTCAAAAACAGTGGAAGACAGTTTTCTCATGCCTAAAAATACAAAATATTATAGCTCTTTAAAATGGAGTGGAAACGAAGAGCTGAAAGACTTTAAATATTCTTCAGCGAGATGGGCATTTAGATGTGGAAATATGAAAGACTAAGGAGAGTAACCTGAAGTAGCAAATTACCTAAAGGCTTGCCTCTTCTTCTCGTAGGTGAAATAGCACCTTATTCCATGAAGGCACCCATTGAAATCAGAGGAGCTGCAGACAGAATAAGGCTTTTCTGTCTTTCTTACCAAGGGCGGGGGGGGGGGGGGGGGAAGAGAAAGTGGGGGGGATCTGCCTTTTCATGTAACGGGCTTTTATCTGCTTCAAAATCACACTAACCTCAGGGTGCCAAGCACAGTCTGTTTGAAAACATTCCAAGGATGGAAAGAGCTGCTCTATCCTCTCCACTACAAAGGGAAGCTTGGTGGGAATAAGAGCTGCTGTGGGCTTCCAAGAAAGGTTTTATGTCTGTCTTGCCCCCTTCTGAGGACCTCTGACTAGTTCCTCCTGGATATTTCCAGGTTATGTCTTTCTTCTTATGCTTAAATTTGGAAAACCATTGAGTGACTGCCTTCACGATGAGTTTTGCCATGAAAGGCCAGAAGGATTTCTCCCTCGCTTTTTTCCCTGCATTTAATAAATTATCTAAATATTTATAAGATAGACTAGAATAACAGGTTTTGGTATTACATCACATAAGCTTCTAATATTATAATACTCCTAACATTCCGAGGTCAGGGAATCATATTCACATTTGAGTGTCTAATGTTAATGGCGAAGATTTTAATTACTCTCCTTCCTAGGGCCTGACCAGCATTTGAAACAAATAGTTTAAAACTTATCATGCTTATCATAAATGAATTATGAAGTGTGTTATGAAATAAATGTCCAGAACTTGTACATGACTATTTTTTCTTTTCTGTCACTTCAAAACAGACTATTTAAAAAAAATCTGTAGAGAATTTTGATTTCTGAACTGAGAGTGTAAGCCAGATTTCAGCCTGGAAGGAATTTTTATGGCTGAATTATAGACTTCTAAAAGACACAATTTAAAACTGAACTGCTGACAGTCATTCTGATCATATTTTATAAGCTACTATTAACCAGGATGAGACCTTAAAGGAGGAATAGATCCCATATCTGTCTGCTGACTCCAGGGTTTCTTAAGCTTTCCTCTAAAACATCTAGTGCAGCCTACTGTCAGGGAGAATATTGGTCAGACTGGGCTGACAACAGATCCAATCCAGTCCAGCAAGCCCAGTGCTGCTACAGAGGCTTTGCAAAATTTAGCTGCCAACTCCTCTATCTATACTGAGCAGGCGCAAGAAAAACCTCAACAATTTTCAGCAACTTCTAACTCAGCCAAGTTCGGGTGGATCCTTTTGGTCAAGGGCAACAAAAGGAACTTATCTGATTTTCCCTCCTTATTCGTCTCCTCCTTAGTAAAACTTCCCAGCCTGGCTTTGAAATAGATATTGGGATGATTCTAAGAAATTTCAAACTGTTGTGAAACAATGTGTTTTCTCTTAATGCCGATCTTAGAAGCAGCAGAAGGATTTCTGCTGGAAGTTTCCAAAAAATTCAGCTTGAGGCAGGCTCGGGATTGAAAAGCTCATCCTGAACAGTTAAAAATTGGCAACGTTACGTGAGTGAAAACAAGGTCTTACACTGGAAAGTGGTAGACAAGCTTAACTGCAGATACTGCTGGCAGCCTCACCTATCATATGTTTTTCTGCCAGATCTTTGTCTTTTATTACTAGAGAGAATCGTTCCTGTGATGTCTAATGTTTTGTCATCTGCCCTTCTGGCTTGTTCCTGGGCTGACGTTGTTGTGTCCCCTCACTTAGCTGCCAGTTCCCCAACAGTCTTGTGTTATGCCCCACACACCCCCCCTTAAGACCACAGCTAGTTTGGGGCACACATATATTATGCTAAAATGTCACCAGGATGTTCCACGTTTTCAGGATTACATTCTGCCATACAGTAAATATGATTACTGTTCTTGATCCTCTGGTCTGGCCTGACTATGCCTACTTCATCATTTGAGTGAATTTTCAGGAAAGAAAGAGCAAAAATAGACTGATTTTTATAGTTCCTCAAAGAGTTGGCTTGCTATGTCCATTACGTTTACTCTACATTTGCCATTACCGTATGCTTTCTTCTTCTGTTTCACTCCTATAGAATCACAGAATGGTTTGGGTTGGAAGGTACCTTAAAGATGATCCAGTTCCAACCCTCCTGCCACGGGCAGGGACATCTCCTGCCAGACCAAGTTGCTCAAAGCCCCATCCAGCCTGGTCCTGAACGTCTCCCCAGTGTCTCACCACCCTCACAGTAAAGAATTTCTTCCTGATATCTAATCCAAATCTCCCCTCTTCCAGTTTGAAGCCATTATCCCTTATCAAGCCTGTACCACCTCTTTCAGTGTTGTGTGTTTTTATCCTTTTTAGAACAATCACTATTTGGTGTTTTTATAGAGCTTCAGCTTCAAGACGCATGTTACTAACAAAGAATCTGCCTGAATTACTTTTTTTCTGCCCTTCATGCTATTGGGAATAGATTTCTAATGGGAATCCTCCCCATTGCAGCACTGAGAGGATAAATGCACACAGAGGATAAATGTGGGGTGCATGGATGGGAGCATCAAAAACAACCTCTCCCACTTGAGACTGCCTTACGTCGTGTAGTATCTTCTCTGTGAGCTTTGTGGAGCTTGTATCTGGCCAGAGTGCACTTCATTAGACTCTTAAAAACCAGCATGCAAAATTTAGGGACTCTGCAAGGTTCCAAATGTATAAACCCTTTTTAATTACAAACAGTTATGCCACCCACTTTCCCCACAGTTAGTCAAGGGAACCAGTTTTCTCTGAGGTCAACAGAAAAAATAACCGTGAAGCTTCTGGCTCATGCTGGTTTTATATATGCTGAAAGAAGGGGGGAAAAAAGTGAAAAAAAAAAAAAAAAGAAAAGATAGGGTCTCATTTTTTAGCCTTTAGGTCTCTAAAACAACATGATGCCCTTATCTGAATTCATTCAAGGAAAAAAAGCATGACTTTTTCCTCATTCTGAATTTAGTTGCACAAAAGCTGGGAGTAAGATTAATGGAAAGGGACAAAGTCAGTTTTGCAATGAAAAAAACCAGTTTATCCCCAGCTGTGAGAACCCTAAGAACTTTCTACAGTTAAGTTTTAGTTTGTATGTTGCAAGTAAAAAAAAATAAAATAAAATTACTTGAAAGAGACAGGCCATGCATTTTTCTGATAGTACTACATATTCAGTATTTTCCTGCCAGAAAGAACAGGCCATACGTTCTCTTTCAGCCGCTGTTCTAGGATGACAAGTAGACCCATGGTTCTTTCCTTCACAGTGATGACATGAGCATTTGCTGCTTTAAACCTCATGGAAATACATGCAATCCCGATGGGGCACGGGAGGTTGCAGACAGGGAGGGAAATGGGAGAGCCCTACGGTAGGACTGAGACCTAAGCTTGCGGTCCGTGCTTATTAGAAAAGCAGAAAATACATCATTTAGGGGAAGGAAAAAAAAAAAAAGGCAGAAACAGTAACTATTTACTTTGTTGTTTGTATAATGTGCGTTTTACTGCGTGCCATGGAAAAGCTGACAGTTTTTCAGTAGTGACACGGCAGGTTTCTTACCAGCTTTTAGAATTTTTCTCCTGGCATTACTGGTATGCTTTCCAGATGCAGAGCCCTGCTAATCTTTGGTCTTTGGAGAATTTAACACATATTTTTATATCTCAAAAGGTAATAGTTAGAAGCCCCTTTTATACTGAAGGAAAACTTGCTAAAAGGCTTGTCCGAGGTCACAGCATCCAATCCTGAGAGAGAGAGCACGGGAGTCTCAGCTCTCGGTCCTCACTTCCTACTGAAAATACTAGGGGAAAAAAAGTAATATTTTCTAGATCGATTTTTTAATGCAATCATTTTCTAGCCTGTCTTTTTCAAACCTTGACTCTTACGTTTGTAGCGGGGGCTGTAAACGCTACAAACCAGTGCGTGGTGCTGAAATATTAAATGCTTTCGACTAATTTTGGGCCACAAAGAATCTTCTTTTATCTGGGCCGTAAATCAATGGGGCAGGGACACAGAAGTTAAACAAACCATAGTAGTCCATAGTCTGCCCATGAATGCTGTAGTTACAGAGCTCATTACCACATGCCTACTTAACAGACCAAATAACGTGCAAATCTAGAGTTACTATTTGTCATACTTAAGAAAAAGCAAAGAATAGCTGGGCAAACAGTCAATTTACAACCAAAGCGAAAGTAAAGCTCTGCCAAGAGACACTGGAGCTTATCTTGCCCCTACTGAAATGAATGGAAATTTGGGCAAAGCCTTCTCTAGCGTTAAGCTTACTCAAGTTCACACATTTTGGCTCCACGCACGTTTTCACAAGCGAATAAAAAACTTTGGGAAGGTAGGTTTTGGAAAGAATATTGGCAAGTCCTTAATTATAGTAATAATTGCTGACAGCGCTGTAGTCGCTCCGACTAAAAATATCAAATACAATAACAAACCCAGTGAACCCCTTCATTTATTCCTGTTTCACAAAGGCTATTTACCTATATAGAGAAGCTCAAAATAAATTCTGTATTCATCATATTTGCAGCACATTCCAGCCCGACAAACTGGCATCAAAACTACTTATTTAGGGAATACCGTTCAGGTTAGAAACTTTCGAATTTGACAGTTATTTTTTGTCTTGAGCACACAGGGCTTACACCAGGAGCGTGCTGGGCCCGTGTTTTAGAAATGTAACAGCAAACAAACTCAGTGCGCTTTAAAAAATTACCTTTTTGTCCAAAAGCAATCTAATTACGGCTGCATTCACAACATAGTCTGAAGTAAAAAAAAAGCTGAAAGACAATCAAAATTGCAGCAAACGTAGCCATACTAATGAAAATCCTTTGTCATGAGGAGGATCCGAAGGTGTTTGTTAAGACATAATTTGCAGTGCAAGCACATTTTTTTTTCACTAACCTCCTGCAATTCTCTAACATCTTAAAATACGACCCATTTTGCAACCAGTGCTAAAATTCCGAGAAGTTCTGAAATAAAACCTGAGGAAAGCCGAGCAGCAGGGTTGCTCTCTGTTTCAGCCAAATCTAAGCCAATGTTCCAGATTATATATATATATATAATATATATATATGTATGTAATAACATAAATTACTATTTCTGAAAAATCCCATCCAGCTTTTATGCAGGTCCATAAACATTACTGGTACTTTTATTAATTTGTCCATAACCATTGAAATAAAACTCTAGTGCTCTGAGCTGTGATCTGTTCCAGGGCTATAGTAAGTTCCTGTTAAATGTGTAAATGTTCAGCAGAAAGATATTTTTGCACGGAGACTGAAAATCAGCTGTGCCAGATACCTGAAACTTTGTTAGGGCGTTCGGTGGAAAATTTTATTTCCACATTATAAATAACCGTGGACTATTTTAGGTGACCTTAAACTGGTAGCTTCCAATAACTTCGTTTAGTTTATCCTAATTAACTTTTTAATTTTATTTTAGTAGGAGGAGAGGCGACCGTAAAACTTTTAGTGTGACTAATTAAAAGGGGAAACGTATCTTCTCATTTGAAAAAGAAGAAATCATGATGTTTGGGCTTATATGGTATTTGGATATAAGACAACCTCTTGCCTTCTCTCTGGCACCTTTGGAATGGGTCTCATGGAATGTATTTCCCCTCCAGCTAACGAGGGGGGGTGTCAAAAAAACCCCCTGTACTCATGAACATTTTACCAAAATAATTATGAAAAAAATATATTTTCTATGTTGCAACTATAGCAAACTAGAGCTCCCGAATATACCAGTCGTCGTAGGTGACGAGTGATTGTCCTTTGGAAAAGTGGCCCCAAAAGTAGCCACTTTTGGGGAAAAGCGGATCCCTAGGGGTTGTCGGCGAAGCGGGGCGAGCTCAGGAGGGGTTTGTTACCCGCAGCCGTGGCGTTTTCGAAAGGGGATAGAAAACTTCCAAGGTTGGACCAGGAAAAGAAAAGAAAAAAAAAAAAAAGAAAAAAGGAGGAAAAAGGAGGGGTGGGAGGGGGAAAAGGGGAAGGGGGAAGAAAAAAAGGAAAAAAAATAAAAAAAGGGGATAAAGGAGAGGACAGAGATGGAGCGAGGCGGTGGGTCAGGGGCCGGTGCCCCCCTTGTCACCCGTGGGAAAGGCAGCGGAGCGCTGGCCGCGGGAGGCGCCGGGCGTTGCGCTGCGCGGAGCGGAGGCGGCAGCCGCGCTGCGCGGAGCGAGAGCTCTCCCCTGTGACCGAACATCAGATCTTTCCCTCTGCTTCGGCTTTAAAATCAAATGGGGAAGGAGCAGCGCTGCAGCCTCCGCACGCACCTTCTCCCCCCTCACTCCCACCGCTCCCAGGGCAGAGCCGGGGGGTTGTGGTTTTTTTTTTTGGGGGGGGGGGGAGAAATTTGGGGAGGGGGGAGCAGAAAGGATGCGGGGTGGGCAGCGCTGCCGGCCGGGCTGGCGGAGGTTCCGCGGGTTGCGGGGGTGTCTCTTCACCCTCCCAGAAATATATATTCACATATATCACATATTCCACCCCCCCATACCCATGTATATGGGGCCGCCGGGCTGTTTGCTGTGCTGTTCGGCGAGGGGGGGGGGACGGGGTGGGGGGGACACGGGACGGACAGGACAAACCTGTTTTTTCTGTTGGGTCAGGGTGCCGGATTTAGGGTTTGGAAAAGCTGCGTGAAAAGGACATGTGTGTCGTGTGTGTGTGTCCCCAATACCTCGCCGGACAGACAGACAGACAGACAGACACACACCGCCCCGAGTCACACACAGGCGGCGAGCAAGGAGCACACAGGCAGCGCCGAGTTTTTACAAGAAGGTGGAAGTAGCAAGTCGAAGTAAAGCCTTAGAAATTAGAGGGAGGGTTCTGATAGGTTGTTATCTGCGCTGGGAGGCGTTTACGCTTTTTTACTATTGGGTATGTAAATTGTTTTTACTAAGATCTGCCCTTTTTTTTTTTTTCCCCCCCTTATTTTTTTTTTTATTTATTTATTTTTTTTTTTTTTTTTTTAAAGGGAGAAAACAAACCAGACTCCCTTTACCTTAATAGTCTGAGGGGGGTTTTATAGCTTTCATTCATTCAAGGAAATGGTTTAGCCTTTAGCCTACCGGAGACTTAGCAAAAAAAAACCAAAACCCAACCAAAACCCCTTTGGCACCAGTTTATTCTTACTATTATTTTTTTTGCAAGCAAGATTTTTCATGCCTTCCCCCCCCCCCCTTTTTTTTTTTTTTTAACAAACAAGCCCAAAAGTGTTAATGGCAAAAACCCCGGAGAGAAGTGGAGATCGGAGACCGTCTCCTGCTCCCCCCCTTCCCCGTCCCCCTCCCCGTGGGTGAGAGCGACTTCAAGCAAAGTTTCTCCTCCTGGGGGGGGATGCACATTGTTGTATTTATTTTGAAGGCTGCAGAAGTCTGAGGGCTGAAACACCACGTGCTGCTGACTCTCATCAGCATAATGATCGCCTTAACCAGAGAGTCCTGTATATATAAACCACAAAAACCTAATCATTAGAAATCCCAGCCTCCAAAAACCACATTCAGGACAAAAAAAAAAAACAAACTGTGGCCTTTTTTTTTTTTTTTTCTCCTTCGGCTCCTTCATCTTCCCCGACCTCAACTTCTTGGGACCCAAAAGAAGTTTGTTGGGTTTTGTTGCCTTTTTTTTTTCCTAAACCCGATTTTTCAGAAAGAAAAAGTAACTCGAACAAACCGACTTTTTAATGATTGGGGGTTTTTTGCCGCTGTTGTTCATCAGGGCGGAAAAAAAAAATAAAAATATTTTTGTTAGCCTCTTCAACTCAACGGACCTGGATCCAGCAGCGACTTAATTAAAAGGACCGGACTGCACCGAGGCTGCCTTTTCCCAGAATTTACTTGCTCATATTTTAGAAATCAGCCTAAGGAGGGGTGTTTGGGGGTGTTTTGGTGGTTTTTGGTTGTTTTTTTTCCAACTATGCTCCCCGCTTTTTTTTCCCTGGGAATGCGAAAGTCCAACTTTTCTTAAGTCCCGATCCTCCCAAAGGATCCGGCTCTCTCTTTTCATTATTAGTGCTGTGACTTTCCTCTCCTCACCCCAACAACTTTTTCTTGCCACGCCGAAATCGCTTCGGGAGCGCTTTTTTTTTTTTTTTTTGCTTTTTTTTTTTTTTTTTTTTTTTGGGAGCAGGGGGAGCCACTTTTCCCAAGCCCCTTCCCGAGCTCCCGCTTCCTGAAGCCACAGGCAATAAGCGGGGGAGCCCAGCGGCTCTGTCCCAGCGAGACTTTTTTGTTTGCTCTCCTTTTCTCCTCTTTTTTTTTTTTTTTTTTTCTTGTCCGGAGGAGGAAGATTTCTTCGGAGGAAATCGGGACATTCCCCTGAACACCCCCTCTCCGGCTTTTTTGAGAGTTACGCTCCTCTTCTGGCCGCCTCCGACAGCAGCAGCCCAGGAAGCTCAACCAGCAGCGAGTTTTCCTTCTCCCAAAGAAAAGAAAAAAAAAACAAAACAACAACCAAAACCTTTGAAAATCCGAAAAGGAAAAGAGGACGGGGAGGGAGGGGAAGAAAAAAAGGAAAGAAATTCAAGCACTTGAGGGAAGAAGCGGTGGCTAGAAGGAGGGAAAAGAGCAGAGAGACTGTGCAAGAAGGAAGGAAGGAAGGAGGAGGAGGAGGAGGAGAAGCGGCGGCGTTTTGCAGCTGGGCAGGAGCCGGGACCATGCAGTTTCCAGCCGGGCTTTGCTGAGAGGGGCAGCCCCGGACCCCGCAGCCACACTCTGCCTCCGCGCTGCCGCAGGCGCCCCCAGACCGGCATCGCCCCCCCCGTCCATCTGCCTTTTAAAAAAACCAAACCCCAAACAAAACCAGACTGAGATATATATTTTTTTCTAGTGCGTTTAATCCGCTCCTGTTTTGCTTTATTTTTTAAAAAACTTTTTTTTTTCTTGATTTACTTTTTTGCCCCTTATCCACTTTTTCATTCACCACTTTTTGCGCTATAGATATTTTTTATTTTTTATTTTTTTCACAGCCCCCCCTCCCCCCCACACACACACTACACGCCTCCTCTCCAGCGATCCCCCCCGCAACACTCCCCCCCCACCCCCCCCCACTCCCCCCACCCCCCCCGCCCCCCAATTCGCTAACTTGTGGCTGTTGTGATGCGTATTCCCGTAGATCCCAGCACCAGCCGGAGGTTCAGCCCCCCCTCCAGCAGCCTGCAGCCCGGCAAGATGAGCGAAGTCAGCCCGGTGGTAGTAGCCCAACAGCAGCAGCAGCAGCAGCAGCAACAGCAGCAGCAGCAGCAAGAAGCGGCAGCGGCGGCCGCCGCCGTGCCCAGGCTGCGCCCCCACGATAACCGCACCATGGTGGAGATCATCGCTGACCACCCCGCCGAGCTGGTCCGCACCGACAGCCCCAACTTCCTCTGCTCCGTCCTGCCCTCGCACTGGCGCTGCAACAAGACCCTCCCGGTGGCATTCAAGGTGAGACACCCCCCTCCCGACGCCGCCGCCGCCGCCGCCGCTGCCCGGGGATGCCTCCCCACCGCGCCGCGCTTCCTTGCCGCAGAGCCACCCTCCCCACCCCCCCACCCCCACCCCCCCGGCCCCGCAGGGGCTTCGCTGTCCCCCCACCCCGCAGTGCCTCCTGTGACCCCCCCATCCCTCGGGCTTCGCTGCCCCCCCCAGTCCTCAGTGCCTCCTGTGACCCCCCCACCCCGCAGTGCCTCCTGTGACCCCCCCATCCCTCAGAGGCTTTGCTGCCCCCCAGCCCGCAGTGCTTGCTCAAACCCCATCCCGGAGGGGCTTTGCTG
>JAOQGH010000023.1:110054679-110073555 GCA_025769975.1 Gallinago jamesoni | reverse complement strand
CGTGGGCTACGGCCGCGGGGTCTGCGCCCAAAGGGCCCGGCCCCCGCCCGGGGAGCTGGGGAACACCCGAGACGTGCGGGGGCAAACTCCTTTCCTGGTTTTTGGTGTGTTTTTTTTTTTTTTTATAAAAAAACACCTTTTCCTCCCCAAGAAAGGGGGGATTCACCCGTCTGCCAGAGCTCAGTGTGGGGGTGGAAAGTAGGTGTCCCCTCTGCCCAAAGACCAGTGCTTCACCCGCTGGGGTGCCCCTGCCTCCCTCCCCACTCCCGGGGTGGGACTGGGGGTCTGGGGTAGCTTTGAGGTGTCTTGGGGGGCGCTGAGGCCTGAGGGTCAGACTGGGGGCACTGATGGGGGAGCTTTGCCCCCCTGCCCCAGAGGCAGCCCGGGCTGGGCTGGGACTGGGCAGGAGGAGATGGGGGGGTGGTTCGGGGTCCCTCCACTTCTCCTGGTGGACAAGCAAGGAAGTGTCCGACCAGAAGACTCTCCTTGGCAGGGCTCTCACGGTTAAATAATAAATACCACCCCAGTCTGCACCGGGGATGCTGCTTCTAATTTTCTACATCCTCATGGCGCACTAATGAGAGGAAGAAATTTTTTTTTAAGAAAACTGTAATAATCACAACAATAATTGCATGCTTTAAAGGAAGCCCTTTTCCTCCCTTAGCAATATTTGAAAGCATCCTCTCCCTGTTTTTTTTTTTTTCTCTCTCCTGTTGCTTTTGGTAGGGAGAGAGTGATGGCTCGGGTGTCCCATAGCAGCTGCCTGAGCTGGGTGGGGGGTCAGAGCTGGGGTGTGGGGGTGTGGAGGGGGGGAGCTGTGAGAATCTCAGCACTCCCACACCCACTGCGTGAAAAATAAAGCGCCTGGAAATCCCTCAAAAGGTGGAAGAGTTGGGAAACGGTCTCACCCAGCGCATTTCCAGAGTGTGGCCTTGTTCTTGTGTTTCCCAATTTCTGGCTATGTTATTGTGGCCATTTATGCGGGAAAAAATAGTAGAAGTGGTTAAACGAGCTGGCTTTAGAGCTGCTGGTGATAAAGATGAAGCTTTGCTTCAAAAATACAGTAGGGTTGCGGAGGAGAGCTGACTAAAGCTCTCTTGATGGGGGAAGAACCATTCGCACGGGGCCTGCTCATGCAGGTCGCCACGGGCAGAATAAGTAGAAATAGGAGAAAAATAAAGTGTCCTCAGTTTTTGTGACTTGGCGCAGCGCTCGGAGGCTCTTGGGGTGTGGGTCACAGCAGTTCACGGGGGGCTTCAGGGTGAGGAGGAGGAGCTTTGGGAGAATTGTGATTCTAATTTAATTGAGCGTTAGAGGAGGCTGGTGTTACAGGTGCTCTCTGCGGAGGGGACCCGTAGTGGCCTTGCTGGTTTCATTGGAAACCTCCCAGCCCTCTCCTACCTTAGAGCGATTCAAAGGATGCGGTCGCAGTTCATTAGAATAAGAGAAAGATCTAAACGAAATCTTAAAGTATTTAGAATACGCTTACAATAAGAATACTTGCCTGCGATAAAAAGGATAGAAAAAGGTCTAGGGCATTTCCAAGTCTTTTTTGCATGCGTGTCTTATATTTGGGTGCTGTATTGCTGACAGGGAGGTATAGATCTGACCGCTTTACAGGCGCATCGGGACTATGCATTGCCCCTTACACCCTTTCTGCCTCTGTGCTTTCACACGCCGTATGCCTAAGATATATACGCCCCTCTTTACTCTTACATTAACTTGAAACTGAGTTGAAAAAGTTCTGACTGTCGGCGAAAACTTGTTTCATTTTTCAAATGTATCTGGCGTGCAGCTCTCCAGTGCTTTTAGACCCCAAATCTGCACGTATCAAACGGTGAAACGCTTGACTGTGATAAAACAGAGTGGGAATTATCTCTGAAAAGTGTGTGTGGGGGGGAAAGACAGATTTGGGCTATAGAAATCTCGGCTAAACAGTAACTTGAAAGTAAAATAGCTCACAGACAACACGCTTTCTGAAGTTTTATTGGCAATGAATAATATGTTGATGATAATGTTTTGAGTAGTGCGTTAAGTGTGCCATAATTCTCGCAGAGATTTCTAGTTAAAAAGTACTCTGGATATAGCACTGTTTTAATTTAAAAAAAAACAGATATAAATCATATGCAGGAGAGGAAGTTAGTTATAAACAGTGCTGGCTTTGATTATATTTTTTGGAAATAATGTTGGATTAGTATTAGATTTGAAGTTTAAGTATTCATATTTACACGCGCTGGGGAGGGAGTCTGTGCTGAGCGTAGTAACTAGTGAGACTGTAAATCCAAACTGCTTTTGTGGGGAAGGGTATTAGATGTGCCTATTTATATGGTTCTAACTATCTAGTGCTATTCTGGCATAAAATAAATAGATCTTCTGCGCCCGGGTCTAAATCATGTTCACTTCTTAATCTTAATAGGCAGCAGTGCTTTATTTGAGTAGAGTCGTCAGAATTTGACCCTCTGTTTATGAGTCTGCCTGGGAGTTTTTACTGAAATTGCCACGTTAAGATGTTACAAGTGGCTTCTGTGTGATGCTGATAGTAGCAACGAGTCTTATATGGACCTAAAGGCGGGGGGGGGGAAAGGGGGACGTGGAGACTAAAACCTTTCCCCAGTAGCACCACAGTAGTTCAGGGGCTGTCAGCATTTCCAGTCCAAATCCCAATTTTCAGAGTTTATAACTCAGCTGTTTTAAATAGCTTCAAGCTGAAACCTGCTGTATAAATTGTCGGCCCAGATGTATATTTTGAAACAAAAAGTAGTGCAAATCAGTTATTCTGTTTTAAGTTACAGAACATTAAAATATTTTTAATGGTATCAGATGCTCTTTTGGCAATCGCTGGAAAAAGCGTCCTCGGTGCCGAGGATTTTACATTCAGAGGCCATTTGAATTGCGTGTTTCGCAAGAAAAGTTGTTGAAGTGGCAGATATCAATGTTTGAGAGGAACTATTTAGCGTGTACAGTAGTTTTGGTAGGTTTTTTTTTTAGGAAACAAGCATTTTACTCTGCAGAAAGTCGTAGTACCTGCTGCCGGATAGTAGTTTTGCTTCATCCTTGTAACTTCCGTCTTTAGGGTACGTACTTTGGCCAATTCAAATCCCACTGGACCGAAACTGGGCAAACAGGTTGCCTAACCAGACGAGAGTGGCGTGATGCAAAAAAAAACGTAGTTATTTTCAACTTGTAAGAATTGGTTTGGTTTTATTTTGCGGCTTCATTTGATTTCATGTACCTTTTTGAGCTTGAGTTAAAAAAAAAATAAAAGCAAAAGCAAAATCTACCTTTACTCAGCAAAATGTCTAGGCAGCTTAATATAGAAAAGAAAAGATTTTGAAATAGTAGAGATATTTACGTTTGAAGAATAGGTAAAGAATGTGCACTGGGGCTACTTTTAATCTTTAATTTTTTACGCAGTCCTTATTCATTTCACAGTGCACTTACAATGCTCTGTCTAAGAATATGTAAAGAATTTTGGATTGATACATGGCATAAAATCACCAAATCGAGGGTTATGCTGACAGCCTTTCAATAGGTAAAGTTTCTTTTTAAAACGCTCAAAATGATGTGGATTTCACCAGCTTTCAAACTTGTTTGGCGAAGCTTTTTTCTAACTTGCGTGAGTATGTATGTATGGCAAAAAAAGTAAAAAATTATAAAAAGAACAAGGTTTTGCATAGCAGGGGAGCTTTCTGTGGAATAGGACTTTCTTTTATTAGCCAAAGCTTTGCTTTTTGCCCCTGATTGCAGTTTGTCTTTCCCTTCGCCCCTCTCCTCAGGAGAGGAGCAGCGCGATTGCATCGTGCCGCATCGGAAAGCGGCTGCGTTTCATTAATGATTTAGTTCTTGATGAGGTGCCATCAGCCCAGGGACTCCGGCCGCGGCACGTGCGCTTGCAGGCACTGACAAATTGAAGTGACATCGCCGAGTGGAAGGGGAAGGGAAGCAACCTCTGAAAAGCATCGAGGGGTGGGAGTGGGGGGACTTTTAAGACGTTTTTCCCCCTCCTGCCCAGGTGCTGGGAGCTTGTCCCCCGTGTCAAGGAGGGAGAGGTGATGCTGGGGCTCTGCTCACCTAGAGAGAAGGAGGTGAGCCGAGGCTGCAGTCATTTCACTCCCTCTTCCGAGGCCCCTGGCCGACTCGCGCTTCCTCCTCTGCCCTCGCTGCCTTCGCATTTCTGGAGTTAATGTGATTTTTTGTTTATTTCTATTTCGTTTCCTGAGATATAAAAAGCATAGGTTGCAGCTCCCCTGGATGCTAATGTGAACGACGAGACCGTCCAGAGATAAGGGGGGGTCTATCACAGACTGGCAAGGGAGTGTTTTATAAGTAATCTCAAGCCCCCTGCTTTAGAGTTTAAGCCCATATTCATTTTTTAAGGGTTAGAGTCGGCTCTGTGATCCCTTCAGCAGATTATTATTTGCTTATTATTTATTTATCCTTACACCTCGCTTTGAAGCCGTCGCTCCTGGTTGCTGTCAGACCCAAGGCAGTGAGCTCGTGGGACCTCAGATCTTATCCCCAGCCGTGGTTCCTGTGTTTTTATGTTCAGGGCCGTTCATATCACTTTAAAATCTTTGCTCGATAGACGGAGACTTCACAGTAGTTTGTGGCAAAACTCAGTTTTCAGTTTTGGGTGATATTGCCTGGTGTTTTATGGCGAAACAGAAAAGCACCAGGGCAGATCCTTTCTATACATCATTTCAGCTTTGTTTTCCTCTTTTTTTTTTTCAGTATTTCTTTTAAATAAGATGAGCTATAATTTTCATAATATAGTCTATTTTAAATACTTTCAGATTTTGCATACCTTTGTCAAAAAGTTTTGTTGTTTTAGAGAAATGCTGCAGAGTGCACTGGGCCACATAATGCTCTCCCTATATATTCAGAACTCCTCGTTCTTTCCCCTTAATTAATAATAAAATGCAACCTGCAATTACTAGTTTCAGACAGGATTATTTATGGGAAAGACATTTCAAGCTGGGCTTATGACAAAATGTAATATCTGTTTCAGGAGACAGAATTAAATTACCCTGAAGAGTAGAAAAAGTTATATCTGACCATGTAAACTGGTAGAAACTGCAAGGGGACAACTTTGTATCTTAGGAGTACTTCTCTTTTTTTCTTTTTTTTTTCCAAGTTAGAGCTCAGACATGCAATACTTATGGATTTCTTTCTGTTATAAATTTATTTCCAGTATCAGTATCAGCTAACTGGGCAAAAGGAAATTATTTCCTTGATACTTTTTGTGGGCTTTTTTTACCGCATGTGAAGACGCGTGTGTATTGTCTTCCTAGTAACCTAGTATTCCTGCTTATTTTTACTTTAAAAAGTCAGGGTGCAGTAACACTGTTAGGTATCCCTGGCGTTTCCAAATGGGAAGACAGTAGCTGTCTGCTCCGTAGCGTTTCTCTAACGAGGTGTTGGAGGTCTGCACAACCGCTGAAGCGTAAAAGCGAGACTATCAGCCAGCTGAAACGTAAGGAGAACTACTTTGATATCCATCTTCTGTTCCCCCATCCTGGAATCCGAGGGAGGTATGGGCGCTAACCACACGCGACTCGTGCGAGCGCACGCCTGCGAGGAAACACAGCCTTTGTTTGGTGTCGCATCTGTAAGAGTTTGAATCCCAGCCACGGAGCGCTCCGTCGGGATGGGTGGAGGGCTGTTGTCTGCTCGTTGCCCCTGCTGCCGCTCCTGGGATGGGCACCTTGGGAGGCGGTGGTGGTGGTGGTGGTGGGGTTTCTCCCCAGCTCCAGGCTCTGGGGTGGGGGTGATGGGTGCAACCAGCAGAGATGTCTGAACCGAATCTGGGTGCGAGGGCTGCTGATAGTCATTTCGGACTTTCCATTCCAAATGTGCCGCCGCCGTATAATTTATGGATACGAGCCGTGCCTCGTGTTTTCTCGCTGCTCGCTGGTTGCTCAGAACAAAGTTGGCCTTCAGGAAGCATTAAACCATACACTCTGCATAAGGATGTTGAATGTTTCTGAAGAAATGTAACAAAGAAGAAACTCCCTATTAGGCTCTGAGAAAGGGAGACAATACAAGATGTTTCTTTGTTTGATGTGGCACTTTTTTGTTCTGTGCTCAGCTAAGACACGACTCTTCGCCGCAGCGGGCTGGAGGAGCTGCCACAGGGCTTCGTAATGAGCATGGCAGCCCGCAGAGCTGGGAGGGAGACACGCGTTTTCCAAGTGTGGCTTCACGAGTTGTGGTTCTCTTCCCCTTTTCACAGGTGGTGGCCTTAGGAGAAGTGCCTGATGGGACGGTGGTCACCGTCATGGCTGGAAACGACGAGAACTACTCTGCAGAGCTGCGCAACGCTTCTGCCGTGATGAAGAACCAGGTGGCCAGATTTAATGACTTACGATTTGTGGGCAGAAGTGGAAGAGGTAGGCCTCTGCATTTTACGTGTCCATAACAAAGTAGGAACAATGTCTAAACGTCAAGTTTACTTTGCAGTGAAATACTGATCAATTTGTAAATACACGAACGCATGTTTTATTTGCAAACTTCAGCATCTGTGCAAACCGGGTTAAGAGTTTCTCTAAAGTTTTTCTGACCCCTAGGGTCTCTCTACGTTTTTATCAGACACAGGTTTTGAAAAATGAAAAAAGCAGAGTACCTGCTTCCCTGTTTTAATCACACAGCAAAGGTAGAAGGAACTGGGGGTGCTTGTGATCAGGGTTATGTGAAGGCAGAGAGTGTATCTCAGGCCACGGCAATGAGAGATGGAGAATTGCCTTCAGCAGCAGAGCTGCTTCTGAAGTTGTTGAAGACCTATAATTAAGGGGATTTTGCATATCACATGTGCTATAGGTTATATTATTTAAGGGCTTACATCTTTAAGGGCTGACAGCTATTGGTGGAAAGCTTTCTAGTGACTTCCCTGCCCTTCACAACCAAACTGCATATGACCTGCAAAAATAAGCTGTACTTTTCTTTTTAGTAAACTGGTTGACTTTTTATGAATTGCTAGTAAGCTCGGGCTTGAACTAAATTTAACCTTTCCTTTAAATGACAGGGTAACTTTTAATTATTTTTTTTGAAGATGTGGAGTGCTGTCATTGTCTTCCAGCTGTTTAGGAGCTTCCTATAATCTGGAAACTGCACCGCACTCATAGAAACCCTTTGTAATCATTGCAAGTTTGCAAGAATTCCTCTTTTAGAGTCTTGTAGCTGCTTTCAAATTTCAGGTAATGATTGAAAGGATAGCTCGAAGGAAGCTGGCACTGCAGAGGGGTTTGTTGTATCAGTCCTTGATTCAGCCTACATACTTTTTCCTGTATGTATTTGAAGTAATTATTTATTTTTTAAACTAGCCCTGCGTGGCACAAACCAGAGCAGCAGAATCCAAAATCCAAACAGTCCTGGTAAATTAGCAATAAGGCTAATTTTACAGTAATATTGTGGATGCAGTCCTGAGTGATGTGCTCTAGGCATTCCTGCTTTAGCAGGGGAGTTGGACTAGATGATCTCTGGAGGTCCCTTCCAACTCTGACAATTCCGTGATTCCATGATTCCATGAAAGCAGTTGTAATTCAACTTAAGGAAGGAAAGAGTATAAGTCCCCCCTCCTCCCCAAATTAAAGATATGCCAGAGGCCTAGATGGGCTAAATCAGTAAGCACAATTTTACTAGTGCTTTGCGAAAGCGAATCCATCAGCGTGGCTTACAGTGGCTGTTTTTATTTTAGTGACCTGGCCAACAATTCTCTTCATTGCTCTACAACTTTAAAAGTATCAGTAACAAGGAATAACTTGAAAGACAGAATAACTATTGCAACAGTAATGCAATATGAATACGGAGTTCATTACCCTTTGGGGTAAGGTGTTACCTGCCTCTTCCATTTGTCTTGCTTTCTTTGAAAAAAACAGCCTGCTTTGTTATTCTGCTGATGGATTAGGTTTGAAAGTTCTCTGGCTCCATCACTACTGCTGCCTTACAGTAAAAGTTCGGTAGCGTATCAGCGTCTTTCAGTAGTGCTGAAAAAGAACTGAAATGTGATGTACTACCTCTGATCTGTGAATTTAATTTGAAACCTATGATATATACTTTTTATGAAAGCATAGGAAATGAAACAGAGGGCCTAAAGCCTCAGTAGGTACAGCTACAGACACTTACAAAACTCCTAAATTTGGTTCCAGTAGTTTCATTTATATTTCTATCTAGGAGACTTGGAATAGACTTTTTCTCTGATCAATCTGGGTAGAATCTATGGAAAAGCGATAGTGTACTTTTCAAACCCTCAACATATTTATTTAAGAGACTTCAAAGAAAAACAAAGGGTGTGCACTGTTTTACTATATTGGCTTTCTGAGTTTTGGCTACTTTCCCAAATAGCAATTTTTATATTTAAAAAAAAAAAAAAAAGGAAGAAAAAAGACAGACTTAACTGCTTGCAGACTTTTCACGCATGGAAGATGAAGAAAGCTTCTTTTGATGAAGTGTAATTATGTCCAAACAGAGCTGACCCCCTCCCCCTATATTTCTTATGATCTTAACGGAAGAAAGTAGGGCTTTTCCTTTGAAGCAGCCGGGACTCGGTGGAAGATCTGAAATGCTGCATTCTGCTGCCAGAGGCAGGATGGAGAAATTGGTCCAGACTTGTCTTCCAGACTTAGAACAGAGAGGGGGAGAGAGAGAGAGAGGAGAGAAGCAGAAGGAGTTATCATTAATGATAGATTTTTAGAACTCTGCTTAAAATAGCAGGGAAAGAAAGCAGTAGTTGCAAACAGAAGTGAGAAAGCTCTTTACGTAGACAAATATCGGTAAATACAGGTCTTGAAGTAGAACAGGAAAAATAAAGTAATAAAGAAATCATTTTTCGGTGGCGAGAAACTAATCCACACCTGTTCCTGACTTTAGATTTACATCTTTCTAAACAGCTCGCGCTTTGATCTCTGTATCTCAAAATTTGATTGTGGAGTCTGAATCATCAACTTACCACTTCACCTCCTCTCCCACGTTTTTTCTTGCTTCCCAGGGCTCAATGGAGAAACTTGATTTCTATACATATTAATGTTGCTTGCCTGACAGAAGCTTCACGTTTTTGTTCATGTAATTTCTCTTAAGCACCTTTTCTGGGCTCATAAGAATAAGTAACTGGGGCGCTTTATGTGAATGCAGAAGTTGTTTGTATGTGGTTTTGAGGCAGTAGCTCACTTTTACAAGCCCGATCACCAGCGCAGAGAAGAAAGAATTCCTGTCTTCAATAGGCAAAAGATCATAACCTTAATTTTGTTGTGTCCTGATACTTTAATCACATTAGCATCTAACTGAAAAAATATGCAAGGCGCACAAGCTGCCAAGTCTCCTTTCAGGCTGATTTCTGGGGTTTGCCTTGTGCTTCAGCATATGTCCATCTCGTCCTCCTGTGTCAGTGCGGCTCACACGTGTGAGTAACAAAGAATGCACAGTTTAGACACACTGAAGCAATAGTGCCAGATGACTGCTTGGCTGGGGGATTTAATAAAAGAGAGCTACAATTAGTCTTTAGCCCCTAAAAGTGGATAGTTGGAATGACTAAGGGCAATAAAGAAAGGTGATAAAAAGTGCATTAAAGGATTTCGGAGCTGAGGAAGGATATCTGTGGAAGGCATAAGCATCAGTGAAACAGGGGACCTTAAAAATTTATTTTGTTTCTTAGTCCTGTAATATGTAAATCATCTCTTGAAAGCTCTGGAACCTGAGTGTGCTGGCAGGGCCGTGCAGCTCCCCACGATGAAGTGATGTATTTTTTTACTGAGCGTGAGGGGCTTTCATAAGCGTTATTTCATTAATGCTTCAGTTTGGTAGGATATCAGTTAGGGACCAAAAACCAGTTTCCCTTTCAAGTTAGGTGCTTACCTATTCAGCTTAGGCTGGCTGAGAGGTGATAATTTAGAAGTGCTCACAGGCAAGGTTGAAATGCAGGTCTTAGATATGAAGGAATGCATTTTTTTTTGGCCACTGTATCCTGTTGAGATAAATTTAGTGCAGAGAATCTTTAGTTACAGAATCTTGCAAAGAGTATATTTTGTCGGGTTAATTTTTAGTCATGATAGACTTTCATACTGATTTGGCATATAAATTGGAAGGCCAAATTTTTCATTCAAAGTACATGGAAATTCCTTTTGGCATCTTTGTTACTAGTAATATTCTACTGATTCTGTATGGGTATCTGTGATCTGAAAGGCAGCATCACACAATTTCATAGTCAGGACTTTTTGACATGGCAGGCTGGCACTGAAGGAGGCCTTAAACCTGTCTCTGGAGAACTTATATATGTCCATATATGACCTTTTTCAGCCCTAAACAAGCAGGTGTGGAGGCACCGTGTGCTTCAGCAGGGCTGTTGCTGTCTCTCTGAAGGTTCCCTACATAGATGCTGTACACTGGCAGGACACAGTTTACTTCTGGGGATGGTGGATGGGTAGGACTGGTGAGAGACTGGATGTTCTACATACACCTAACTCTCCTATTGTGATGATCACTCTCAAAAGTGATATCTACTCCACTTGGTGAGACCTCACCTGGAGTACTGCGTCCAGCTCTGGAGCCCTCAGCATAGGAGAGACATGGACCTGTTGGAGTGGGTCCAGAGGAGGGCCACAAAGATGATCAGAGGGATGGGGCACCTCTGCTGTGGAGACAGGCTGAGAGAGTTTGGATTGTTCAGTCAGGAGAAGGTTCTGAGGAGACCTTATTGTGGCCTTTCAGTAATTAAAAGGGGCCTACAGAAAAGATGGGGACAAGCTTTTGAGCAGGGCCTGTAGCGATAGGACAAGGGGTAATGGCTTTAAACTAAAAGAGGGAAGACTGATATTAGATATAAGGAAGAAATTTTTTACACTGAGGGTGGTGAGACACTGGCCCAGGTTTTCCAGAGAGGTTGTCAATGCCCCATCCCTGGAAACATTCACGGTCAGGTTGGATGGGGCTCTGAACAACCTGATCTAGTTGAAGATGTCCCTGCTCATGGCAGGGGGGTTGGACTAGATGACCTTTAAAGGTCCCTCTAACCGAAACTGTTATATGATCCTATGAAAAGATTTGAGAAATAATCCCTTTCCCACTGAAACTGGGGGAAAAAAGCCACCTTCAGCCGTGCATCTCCACTGAGGCAGAATTCAGCCTCCTGAGATGTTTGCCCCTTTGCTGGGGTCCTGACCTCCCCTCTAACCTGCATCTCTCAGCGAGGTGGGCACAGCTGGAGCAAAACTACACCTGGAAAATCATTTTACTCTAAATGACAGTTATATTTCCTTTAAAAAATACCCATGTCACATTCTAGTTTGTGAAAAATACAGCCAAGACAGTTTGAAGTTGCACTCCTGATAATAAATGATGCGTGTCTTGGGCAGGTTTGGGGGATATACAGCTTGGACCAGAAAGAAAGACCAATTACTAGATTTGACAACCAAAGCTCTGTTCTATATTATGCCTTATATATAAGCTGTTCTATATTAGGCTTGGAAAAAAAAACCAAACTGCATTAAGTTTGGGCTGTAACATATCGTTCAAGATTTGTGCCTTGATTGAATGCCTTCAGAGTTCAGCGAGAGGAAAAGCAAAAATGCACGTATACACACAGGGAGGAGGCGGGGAGAGGGGAAAAGAGAGTTTTAAGTGTCTGGTAAAGTAGCAGCTTAAATGAGCACGAAGGCTGAAGATTGCTGACTGTTTTATTGAGTCACTGTTGTACGCCCACCTTTTCCTGCCTTGAAACAGTTTTCAGTTTTGAGTATCTGACGTGACTAACCGTTGCATATCTAACAGATTACAACTGTCAGTGAGTCTCCCCAACGGGGGGCCAGCGCCTTCTGAGAACATGCGCCCAGACGCGGGGCAGCTCCCTCTGTTTATTTCTTTTTCTTTTTTTTTTTTTTTTTTTTTTAACATTTTCATTCAGCTAAAGGCTGCGGACGGGCTTGTGCAATCTTTGTGTGAGTTGAAAAATTAAAAAAAAAAAAAAAAAAAAAGCAGGGTAACACCAGCAACGTTCGTGCACGTGGCAGTTTCTCACCCTCACGGGAAATTTGGGGGTTTTCTTAGTATTTCATGGATGGAATGTATATAGGGAAAAATAGCCTGTTCCGGTAATAATGATGTCATCATGTTACCCCTGGTATATGAAGGACAGGAGACACCGATTCCCCGTTAAAATGACTCCCAGGAGGAAAATATATTCTTTCCTCATCTTATTGTAGTCAAGTCAAACAAATGAAATGATAAAACTGTGTGAAGTAAATAACATGTGGCCACATTCTGCTCTCTGTCACACAGCTGCAAAACTGGAGTAAATTTTTAAATTATCTGACTTGCTTTGGATTTACACCACTTTCAATACAGCAAAGAATTTGGCTTGTCCTCAGCAGTGAATCACTTTTGTTCTGTCATTGTATGATGACCCATTATAAAATAAGAAACATTTAGATTGTCAACACATGGACATATTCTTGACATAGAGTAAAACTGAAGGGGAGGAAAACTCCTATGGTCAGTTATGTTTTTAATTTTCACGATTGTGGTAACGACAGGGAATAATTTTAAACCTCTCTGATTCCTTACTGAACATGCATGTGACTGTTTTCATGTTGTAATCACTCATTCCTTGTTGTTTTTTTCCCTTTGTAGGGAAGAGCTTTACTTTGACAATAACTGTCCTGACAAATCCCCCCCAAGTCGCTACATACCACAGAGCTATAAAGGTTACAGTGGATGGGCCAAGGGAGCCAAGAAGTGAGTATTATATTCTTATTTTTGCACTTAACGTCTGCTTAATTTTGTTTAACGGAGACCTGTAAATGAAATACATCTCTTTGTCAAACACTGGTTCTTGCTCAGCAAAATATGTAAGCGCATGCTTAATTTGGAGGCGATTGGACCACACACATACTTGCATTAAACACACACTTAAGTGCTTGGCTGAATTTGAGCAATCACGAACCGGATTCTCATTCACATCAAGGTCTTGATACATTATCTGCCAGTGTAAATGAGAACTAAATCCACTATATTTATATATAATCTGATTTAGGTATAATAGATACAGTCCTGCAACATGCTGAATTCCCTAAGCTCCCGTAAGCTTCCAGTGGAAGATGTTTAGACCAAAACAGGAGCCTGATCTTTCAGGTTCAGGCCTAGAGCAGACGGAAAATATATAATATAGTGCCTTCTTGTTTGCCTTTAAATTCTTTTGCCATCAGATAATTAATGCACCTGGTTAATCTCATCATACCTGAAATTGGTTTTCAGCTATGGACTCATCCTAGACCCCTGGGGGCCAAAGAAAGATAAAATAACAGCATGGTCTTTGTTTCTTATTTGTGCACAGAAAGTATGTTTTATTTAAACATAGTCTAGCAGATTTCCACTCGGCACGTTTATCTCACAGCAGTGAGCACCTTCCTAACATACTAAGAAACTATTTGCAGTGATCACTGGCTATATTTTTATGAAAATTTGGGTTTTGCCATGTTCTAGCAGTTTTATGAGCAACACTTATTTTTAGATACAGTCGAGTCTGGTTAATCCATTATGATTTATACAGCTGTCTCTCTGTCTAGCACATTTAGCTGGTAACCCATCTCACATCATACACGTATCACTGATGAGCCAGTGCTGGAGTTATGCCTTAATCTAACTAGAACGACTCTTTCTAAATTGATTGGATTAACCAGGTACAGCTGTATTTAAATTACATTTAGAGATTAAGAATTATTTTATGAATAACCACATTAAAAAAATCCCTATAATGGCAGCATCTCAAATAATTATTTTGCCTTTGATCTGCACATGCAAATGAGACCTTTAAGAAGCTTTCATGGAGTTTTGTTTAAAATACCACAAAGGCAGAAGAAGTAGAAAGACTTAGACAGAATTCACGTAGTGAAGTGTTTCTCGTGCTAACACACACCACGGTGTCACCTCCTCTTGGGCTGAGGGACAGGAACTGAAATGCCTTTTGTAAGAACTGTCCAGGCTGTAGAGTTTCACCTTGAATAAAAGCAAAGAAAAAGCTAATAGCTATGGATAAATTTCATTCTATAGATACTTGTGTCACTGCCTGCTCACAGCTGAGGTGTCCCTCTGTCACAGCGAGGGGATTTGGTTCTTTCTTCTCTCCTGACCTGAATAAGTTCCCATTTTCATTTTCACCTAAAGCTGGTGCTCCATATCGTTCTCTTGGAGACACAGGGCAAACTGCATTCATGGAGTAAAAACGAGAGAATAAGTTAGACATAATTTAGTCATTGCCATTTGAAGCATGCTTCTACGTATATATTGAGGTGTCTGCAAAAGAGGAAATCTCCCCGCAGAGGACACAACCGCTGTGAGAGAGCAGAGTGGTTTGAAAATGATGTGGAGAATAGCGTGGACTACCCTGTGTAGCACAGAAAGGGAACCTGCTTGCATTGGGACTAAGCATTTTGGTGATCGGTGGACTAAAAGTGTGGCTGTGTTCATGTAACTTAGTAAGATTTCCAGTTTCTGCTGGAGTTCTTTAGTTTGGACCTGAAAGGCCTCTGGACGTGATACCTGTCTGCTGTTCTCATTAATAGCTGAACCTAGGAATGCCCAGTAACTTAGTTCTTATAGCCTAGATGAAGTTATTTTATCATTCTTCCTATTATTTTTTTTTAAATGCCAAATTTGAGCTTGATTGTCCATTTTAATTTTCATATTTTGCCTAAATACTTACTGAAGCTCCATTCTGGGGTCAGTTTGGTTCTGCAAGTTCTGTGATTGCAGCCTGATGCTTTCCAGGCTATGATGCCTCCAGTGACTCAGTTTGAATTTTCAGGGAAAGAGTAGCTCCAGTGAGCCGTGGGAGTTTCACTAAAGTTCTGCTTCCTTCCGAGAGCCTCTGCACTCCTGTAGATTTATTACTGTTTGGTAGTAATCGTTCAAGAAGTTTATCTGGCATTTACGTTGCGTAAGGAAAATGAGGTGGTTGGGGGCAATAAGGAATTCAAGTTAACGAGCGGCTCTGATAGCAAATGTGTTTTTCTTAACAAATTATGTATCGGTAAATAGTGCCCCTCTCTGCCAGGATCTGTATTTCACTTCGACATCTCAAGCATGTTATCCCAGTTTTCCTCTCTCTGGCAGCTCAACCAGAGCTGTCACATCACAAACAACTTTTTTCTTAATATACACATCTGGCGTTGGCAGTTGGACCAACTTCATAAGAGCACATGATCATCATTCATTACAAGATTAAAAAGTACCCCATGGCATCATTGATGTTTTTTAACTTTGATCTTTTGCAGTTGTGATTCATCTCAGTTATAAAACTTCCCTTTAAAGGAACACAACCGATGACTTATTAGAACCTTCATTCTAAGTAGCGTAAACATAAAATTATGCACATCTCTACAAAATGTCATTTACTTTGTTGCCAGCTTATCATTTTAAGACATGACATCATGCTTTAGATCGTGAATTTGTAAGGCTGGTTTATAGGCAAGGCCCTCTGACCTTCTGTTGGCAAGTTGACTCGAGAGAACGAACGCTGCGTGCTCTCGGCGGCGGCAGGAGCAGCAGCAGCACCGTGACAGATACCACGACCATTTAGAGCCTGACTTTAAGAGCACTGAACAGTCATGGCACGCAGTGACTCCAGTTGGCGTTTTGGATGCTCAGCACTTCAGAAAGTCAGGTTCTTAAATGTAGAAGTGCCATGTAGTCGTATTAGACATCTGCTTGGAGAAGCTTGCCGCCTTGCCTCTCTGTTATTATTTCAAAATATTTTCGTAGAGAGAGTGATGTCAGGTTGCTCTGTTAAGAAAACCTGCCCACTACTGTACGAGAAAAGGTCTTGTGATGATTTTTCCTTGGAAAAGATTTATTTATTTTTAATCATCTGTTTCAGTGTATCTAGATTACCATCCAGGGACGTCTACTGTGTTGCAGAATCTCTGTGCTGGATTGAGGCAACCCGTTGCACTCGGAGTGATGGAGTCTAGAGACGGGGTTGTATAAGATCTTTGGGAATTGTTGGGAAATCCTGCAGATATTTTTCTCTCCTCATATCCAGGATGAAACCTCTGCCATATGCACGTCTTAGCCAGCAGAGCTGCCTTCCAGCTGGGAGGGCTAAAAGAAGTTTTCTGGAGAAATAGGTTGTCATGAGGTCGTAACTGATGAACAGATAGCAAGAGATCACTGTAAAGGAATTAAAGAAAGAAAAAAACAGAACAAGAAGCCCCTTTTTGATGCCTTTGCCTTACCTCATTAAAAATACAGAAGTAATGATTTGGCACCTTTCAAATAGGAGACATGCCCTCCTTTCTGGCTGCTGTTGGCAGAAACCTGATCAGGAGGGAAATCATGAGGAAGGAGGGGGAAGAAGTCTGTATAATTTTATATTTTGCCTGGCTTCCGTAGACTTTAGTTCATCTCTAATTAAAGGCAGTCTCCAAAGTCACCGGCCGCAATTTTCTTTATCAGCCTGGATGGAAAAGTAGTCCGGGGCTTCGAACGGGAGCGTTTCAGTAGGAGAAAACTCTTAATTCATTCAGCTCCTGAATATTTCCCGGTGGCGGCCGCCGCTCGCAAGGTGCACACGTGATGAAAGGTATGAGCAAACATCGCCTTTTTGTCCCTGCACGCTGCAGAAGCCGGCGAGGGGTTCTGCTCTGCCTGTCTGTATTAACTGTTTGGCCGACCCACCTGCCTCATAAAGCGCAGATAAGCGATCGAGATTTTTGAGATTCCTCGACTTCAAACCATAACAGTTTTTAGGAAGTTCTCCCTCTTTCCTTTCGAAGGCGGAGGCTGGAGGGATAAGTCTGGGGCTGGTGGAATGTGCTTTGGAGTAGAACAGCGTTAAATCTTTCAGTGTTTTTTTTTTTATTTTATTTTATTTTATTTTTTCTTTTTTTTTTTTTTTTGTTGACTGCCTGTCAGGAGCTGGGCTGGTGGCCAAGCAGGAAATGACACATCGAGAGGCATTTGTGTTGTGCAACATTTTGTGGAACTGATGCAAGGATACATTGTCTGTTTACGCATTCCTCTGCTAACAGCCTGCATGGCAGTAATTTTATTCAGGGACACATGGCATGCTACAGCAAGGAGCTAGATCCTTAACATCTCTTCGTGCAGAATTATCACAGCAGTTAAAACACGCCGTGTGTCCCCCGTTTAGAGTATTCTCTGGCTTCCCTTCAAAAACCACTCTACCAGCCCCCCACCCCCCCCTTCCTTCCCAAGAATATATTGGTTTGACTTGTGGGTTTTTCTTCTTCTCTTGCGCTGCGGTAAATTGGGGCAGTGCAGAGAGAGAGACAGAGTTTGCAGAAGAAATTTTACAGGCAGGTCCTACTTTGTGCATCTACCTCAGGCTGTCAGTGGGGGGTGGCAGGTTTTTGAAGCGACGGTGTCGCAGGCACTGAACGGGGGAGTTTGCATCTGCGCGTGTTTTGGCACGGCGAGGGTTTTTTTTTTAATTTAATTAAAGTCGATGCTAAATACCCCCGAGATACGATGAGCGAGTCCTGGGTTTTCAACCGAAGCGAAGTCAGAAAATCTGTGAGTCGGGCTGGTGTCTCTCAGAGTGACAAATCTCTGCTGAGAGCGGCTGGGTTATTCCGGCTTTCTCCCAGCGTCAGTGGGAGCAGAGGGAGGCAGAGTGGGCGGGCTGGCGGTTTGCGAGTTGCTCTGAATGACTTTGTAAAGCTTAAAGTTTTGCTTTATAATGCCCCTTTGTAAGAAATGAGGCCAAACGGGATTGTACAGCCAAAGAAATGTTCGGCCTGGCGATGCTGTGGGGTTCGGGTTCTCTTCCATGACTATCGATGGCTTATTTGAGCATGACCACAGTCCCACCTGGGGCCCAGTAAGGACTTGGAGTGTTTCCCATTTCAGTGGTACAGCACCAGGTCCTTTTTGCAGTGTAAAACGCAAGGCATCGTAGTTTCCCTCACTCTCATTTCCTGCTGCTTTATTATATTTACTTATTTTTTTGGCAAATGTGTAATTTCACAAAACCCTACTCGTTGGGGACTGGAGCTGCTGAGTGTTCCCAGAGGCTGTAAGAACCCTGGGGGATGATTCAAGTGTTCCTCGTCAAAGGTGACAGACGTTATATGTGCCAGTGGTTTAGGCTGACGTTCGAGATGGGTGTGTAACTCACAGAGCAGGGCTTTTTACAGTTACCCCCACCACGAGTCATGCCTGTGGAACAAGGTGACCAGGAGGTTCTCAGGGGTGGTGGCTGCATCCCAAGGACCAGTCAATTCTTCTTTCTTCCACTGCGGCCAGAGAGGGGCTGCTGCATAAAAACTCGTTGTCTGAGGAATAGACCATGAGAGTAAAAATAATTTCTTTTCTGGTGGTCATAACTTTTATCTGCTGGTGGAGTGTGTAGGGTAAGGTGAAAGCGAAACCTACTTACTTCACTCATGGCTCCAATTCATATGCTGCAGTTCTGAAATCTCAGTGACCTACGTGATCACCAGCTCGCTCTATAGGAGGACATTGCTGCCCAAGGAGGTGACAGAGTGACCACATATTCACTGTTACGGTGAGAGGGAAAAGACCTTGAGAAGATTATGCAACACAAACGGGCAACTCTGAGCATAAACAGATTCCCTAAGATGTCCTCACCAGTAGTAATGCAGTCTTGGTTTGTATTTGTCAACAGAATAGATTGTTTCCATCCCTTTATAGAGGGAACACTGCTTCCAAACAGTCTGTTCCTGGTACAGAATCACAGAATCACATGGGATTGGAAGGGACCTCTGGACATAATCTAGTCCAACCCCCCTGCCAAAGCAGGTTGCACAGGAACATATCCAGACGGGTTTTGAAAGTCTCCAGAGAAGGAGACTCCACCACCTCTCTGGGCAGCCTGTTCCAGTGCTCTACCACCCTCAAAGTAAAGAAGTT